>CM053772.1:159524445-159558986 GCA_028658325.1 Potorous gilbertii
GGGAGAAGGAGATAAGCAGGGTGGGGGGGATGATGGAAGGGAGGGCAATGGGAGGAGGGAGCAATTTGAAATCAACACTCAGGGAGGGAAAGGATCAAAAGAGAGAATAGCAACAATGGGGGGCAGGATATAATGGAGGGAAATATAGTTAGTTTTACACAACACGACTATTATGGAAGTCACTTGCAAAACTACACAGATATGGCCTATATTGAATTGCCTGCCTTCCCAAGGAAATGCGTGGGGAGGGAGGAATGGGGAGAAGTTGGAACTCAATAGTTTTAGGAACAACTGTCAAGTATTGTTCTTGCTACTAGGAAATAAGAAATACAGGTAATGGGAAATAGAAAGTTATCTGGCCCTACAGGACAAAAGAGAAGATGGGGACAAGAGGAGGGAGGGTTGATAGAAGAAAGGGCAGATTGGTGATAGGGGAAATTAGAATGCTGGGTGTATTGGGGTGGGGGAGGGGACAAATGGGGAGAAAATTTGGAACCCAAAATTTTGTGAAAATGAATGTAAAATGTTAAATAAATAAATTTATATTAAAAAAAAAAAGAAATCAAAGCAAGGGCGAAGCCAAGATGGCAGAGTAGAAAGACACACATACTTCCTAAAGCTGAACTGTTTACATTTCTACATGGAAAGATAATATTTGTAACTCTTGAGACTTTTCCCAGTATTTGGGTAGGTGGATGGATTATACACACACACACATACACACACACACACACTTACATATAAACAGTACAGGTTGAGTTGAATCAGAAGGGACGATATCTATTTAAAAAAACAAAATTAAGGGGTGGGAGAGGAATATATTTGGAGGAGAAAAGGAGAAGTGGAATGGGGCAGGCTATAACTCATAAAAGAGATTTTTAAAAATCTTGTTCAATGGAGGAGAAAAGGGAGGAGGTGAGAGGGAAAAAGTGAAGCTTACTCTCTTCATGTGAGACTTAAGGAGGCTCACTAAATACAGTATAAAAGTCTATCTTACAGTACAGGAAAGTAGGGGAGAAGGGAACAAGTAGGGTGAAGGGGATGATAGAAGGGAGGGCAAATGGGAGAAGGGAATAACTAGAAGTAAACACTTTTGGGAAGAGAGAAGGTCAAGTAAGAGAAAAGAATAAAGGGGGTACAGGGTAGGATGGAGGGAAATATAGCTAGTCTTACACAACATGACTATTATGGAAGTCTTTTACAAAACAACACATATATAACCTGTATTGAATTGCTTTGAATTGAAAGTATTAGAAATGAATATTGAGAATTGTTATTGCATATAACTCGGAAATAAGAAATACATGTAAGGGGCATAGAAATTTATCTTGTTCTACAAGAAAAGAGAGAAGATGGGGATAAGGGAAGGGTGGAGTGTGAAAGAAGGGAGGGCACATTGAAGGAAGGAGTAATCAGAATGCAATTATTAGGGGATGAGAGGGGGAGAGATGGGGAGAAATACTGGAACTCAAAATTTTATGGAAATGGATGTTGTAATATAAAAAATAAAATAAAAATAATCTAAAAATAAATTTTTAAAAAAAGAAATCAGTTATCCATGGCCATATGAAGAAGTACTGTAAATCACTTTTGATTAGAGAAATGCAAATAAGTCTGAGATACCACATCACACCTATTGGATTGACTATTCTGACAAAGAAGGAAAATGATAAATGTTGGAGAAGATGTGGGAAAATAAGGACACTAATACACTGATGTGTGTGGTGGAGTGTGAACTGATCCAATTATTCTGGAGAACAATTTAGAACTATGCCCAAAGGGAAACCAAACTGTGCATACCCTTTTGTCCAACAATACCTCGACTAGGTCTGTATCCCAAAAGTCATAAAGAAGAGAAAATGGCTTTCAGGAAGTGCCCTAATTCTTAAACTATCTCTCCTGGATCTACTTTTCAGGTCAGTTGTTTTTCCAATGAGATATTTCACATTGTTTGCTATTTTTTCATTCCCTTGGTTTTGTTTTATAATTTCTTGATTTTTCACAAAGTTATTAGCTTCTATCTGCTCCATTCTAATCTATAACGAATTATTTTTTTCAGTGAGGTTTTGGACCTCCTTTTCCTTTTGGCCAATTTTGCTTTTTAGGACGTTCTTCTCCTCATTGGCTTTGTGGATCTCTTTTGTCATTTGGGTTAGTCTATTTTGTAAAGTGTTATTTTCCTCAGAATTTTTTGGATGTCCTTTAGCAAGCAGTTGACTCGTTTTTCATGATTTTCTTGCATCACTCTCATTTGCTCTACTTCTCATGCTTGATTTTCAAAATCTTTTTTGAGCTCTCCCATGACCTGAAATCAATTAATATTTTTCTTGGAGGGTTTGAGTGGAGGAGTTTTGACTTTTTTCTTCAGTTTGCATGTTTTGATCTTCCTTGTCACTAAGGTAAGATTCTATATTCTGATTCTTTTTCCAGTTTTTGCTCATTTCCCAGCCATTTACTTGACTTTTGAGCTCTTTGGCAAGGTATTTCTCTGTTTTCAGCAGGAGTGGGGATGTACTGCCAGCTGCTTGATTCCCCCCACAATCTGTGTGCCTAGAGCTGCAGAAACAGTTGCTGTCTCTGTCCCTGCCACTTCTGTGGCTGCTACAAGTTCCCCTGTCCCCTCCCTCCTTTGCCACCCTGAGGCTGGGGCCAGATGACTCCAATCTCCCACACTGGTCCCACAGGATTTTTCCACTGATCTCCCAATTTGTCCTCAGAGTTTTGGGGTCCTGAAGTCTGGAAACCACTACATGTACAAGAGATTCAGTCTCTTGTCCAGAGTGGACTGCTCTTTACTCTCAGTGTAGCATGGTAGACAGCTCCTAGTGATCTTCCAGGCTGTTTCGGCTAGAGATTTGCTTCACTCTGTCATTCTGTGGGTTCTGCAGCTCCAGAATTTGTTTAGAGACAATTTTACAGGTATTTGGCTAGGATTGGTGGGAGCGCTCTAGAAAGTCCAATCTATTATTCCACCATCTTGACTCCCACCTCCTAAACCATTTTTTAAATTAAAATTTTTATTGATATATTATTTTAACATTGCCTTCATTTCTGAACATATCCCTTTACCTTCCATTTATCAGTAACCTATTTTTTAAAGCAACAGGTTTTTTTTAAAAGGAGAGAAAAAGATAGTTGAGCAAAACTAGCTAGCATATTATTTGATTGTAATATATATGGAATTTTCCATACCCATAATCCCTCACGTGCACAAAGAAGCAAGAGTGGTAGGGGTGAGTTTTCAACTTTCTTTAACAAGTGTGGTTATGATAATGACTCACTATTCAGTTTGGGGTTTGTAGTTGTCCTTTCTAGTAACTACTTGCATTCATTGTGCATTTGGTTTTCTTGGTTCTGCTTACTTCATTTTATATCAGCTAATAATCTTCAAAAACATCACCAAATTTTTCCTATTCATTTTTTAAAGTAGTATTTTATTTTCCCAATTATATGTCAAAACAATATTTAGAATTCATATTTATAAGATTTTGACTTTCAAATTTTTCCCCTTCCCTCCCTCTACTCCCCTCTTCCTAAATTTGTTATAGGAAAGTGGAGGAGCAGAAAGACACATATACTCTATCTCTTCCCCCACAGCCCACAATATACCTGTAAAAAATGACTAACACATTCTAGAGCAGCAGAAGCCACAGAACAAGAGAGTGAAAGAGATTTCCAGCCAAAGGTAACCCAGAAGGCCAACAGCAAAGGTCTATCCCACAGGACACTGAGCAGAGTGGAGCCCAGCCCTGGCCATGCAGCATGGGGAGGAACAGGACCAGAACAGGACTCTAGGGCAGAATCTCCAGCAGGAAGGGTCCCAGATCCCTCAACCCATAAGTAACAAAGAAAGTTTCAAAGGTCAGTGTGGGAGGACTTTCCCAGCTGGAAGAGAGAGGAGCAGGGTCCCCCAAACACTGGCCCAAGTAGATCCAGGAGAGACAATTTAAAAATTGAGATTACCTGAAAGCCATGATCAAAAAAAAAGAGTCTAGACATCCTCTTTCATGAAATTATCAAGGAAAACTGCCCTGATATTCTAGAACCAGAAGGTAAAATAAATATTGAAAGAATCCACCAATCAACTCCTGAAAGAGATCTGAAAAGAATAACTCTAGGAATATTGTAGTCAAATTCCAGAGTTCCCAGGTCAAAGAGAAAATATTGCGAGAAGCCAGAAAAAAACAGTTCAAGTATTGTGAAAATGCAATCGGAATAACACTAGATCTAGCAGCTTCTACATTAAGAGAGAGAAGCTTGGAATATTATATTCCAGAAGTGAAAGGAATTAGGATTAAATCAAGCATCACCTACCCAGCAAAACTGAGTATAATACTTCAGGGGGAAAAAATAGTCATTCAATGAAATAGAGGACTTTCAAGCTTTCTTGATGAAAAGACCAGAGCTGAATGGGAAATTTTATTTTCAAACACAAAAATCAAGAGAAGTATGAAAAGGTAAACAGGAAAGAGAAATCATAAGGGATTTAATAAAGTTGAACTGTTTATATTCCTGCATGGAAAGATAATATTTGTAACTCTTGAGACTTTTCTCAGTATTTGGGTAGCTGGAGAGATTATATACATATAGACAGAGGGTACAGGGTAAGTTGAATAGGAATGGATGATATCTAAATAAAATGAAATTAAGGTGTAAGAGAGGAATATATTGGAAGGAGAAAAGATGAAACTGAATGGGGCAAATTATCTCTCAAAAAAAGAGGCAAGAAAAATCTTTTTCAATGGGGAGAAAAAGTGAAGCTTACTCTCATCCCATTTGGCTTAAAGAAAGAATAACATACACTAAATTTGGTATGAAAATCTATCTTACACTACTGGAAAGGAGGGGAGAAGGGAATAAGTGAGATTTGGGGCAGGGAAGTGATGATAGAAAAGGCAAATGAGAGGAGCAGTAATTAGAAGTAGACACTTTCAGGAAAGGACGAGGTCAAAAGAGAGAATAGAATAAATGTGGCCAGGGTAGGATGGAGGGAAATATAGCTAGTCTTTCACAATATGACTTTTATGGAAGTCTTTGGCATAACTACACATATATAGCCTATATTGAATTACTTGCCTTCTTAGTGGAGATGGGTGAGGAGGGAGGAAGGGAGAGAAGGTGGAACTCAAAGTTTTAAAAATGAATAGTAAAAATTGTTTTTACATGCAACTGGGAAATAAGAGATACAGGTAATGGGGTGTAGAAATCTATCTTTCCCTAGAAGAAAATAGAGGAGATAGGGATAAAGGAAGGGAGGGGTGTGATAGAAGGGTAGGCAGATTGGGGGTAAGATTAATCAGAATGCATGGTGTCTTGGGGTAGGAGGAGGGGAGAGATGGAGAGAACATTTGAAACTCAAAATCTTGTGGAAATGAATGTTGAAAACTAAAAATAAATGAATAAAATTTTTAAAAAATTAAAAAAAAATAAAAAATGGTTTATGTTTCTAAGCTTCAATTCAGTTAGACTGAACTCCCCTTGTATGAATACCTTAACTGGTTTGTCAGGTCTCTCTACCAGAAATTCTTCTGCCTGAAGGATTTTTGGGTTTTGTTTATGTTTTGTTTTATATTGATGAGTAGAGGTGGAAAAAGATCACTCTCTCTATTAACCTGGGTTATTCCCATGAGATCTACTCTTCCAGTTGGTAGTACTATGTCTTCTTCATCAATCCTTTCTCCACACCTCCTAGAGGTCTGTCACTCTCTACAGTTTTTCTTAGTTTTATCATAAGTAAGAAAGAAAGCTAGAAATTTTCTCCTGATCCAGCCAATATCAACTGTTTCAGTAGAGTATTTTTGAGAGTTCACGAAGTGCTAGATTAGGAAGCATCCCTTCTTAAGGACCTGAATCAATGACACCTGATGCATAGGAAGGATCCCTAGAAGTGTGACCATGGTATTCCCCTTAAAAATGACTTTAAAGGTGACTCCTTCTAGACTGTAAGTCTGTCATTAACTCTAGGTCATTCCTATTCATTCAGGGTGACCTATAGCTCTCCTTAGCTCTGGTGCCTTTTCAGTTCCTCTGAGATGAGGATGGACAGTCCCTATCCAAAGACTCACATCCTAACTTCACAGGGCCAGCCAGACTACCTTGTTTGCTTCTCCCTTCATTCCTTCTATCAATGGATTACATTTTATAAATTAAGCACATCCTTTTATTGTTTTTTGGTGGAGGGAGGGGCAATCAATACTCAGATGAACAAATCTGTCCAAATAGAAAAGGAAAATCTTTTGTTTTTCTATCCCAAATGAGGAAAATCCTCCAGAAGTACATACCACTAATCCATATTCTATAATTTCGGTGAGCACAAAATAGGCCATCCCTTATCACCAGTTGCCTCCTAGCCCCTCCAAATTGCTGGATCTCCAGAGAACTTTGCCCTGGGGAATTTAATCCTCTCAACTCTGGAGCCTAGACCAACTAGAATTGTAAATGCTTCTAAATGGTTTCCTAATTGGCTAAAAGAATTAATATGTCTTTCTAAATACCAGAAAGTCACCAAGGCACAAATAAGACTAGCTTTTTGTATGAGCTAAAGGTGTGTGTCTGTCCTTCGTTGCCAAAGAAAACCATGCCATCAGAGAAATGATGACATGACTTGTACTTGACTTTGTTTTGAGTAAGGGAGGGCTGTGCAGGTCACCAGCCTCACTTCTCCTCCAGACTCATCTGAATCCAGTGACCAGATATTCCTCAGGAGGACTGGAGATGACTCAGGATGAGGCAATTGGGGTTAAGTGACTTGCCCAAGGTCCCACAGCTAGTGAGTGTCAAGTGTCTGAGGTGAGATTTGAATTCAAGTCCTCCTGACTCCTGCCCTGGTGCTCTATCCACTGCACTACCTAGATGAGATAAAGGTAGGATAAGGAGAAAGGGGTCAGAATATATGACTTTAGTTTTTTTCATAACAGTTATTCACATTTATAAAATGCTTTCTTGTTCTGTAAATGTTTAACCATTAAGAAAATATTAAACGAATGCTATCAGACTGCAAGCATTATGTTGAAAAAAATCATTTCATTCAAATGAGCAATTGGGGAAAGTTTCTTTGTTCATTTTGACTGTTCTAAATTAATTTCTCTTTTAAATTTTAAGGGCTAAATTAGATTATGTTGCTTTTATGACCATAGGGCTTCTATCCCCCATGACTGTAAAATCCTAAAGAAATTCATCTTTTCTTGACAGTGGATGCTCTAATTGTTTTTAGCTAATAAAAATTTCAATGCCTAATAACTGCTAATACTAATACAATAATAATTAATACAACACCCAAGGAGATCTTGGGGAGAAGAGTTGAGGTTTCACCTCCCCTTTCCCTGTTATTCTAGGCTAGTACTAAGAATCTTACAGTCTGGGGTGTAGACTGTTCCAGATAGTTTAGTCTTTAGTCTTATATTGTGGATTAAGTGATGAGGTAGGTATGAAGTTCATATAAACACGGCCCTTGCCCTCTTGGAATTTATAGCTCCAATAATTTGAAATAGTGACCACTATCTCCAATGTAAAAACACTCCTCTTTTATTCCTTTATTGACTCAACTGGTTTGGCATCAAAGCCTGATGTGAATGGCACTATCACATCTTCATAGAAGAACATACCAAAGTTATTTCTTAAGAACCCTAGTTCACTTTCATCATCTCAAGAAAGTTCCATTTTCTTTTTAAATAAGTTGGAGACTAAATACTGTTAGGTCCCAATTAGTGCCAATAATGAGTCCCCTAAAGTGGTATCACTCTTTGAATTAGCACTGCACATTTCCTTTGAACTGGAACCAACGAACATATTTTGTATAAATGTAATTTCTAATAATTTAAATTAAAATACAAACCATGATTTGAGGGAATTGATTTTTGGCACTAATTGGAGACCTAGTTGTATCAGCCAGCATAGGGTAGCAAAAAGAGCATTGAATTTGGAGTTAGGGGAAATGAGTTTGACTCACACTTCTGCTATACTACCTGTGTACCCTTGAACTTCACCTCCAGGGCTTGAGATTCCTTTATCTGTAAGAAATTAAGAAGTCAGATCTGATGACCTCTAAGATACCTTACAGCTCTAAATCAATGACTGTATATGAACTTTGAAACAGTTAAAAGGTATTTTTTTAAAGTCTATCCTGGTGTGATCTAACCATTTATCTCTTCTTGACTTTGAATATCTCAGAAGATCTCTAGTTTCATTGTTGGGTGGGGGGTTTCCCTTCATTGTCAGAGGTTTAAATTATGATAGGAGATGTGTTTAAGAATTACAATAACCAAACCAAACAAAATCTCTTTGGGTAGGTTAGCAATGCATCTCTCTTATCTCAGTTAGGTTAGTCCTCAAATGAGATACACAATACAGATAACCTTTTCAAACTCAACTTGTACTTCATTGGCATGATGGTAACAAAGAAGATTCTATTTTATATTATAATTTATATTTAATATAGTATGTGCAATATATCGTAGATGTCATATGATATATATTAGATGTATTTTATGTTTGTATTATAGATACATGTTATATATACATGTTAGTGTTATATATATTTGTAGCATTTGTTTTGTATATTGTGGCATATTATCATATTATGTAACATAATATCATATATACTATTATAATATAGCACATATATTTAAGTCATGTTACAATTTATAATAATATAATTAAGACTTTAACAGAGAAAACTCAAGAGGAGAATTTCCCTCTTCTTAAAAGAAATAATCACTACTAAAATGATTTTGAAAGACTTAAGAATACAATCAGAGGAGTGTTTCCTTTGGGTATTCATCTGTCAGAAAATACCTCAAAGTGAGAAGATTCCTGGCAGAAGAGGTCTGGCACTCAAGAGAAACGATACTGAGCAAAGCAGTTAAGTGAAAGGTCAAGGAAGGAACTTACAAAAGAGAGAAAGGGAGGGCAAAGCAGTTGGTTATTTTGGGGAAGGAGAAAAAAAATAACATACCAACACGTAAAAACAAATTCTCCTCAGATTTTTTTTTCCTTTCCATCCTATCCATTGCTCATGAGACTAGGAATTTAGCCCCATGATGGTCTATGTATCTAACATGCATAATCAATTGACTTCCATGTTCTTTGCAAGCCTTTGGGGAATGATTTTCAACAAATAAGAAGTTCCTAGAAAGCCAGATTTTTTTTTGCTTTGTATTTATGTTCCTAGTACTCAGCATGTAGCAAGAAATTAATAAATTTTTGTTTGTTAAATTGAATTGAATTTGTCTCATTATGATTTTTAAAGAGTCTCAAAACCTTGGAACTGGAAGAAACATCAAAGGCCATATCATCCAAGCCATACACCCAAGAAATTTCCCATAAAACTATAGCTCATATAAGCTCTTAGGACAACTCTCACCAATGAATCATGAGTCCTGGGACAAGGCTGTCTCTTCTCTTGGGATTCTAGGATGCAACAGAACATTATGCCAAGCTGTACCCCCATACAAGTTTGGCCAGTTTTCCTTTGAGACGTATTGAGACTTTCCTTGAAACTTGGCTTACTCAGGGGAGTAAAATCTCAGGATGTTGACATCACTTCCTCAACACCTCCCTCCAAAGCAACCATGAAGAACCAAACATGTATTCTGATGCTGGTGTATAATAGTGTGTAATTTAGACAAGAGAATTTTGCTCAGATAAATACACTTGGGAGTATCCTCAAGGTCTATTCTTGGTGAGTATCTTTCTGCTGTTATGACTAAATAAGTATCTGTTTCCTAACAATTAAGTGACATACAAACATCTCATTTGTTCCCATATTGAATCTAAATTGTCAAGGAATTGGCTTCAATCAGACTCAACTTAGAACTTAGGGGTTCTCCTGTAGAGTTGGGTGATCTCTCATGGTATCAGCTTTATCTCCCACCAGTGTATTTCTCCCCTCCCAGATTATCTGCTGAGGATCAGTTTAGTTAATTTTAAGTAGTTTTTGGAAAGTATGTTTAATAACGTGGTATAGTTTATAGTATGTTTAATAACGTGGTATAGTTTATACAAAACTTCCCCTGCACCAGAGTCAATAACACACTCTTCCTTGGGTACATACAGACTGCAAGAGCAAGTTGGCATAAACTTAGAGAGCAATGTGGCAAAGGGGCAACTCACAGTTCCTGATTGCTAAAAGTCTTTTTCCCTCATTCTCAGGATGTTCAGGAAGCTCTCCTTAAGCTTGGTGTGGTTTCTTTGTGGGACCATAAATTTACATCTAATCTGACCTTGAATCCTAATGGAAACACTGCCATCAGAGATGGAGGGATACTGTAATCTAAGCCAAGATCAGAGGTCAATATCCTCCTGACTCTTGGAGATTTGCAAAGTCCTCCTCTGGTCAAGAAGGAGTGAGGGAAAAGAGACCTGGTGCAAAAGGCATAACCAAGGTTTCTCCTCCTCATCTCACCCCCACCCCTGCCCTACCCCAAGAATTTCCTTCTCAGGGAATTTATCTTAACCCCATGTTTGCTTCAATGTCTTGAATGAATTAAATTCTAACTCAGCTTGGTAATATAGATGACCCCTAAGGTGGGACCACATATCCTCAGCCTATCCAAATTCTTATGCAATGTCATTCCAGTTGAAAAGATTTTTTGTATTTAGTCAAATCTATGATTGTTTGATTGAGGGAATCTTGTTCTTTATAAGTAAAGATATCAGGCAAAAGGAGAAGAAAGCCCACTAATGCCTGAGTCATCATATTTGGACACCTCGAATGGTTAAGAAATTTTCCTTCACATCAAGCTCTTGGCAGCTCTCATCCATTGTTTTTGGTTTTACCCTCTGGGGGCAAACAAGTCAAATCTCTCTTCCATACCAGAAAATTTCAAATACTTGAAGCAGATATTATCCCTCACCCCACCCTTCTCCTCTTCTCCCCAGGCTAAAGTTCTGCATTTCCTCCAGTTGAGTGTTGTTCTCTCAAGGTCACTCATCTCTTTTGCTGCCCACCACAGGACATTCATCAGAATATCAATGCATTTCCTAAACCGTGGCACCTAGAACCAAAAGCACTCTTTTCTTCCTCTTGATGTGAAAGCCTGGGTAAGAAAATGAGGGTTTCCTGCTCCCACAGGCAAGGATGAGTTTACCATGCTTGGCATTGGCTTTCTCCATGCCAACTGCTCCCTAACTGGAGCACTGATCATTTCAGCATCTCATAATGGTGCCAGCTGCCCCTACTGCCCACAAGCTCAGACTGGCAACACTGCCAGAAATGCCCATATGCTTGGATCATCACATACATATGGTGGCCCAAAGGGGAGCACATATATTATCTTCCATAAGCAATAAAGGTCAATTTTCTGAAGTTCAACAACACTGATCATTTAACAAAGTATTTTCTCTGGACTTGTACATGTGGTCTGATATTTTCTCAATGGACTCAGAATCCTCATCAACTAGAATCTGATTGAATTAACTTTTAAATGTCACATATGAATATACAAATTAAATTTTATTTCACTTGTCTTTTGAATCATATCCAAGCTCTTTTTCATTTATTGTTATTATAAGATAGAATCTGTGATGTCATTGGTGTAGAGAGGTTGCATTGAGGAATATCTTCAACAATGCAGTCTGGCACTTTATCTGCAATTTATTAGTCTATTGAATTGTCTGGGACACAAATAAATTAAGTGATTTGCCCCAAATCGCGTAGTCCATACATATCTAAGACATGACTTGAACTCGAATCTTCTTAACTCCCATTGTCATCTTATAGGTGGGAAAATGAATGGAGTTTAGAGACCTCTGGCTACTTCAAATTACCTTAGGCATTATGGAATATTTTATAAGGAACGAGGTAGAGTTATGCCAATAACACATTTGGTTTTTTTTTTATCATTTCATTTGACTTCATGAAAAAAACCATCCATATGTTTTTCATTCATCTACATTATTTTAAAGAAATTATTTTGTAAGAGCTATTTGCCATCCAAAAAGCTTTGAGGACTTTTTTCTGTCTCTTTAAGCTCTTTTTCAAAACACAAAACAGGAAGCGATTTTTTGCCAAGTGTAAATAAACTCAGATGCCAGATGATTCAAATAAACTTAAAACTCAGGATCTGTGAATTTGATGTAATAGGTACTTTATCCATGACTCCTAAATTTAAAATATACACTAACACACCACCTATGCCAACCTTACCGAATTTATCCTATATCAGTGTTATTGATTAATCATTAGTAATACAAAGAGCGCTGGATTTGGAATCAGAGGTTCTATGTTCAAATCTCAGCTCTGTTCTGGATCTGTGTGACCATTGGCAATTCTCATGTTCTCTCTGGGCCTCAGTTTCCTCATTTGTAAAATGAGGAAGCTAGACTTAATGGACTCTGAGTTTCCTAATGGCTCTAAAATTCATGAACTTGTGTAGGACTACTACATCTCACAGATGACTCCATTTGGGTTCTTAAATCTGTTTTGTACATATACATAATTATATCAGAAAAATGACATGAGAAGCGCACCAATTAACATAAAGAAAAGGGAGCTAGCTTTTTGTCTGAGGTTATAATGACAGTAGAATTGATCAACAGTGATTTAAACATTCTGTGTCCTGCACTAGGTGCTGAAGATAAGAGGCATAAATGAAATCATCCCTGCCAACTCCAGGCATTTTCATTAGCTGTCCACCATGCTTGGAACTCTCTCCTCTCTCATTTCTACCTCTGGGGTTCCCTGGCTCCCTTCAAGTTCCAGTCAAGTCAGACTTTGAACAAGAAGCTTTTCAATCTCCCTTAATGCTAGGGCTTTCCTTCTGGAATTTTCTCCAACGTATTCTGAATATATCTTCATTGTAAATAGTAGTATGTATGCCATCTCCCCCATTACACTGTGACCTATCTGAGAGAACAAAATGGAATTTGTCATTCTTTGTATCTCCAGCACTTAGAATAGTGCCTGACTCATGGTAGGTGTTTACTGACTGACTGGTTGACTTCCCTTAATTAGCGTATATATGCTATCAGTGAAAACAACTGGAAATCCTAAGTCAGTGGCTAGAAAGAATTTCGGAAGCCATCAGGTCTCACTATCTCTTTTACAGATGAGGAAAGTAGGGGTCAGAATGACTATGAATTGCCCCAGGTTTACACAGGTAATAATTGTCAGAGACTGAGTTGGAACCCAAGTCTTTAAGTCAAAAACCAAGTCACAAATGAAAGCCAATTGGTGAACTGGTAATGAAATCATTCTATCACTCCCTATCAGTCATTTTTCTTTCCTTCTCTGATTCTTTTGTGTTTTCTTTCTTCCTTTTTCCATTTGGACTTTTTTGCACTCCTCTTCTATTCTTTTTAAAATCCCTAGCTTCTTTTAATTAACAAACTTCTTATGTGCCATCTCCTACTTGGTGCCTTTCCTGGCACCTGTGCCCCAGCAGTCTGGGTATTCTCTCCTCTTTACATAATCAAGTATAAATTTTATGCACTCCCCCCCAAGTAGAAGGTAAGCTTCCTAAGGACAAGGATTATTTTTCATTTTGTTTTTGAATGTCCAGGACCCAACATGATGCTTCCTTAGGTTATTGGATTCTTACTCATTTTTTCTTTTTTTTTTTTTTTTAACATTTTAAGAATTGCAACTTCTAAAGTCTTTTTCTCTCTCCAGCCTCTCTCTATCCATTGAGAAGACAAGCAATGTATCACTTATACCTGTGAAATTATGCAAAACCTTTTTCCTTATTAGCCATGTCACACACAAAAAAGCAAGAAAAATAAAGTGAAAAAAATATACTTCAGTCAACATTCAGGGTCCATTAGTTCTTTTTTTTTCCTTTTGCAAATTTTTGTTTATTTTTAAAACAATTAAATTTTGTGAAGTGTCCATATGAATTAAAGAGCACAGTCCCTTCAATGTGATATTATACATATCCTACAAATCTGTTAAACATTTATGAATGAAAATCTATTAGCACACTCCAAATTTTTCTAGGTACTATATTTTAATCATAATTATCATGTCATATTATTGCTCCTTTTGATCCCAAATGTTTACTTTATTTCATTACCCATGCTTGTGTACAGTTGAAGTTTCAGGTGATGTTGAAAATAAAATAACTTATCTCAAACTGATAAAATAAAAGTCTACATGATATAAAATAGTAAAATGTTGTTGTTCATTTGTTATAAACCTAAAATTTGAGGGAGATAATGGAAGTCAAAGGAAAAAATAAATTAACTTTTCTTTAAAACAAAATCCTTATATACACGGTGTCCCAAAAGCTTTAATGACTTAAAATTATATTAACATTTTTGGGACCCCCTGTATAAAGATCAAGAGATTAATCAGGTCTTAAAGAATAATTACATAAGTAACTTCCCCTTATTCCCTCACTGTAAAAAGTAACTACAAAATTCACATTACAAACTCACATGGCAGGGGATATGTTTAATAGCTGAAATATTAAAAGATGAACAGAAAGAATATTTCTTCTACATTAAATTATTGCAATCAAATTATTGCTAAAACCCTAAAATAAATTTTTCTTTACCCACAATGATCTCAATTATTTTCTATTGTGTTCTAGGATATAAAGGTAATTGTTTTCTTTACTTGTTAATGATCACAATTAGACATAAATGAAGCTGTAGCAAAGTAAAACTCTGTCAAACATTTTAAATAAATGAAAAGAGAGAATATGGAGATAAGGGAAGGGTGGGGTGTGATAGAAGGGAGGGCATATTGAGGGAAGGGTACTCAGAATGCTGGGCATTTTGGGGTGGAGGAGGGGAGAGATGGGGAGAAAAATTCAAACTCAAAATTTTGTGGAAATGAATAGCATAATCTAAAAGTAAATAAACAACCTCTTAAGTTGTTTTGGACTGGAAATATGTCTCATCCTGAACTTTGTTGGGTCTGCCACTTGAGGAATTATTTTAAATTTGTTTGGAGCAGAACGTTCAGAGAGTTTAACTGCTTGCTGCCTCTACTCCTCCGTCTTGGGGTACCTCCTCCCACAGTGTTTCTTAGACCTTACACATGCCAGTGACACTCAGAAGCATCGTTAAACTCGCTGTTGGAACTTGGGGATAAAAAGGCAAAATGAGGAAGAATCAAGACCTTCAATCTCTTTCCTTTTTTTCAAAATGAGTTTTGAGAATAGGGCTTGAAAATTCTGCTTCAGCTGCTCAGGGAAACAAGCTTTGATGTGTAGCCCTGGAGGTCGTGTTAAGCAGGGGTGTTCTTCATGGAAGTGATGGCTCTCTTCCAATCCTTCTCTGCCCCTGTGCCCATCTGCAGGTTGTTACTCCCTAGAATGCTCTCCCTTCCTCTACCTTGTACCTTGTAGAAACCTTGACTTCCTCAGTTCAAGTCCCATGACTTAGGAGCCTTTCCTAAGCCTCCCAATTGCTACTGTGCCTTCCCTTCTAAGGTTACTTTTAATCTACTTTATACATATACCGCCTATTCTCCAGTAAACATTTATTAATCACTACTATGTGCCTAGCACTGTGTTAAGCACAGAGGATACAACTGATAAAAAGAAAGTCTCTACCTTGAAGGGATTTATAATCTAAGGTGGGGTATGGGGGAGCAACACACAAGAGGAGGTAGGAAGTGGGGGAGGGGTGACACCTTGTTCAGTGGAATTTCAACCAGGTAGGGAAGCAGATGCAAAGTGGAGTCCTGTTTTTGCCCTCTTTAAGGGAAAACATTGGATGGAATTTGTTACTCTGTCCTCTACTCAGAAGAGAAAGAGTTTTTATTGTTCCAGTTTCTGTGATACGTTGTCTCCCCAGTTAGAATGTAAGTTCTTTAAGGGCTGAGACAATTTTTGAGTTTTCTTTGTATCCCTAACACTTAGTACCATACCTGGTGTGCAGTGAGCACTTGATAAATGCTGATTGATTGAATGATTGCAAGCATGGCTAGTCTAGTTCAAATCATGACCAGGATCCACTTCTATATAATCAGCTGATGCCCAGTTTCCCAGCCTGGTGCCACCTAAATGCAGGGTCACTCTTTAGTTTCCATCACTAAGCTTATAGACTGCTTCTAAGGGGTCCTCAGGTTGAGCCCTTCTGTTCCCATCAGCAACATGTCAGCCAAGAGGAGTAGCTGCTCAGCTACATGCAAGAGCATGAAATTCCTGAACCTGAACTTCATTGACTGACCCAAATAGCAAAGCAATGTGTATGGGCAATTACTCAATTCAGAAATTATCATAAGGACCTATGAGGTACCAGATGATGTGGAAACACATTTGCTCTTATAGAGTTTATAATCTAATGGGGTGGGGAAGTGGTGGTAGGCATGCACACAAATAACCAGAATACTTTGTGGTAAGTGTAAAGGAGAGATATCTGAGATATCTGTGTAAAGGAGGAACCTGAGAAGTAAAGATCACTTTTAGTTATGGTATGCTTAAGACATTTATTAAGACACCTACTCTATGCTAGGCATTATACCAAGTGTTTTTTATAAAATCTCAGAAAGGGTATTGCCTCAGACAAACTGAGACCTGAGAAAGAGCTTAACCTTACCTTAAAAAGGTTTCCCACTAAATCTGGGGCCATTATCAGTCTTTCGGACCTATGTCTGACCACTGGACTCCAAAGAGTCTAGAGGAGAAAGTGAGTCTGATGACTTTGCACAGCTCTGCCTCACTTAAATCCATTTCAGTTGTATGTCATGACATCACCCTCTGGATGACAAGTCATTGAACTCCTTAACAATGTCAATTGTCTCATCTGTAAAATGGAGACAATAACCTCTGCAATGTCTGCCTCATAGTATAATTGTGCAGCCTGAATGAGATAATGTAGGCAAAGCAATTTGCAAAGCCTAAGGCACTATGTAAATTTCAACTATAATTATAAATGTTTGGGGGATACATCCTTCCTGGTGTCCAACCCTCTAAAATAGCCTGCCAAAAAAAAACTGCACCTCTATATTCAAGGCTTCTGTGATCATCCCTTGAGAGCTGAAAGAATTAATTGGATTTGTCCTTGAATATTATTCGGGACTTGATGTGGGGGTACACAATGTCAGCCCTGGTTCGGTTACCTTAGGTTTAGGGAGTCAAGCTTGTCCAGAGAGAAAGGAGGATAGCATAGAATAGCATCATCAATTTTAAACCCTAAGTAGGGCATGTTTCAGGAACAATGTTTGGATTTTTCTATCCATTTTGCTCCACACCAAATATTATGTCATTCAAGAATCTCATAGTGAATTTTCCAAAATATGTACTACAATACACATACATATATTTGGCATTTTTTTTCAACAAAATCTATTTTGCCACAAAATTCCACCTTCAGATTCTGGTGGCAAGCCAAACCAATTATTTCTTTTTGTAGTATCATCAGAACAGCATCACTGTAATTACAAGTTATATCCTGTGGCTGTTTACCCACTACTACTTACAAATAGGTTGTGTTCAAGGATTTAATTCAGTAAATAAATGTGGAGTTTTTAGTACAACACACACAGGATACTGTGGTAGCCAGGAAAGGAGATGGAAAGATAAAAAACAATGGGAGTTGCCCTTAAGGAATTTAGTATCTACTAGGGAAGATAACAGGTATACAAAACACTGTAATACACATTGGAATATGGTCTTGCGTGAACATTGGAGCAAAGACTTTGAAAATTCTGAAGAGAGAAAGTTCACTTTCTGCTGATCTACCAAGATTTGAATGCATTTGAATACAGCCTTGAAAGATGGGTAAGGGACAGACTGAAGATGCGGAGGAGAGAATATTTCTGAAAAATGAATGAGTTCATTATGGTACAAATTCAGCTCATCCAGTTTGACTGTAGTGTACAATATGTCATGCTACCCAGTGTCAAAAGAGGAGAAACTCTGAATCAGCAGCTAAGTGACATAAGCAGATAGAGTGACGGACTTGGAAGCATGAAGTCCTGAATTCAAATTCTGTCTTGGTCAATAACTATGTGACTCCAGACAAGTCATGTATGTAAACCTTAGTTTCTTCATCTATAAAATGGGGGTTATAATAGCAAGGTTTCTTTTTTGTAAAAATGAAATGGGATAACATCATTAAGCATTGGGCAAATTTTAAAGTGCCATGCAAATGTTAGCTATTTTTATTATTAATTAGAGTCAACTTGCATAGAGCCTCATGAAGCAAATTAAGGAATAGGCTAGCATGGAAACAATACTGGATAGGATATCAGAAGACCTGGATTCAAATATGACTTTAATATTTACTGCATGTGTGATGTTATGAAAATCATTTCACTTATATAGGCTATAGGTCTCTCCTCTATATAATATATAATATATTAATTTATATTAATAAAGCAATTGAACTAGAAAAGAGATTCTTAACTTGAGATCCATAAACTTATTTTTTCAAATATTTGCAATACTATATTTCAATATAACTGATTCTAACTGTAATTCTGTATATTTTATTTGATGTATTTAAAAACATTAATCTAAGAAGGAGCCTGTATGTCTCAACAGATTGCCGAAAGAGTCCATGGCCTCAGAATGGTTAAGAATCCCTGAATGGGATGATTTTTAAAGTCCATTCCAACCTGAAATTTCAATGAGTCTGGATTTTATTCAGTGGGCAGTGAAGAGCGGGTGAATGATGGCATTAGAAATGTTAAATACAACAGCCCTTCGTAACATAGTCCCCTCCTACTTTTCCAGTTATCTTACACTTTACTTCCTGACACATGCCCCTCAATCCAAAAGCACTGGCTTCCCAGGTATTCCTGAACAAGATACATCTCTCCTCCCCAAGCGTTCTCTCTGGCTGACCCCATGCCAACATCACTCTTTCTTCTCTGCTCTCTTCTTTGGTCTCCCTACAATCCTTTGAGACCCCCTAAAGCATCATCTTCCAAAGGAAGCTTCTCCCAACACCTCTTAATTTCTTTCCTTATTTCCTATTTATTCTGTATACTTTTTGGTTTGTATATATTTGTGTGTGTATTATACATGTCATTAGATAGATAGATAGATAGATATAGATATAGATATAGATATATTTGTTTATATGTCTTACCCATTAGGTTGTAAGGTCCTTGAGGGCAGGGTTGTCTTTTGTCTCTTTTTGTATCCTCAGCATTTAGCATCGTGCCTGCTACATAGTAGGTACATAATAAATGTTTATTAATTGATTGATTTAGTAGAGATGTAAGTGGGGAGAGCTTTGAGACCTAAAGAAGAGTCAGGAGGTAGCAGCAAAAGTCCTTGTTAGAGATAACATAATCCTGATGTTGGCTGTGGGATGGGAAAGAAAATAGCTGTGGCACCTATCTCAGGGTATCAACCAGCCAGACTTTGCTACTGATTATAATTGGGGAAGAGGTAAGAGAGTTCCAAGAAATTTATGGAATCACTGAACATACCTAAGTAGAAAGTGACCAGAAAGGCTATCTTTTTGAGAGTCTCAATCATTCCTGAGTAAGAATCTTTTACAACATCCCAGGTAGCCAGCACTTGAAGACTGCAGTGATGGGAACCCCTTATCTCCAGATATTACCCATATCACTTTTGCATAATTCAAATTCTTAGTAAGTTATCATTTATGGGAAGCCTCAATCTGCCTGTGTACAACTCCCACCCATGACTCCTTGTTTGATTCTCAAAGAAGAATCCTGAGCCCTCTTTCATGTAACAATTCTCCAGATACCTGAAAGCAACTATACCTGAAGGCAGCTATCAAGCCCTTCCCCACCGCACCCCACCCCCACCCTCCACCTTCAATTCTTTCCTTCTTCCCCAGTTTCTTCAGATAGGTAGTATAGTGGATAGGGTACCGGACTTAGAGTCAAGAAGTACTGAATCCAAATTCTACTTTATATACTCCCTACCTATAGGACTCTGGTAAATCATTTACCTAATCTGTGCCTTAGTTTCCTCATTTATGAAGTGGGATTAATAATAGCCCCTACTTCACTGGGTTGCTGCAAGGATCAAATGAGTTATAATATGTAAAGCGCTTTGCGAATCTTAAGTCTCCATGTAAATAAATGCTCGTTATTGTTAGCTATCACTCTCCCTACTACCCACGAGCTTTGCCACTCTCTTCTGAAGAGAGCTTCTTCCAGATTTTCTGTCTTTCCTAAAATGCGGTGTGCAAAATTGAAGAGCATGTTCCAGATATGGTCTGGCCAGGACAGAAAACAGAATTTTAATGCAGTTTTTAAAAACATTAGATTTGGCAGCAGAGGGCCTATGTTTGAAAGCTTACTTAGCCACTTACTAGCTATCTGATCCTAGAAAAGTTGCCTAATCTCTCTAAGCCTCAGTTTCCTCATCTGTAAAATTGGGGGGGTGGCATATTAAGACTAGACAACTTCTGATGTTTCTTGGAACTCTATGTACATGATCTAGTGCCAAGCCAAGGACAGACCTAAGTATGTTTGTAGGCAAGAAGGCAAAGAACCAGTAGAGTACACATGTATTAAAGATGTAAGAGACAAGGGACAGTTGGTGAACTAAGGCCCCAGAGGAAGCAGAAGGGGACTAGATGCTGTAGAGAATCATTTACTAGTTGGGACAGGGAAGAGTAAACCTATATCAATTCTATGAGATGTTGGAGGAGGTCAAGGTCATGATTATCGTGTGGAAGGATTAAGTAAAATGTCTTTGTTGATGTTTCAATCAGTAGGAGAGGATAGTGGATGTAATATAGATGTGTGCATGTGTTTATGTATGTTTGTGTGTACGTGCGTTCATGTGTGTATGTGTGCACAGGCCTGTGTGTATACGTAAAGTAATTCAGTTGTTTTAGTTTTTAAGCCCAATGTTCATAAATCAAGACTGCCTTTTTCACCGTTTCAAAGCATAAGTGCATAGCTGATCTGTTTCAAACATATATTATAAAAGATCAGTTTACATCCTCCTAATCTGGAGCTGTTTAGCATGTTTGGCTAGATGGACTGTCTTAACATTTTCACAGAGTGGTTGCAGCTGTCAAAGTGACAGTTTATCTCCTTCCACCCAACTAAAAGTAGAGTCGTTGAGTTTAATTATGCTATGGGGAGTCGTAATGAGGTGTCACTGAAATGATCATGAGAGCTCATTAGGCTGATCACAAAACTTCAGATATCATGGAACCTACAATTTCTTAAGCTCCCACCATACAGATATTTTAACAGATGATGAACAAAGCAGTAGTAAAAGTGGAGCCATCCCCAATCTGAATGACTGGCACTTTTTTTCAAGGTGTATATATTTATGGGGAGGAAAATGTTGGCAGTGATGTTCAGTGAAGGGAAAACTAATAAGAGTTGTTAGGAAGGGTGGGGAGGAATGGAACCATATTGAAAGATGTTACAGACACAGGCTAACACATCAGTGGGTCTCCATCTTCCCTTTCCCATCCCCATATCTGCTGAGTTGAGAGTGGAACTATTGAAAGGAAGTTACGGAAGATGGCAATGAACATTATCAATCATGATGTGATATCCATAAGCATGGAGGCATTTTTCTAAACTTGCAGTACAGTGACATACCAACCCAGGATAGCATTCCATTTCTCAAAGGTCAAATAGAAGACATTTGGGGGAAATGGAGATGGATATTTTTTCCTTTTAATTTTTATTTTGTTTTTTTCTCAATTACATTTAAACAAAAATTTTGAAGATTAATTTTTTAAACTGTTAAGTTCCATATTCTGTCCCTCATCGCTCCTCTCTTACCCCTCCCTGAGATGGCAAGTAACTTGATATAGGTTACACATGTGAAATCATGCAAAACGTATTTTCCTAGTAGCCATGTTATAAAAGAAAACGCAGACCAAAATAAAAATTTTGATAATAAAATTAATGTAAAAATAGTATGCTTCCATCTGCATTCAGAGACCATCAGTTCCTTCCCTAAAGGGATAGGATATTTTTCAGCATAAAGTCCTCTGGAATTGTCTTAACAGGAGTGAGGAACCTGTGATTTCAAGGTCACATGTGGCCCTGTAGGTCCTCAAGTGCAGCCCTTTGACTGACTCCAAACTTCATAGAACAAATCCCTTAATAAAAGGATTTGTTCTGTAAAAATTGGACTCAGATAAAAGGTTAGACCCGAGGGCCTAAAAGGCCACATGTGGCCTCCAGGCCTCAGGTTCCCCACCCACATTGCATTGATGAGAATAGCTAAGTCATTCTCAGCGGATCACCATATAATATTCCTGTTACTGTGTACAGTGTTTTCCTGGTTCTGCTCATTTTACTTTGTATCAGTTCATATAAGTCTTCCCAGATTTTTGGAAATGCATAACTAATCTCAGAGAGAAATGTAATATGAAAATAGAATACAGTGTAACCTTGGTGGGAGAACCAGTAATGAGTGTTAGAAGAATCAGAACCATTCAAGAAGGGGCTCTCCATGATGTCCTTCGGAGGACTTAAGTAGTACATTTGATTAAGTAGGATGGAAAGGCAATGTACTACAGTGGAAAGAGCACTGTTCCTGGAGTAGAGAACCTGGGTTCAAATCCTCCCTCTGATGCCTTCTACCTAAGTTACCGAGTAAGTCATTTAATATACCAAGGTCTCAGTTTCCCAGATCTGTAAAACAATGGGACTAGAATAAATTACCTCTGAGAACCTTTCCATCTATAAATCTGTGATCTACGTGTTGCTTATAACCTGTGTGACTTTAGGCAAATCTTTAATTTCTGGGGCTCTCAATTTCTTCATTTATAAAATGAGTGGATTGGATTAGATGAATTCTGGGGCGCCGTCTAGCTCTAAATTTATAATCATGCAAACTTTTTATGATACCCCTGATGTTTTCCTCCTAACAATAATGAATCTGTAATATTCTTTATGCTATGTCGTATCCCAAAGGCTTGTGGACACCATTAATTTCCTAACCTGAAGACAAAGACTAGCTTTGACTTTTGCAGCAAGCCCACCTACCCCCTGCTCATTTTACTTTGGTCTGGATTTAAAAGACAGTGCCAGTCTAGGAAACCACAAAAGAAAAGGATTTTTTAAAAAATGAACTTTTCTCTTTGAAAGCAATGGAAAGAACAGTTGGCATCATAGAATAAGGTTTTCCATATAAATTCTTGTTGTTGTGCAGTCATTTGCAATTGTGTCTGATTCTTCATGACCTCATTTGGGGTTTTCTTGGCAAAAGTACTGGAATAATTTGCCATTTCCTTCTCTAGCTCATTTCAGAAATGAGGAAATTAAGGCTAGTAGGGTTAAGTAATTTGCCCAGGGTCACACATCTAGTAAGTATCTGAGGCCAGAATTGAACTCAGATCTTCCTGACTCCAGGCTTGGTGCTCTACCCACTATGCCATCTCTGTAAATAGAAGATCAGAGAGGCAATATGGTACAAGTGGATAGAGTACTAGACTTGGCTGGGGCTAGACGTGGGACAAATTCTGCCTCGGACACTGACCAGTCCGTTGTACAACCCTGGGCAACTCAACTTTTCTCAACCTCACTTTACTCATCTGTAAATTGGGGAGAATTTCAACCCCTCCTTCACAGAATTGTTGTGAGACTCATAAGAGATAATATGTGTGATGCATGTATTTTCACGTCTGAAAGTACCCTATAGACATCAGCTTTGACAGCGTGCTGCACAGACTACCAGATCTGGAGTCAGGAGAGTGCTGGGTTTAAATCCTACATCTGATACTCTTTTGCATGCAATCCAGGCAGGCCCCAACTTCTCCGACCCTCAGTTTCCTCATCTGGGGATAACAAACACTTAGAACACTTCACTCACCGGGTTACTGTAAGGGAAACATTTTGAGAATCTTAAAGCAGAAATGTAAGTTGTCTTTCTGGCTGTCTTTCAGGGCCCAGTTTTGTCCACTATCCAGTCATTCATTTTGGTTTTTGCTATACTCACCCCTGACCAGTTTCTCTCCTATTACCCTGGCTCGAGTCTGACAGCTCTAGAGATGAAATTTCTTTTGCTTTTTCTCTTCTTAGTCACTGGTTTTCATTTATTCTGATAGCTTTGCTTGGGTGTTGAATTTATTTTTCTTGTGTGACTTTAATGCCAGCAAGAGGTGCCAGACTGGCAGCCATCAAGGTGGCAGCCTTAGGTTTTATCCACAGAAGAGTTGCAAAGCAGCAGGCATCATG
The DNA here is from genome assembly GCA_028658325.1 of Potorous gilbertii. Lineage (NCBI taxonomy): Eukaryota > Metazoa > Chordata > Mammalia > Diprotodontia > Potoroidae > Potorous > Potorous gilbertii. The sequence continues at coordinate 159,548,480 of CM053772.1, forward strand.
ATTCCACTTTGCCAGAGTGACATGGCCAAGGTGCACATCAGATTGGTCTTTTGCATCCTTTGGCTTTATTTTTCCCTACCTACCCAGTGTGTAGACATGTTTCCAAATGCACACATGTGTACATACATACCTACATTAAACACGCATCCTGGGTAGAAGAATTAAATGCCTATTACTGGGTCTGGAAATATCTGTGATAAATGAATGATCTGATTGTTGTCTCACAAGAGCATTTAGGTTTCATCAAAATCCTTCTCCAATGCTTTGTCGTAGGGCGGAGGTGACCCTTAATTCTCCAAGACTGTGTGAATGGCATATGTTTGGAAGGGAGCAGCCAAGCTAGAAAATATTTTGAGTATAGGCCAAGTTACATTTTACACAGCAGACCTTGGAGGATAAGCCTAGGTCATGAGTGGCGGTGAGATGGCTAGTGTTTTTATTTTATTTCCACAAAGGCTCCTTAAAACTATGTAACAATCAACCATAGAATGATAGAGTTAGAGTCCAAACAGATATTAAAGCCCATCTTGTCCAAACCTTCATTTTACAAGCGAGAAAATGGAGCCTACAGGATTAGGGACTTGGCCAAGGTCACATAGTTACTAAGTAAAAAGGACAGAATTCAAACCAAGGTTCTTTTACTCTGAATAGAATATGCTTTCCATTTCACTGTCTCCAATCAATAAACATTAATTAAGTGCTTGCTTTTTGCCAAGCACTGTGCCGGCCCCTGTGGATATGAAGACAGAATTGAAAGAGTCCCTGACCTCAAGAAGCTTATATTCTATTCGAGGAGACAATATATACAGATGTAGAAATATACAAAACACAAATGTAAAATACAATAAAGACAAAGAAATTTTCTTGGCAGAAGGCTCTAGGAGGTGGAAGAATCAGGGGTGGCTCTTTAGCTAAGCCTTAAAGGATACTAGGGAGTCTGAGAAATAGAAATAAGAAGGCAGACCCTTCCAGGATTGGGAGAAAGCCTGTAAAAGGGCACAGAAATGGAAAACAAATTAGGTCTGGGGAGCAACCGCAAAGGCTGGTTTAGCAAGAGCATCCTGTGCACGAAGAAGACTAAAAGGTGGATTTGAGAAGGATTTTCAGTGCCAGAGAGGGTAATAGTTGATCCCTAAAGTTATAGCTGTAGAAGGCTTGTCATCGATAGTAATGGAAAGAGGACTCATGATGATGACACAATGAATCCTTACAGCAAAGCAGGACACTCATTTCTGTACTCTCCAACCCATGGGAGAGGACAGATAAAATGGTCTACCCTATGTTGTAATGGACGGGGTACTGGACTGAAGACCTGGGGTCAAATCCTGTCTCTGGCACTTACCATATTTCACCACATAATTGTCAGCGATCTTGTGCCATTTTTTTTTTTTACAAAAAGGTGGAATGCAACCATTATAAGAAGCTTTTAAAATTGTGCTGGTATTACTTTAAAATCATTTATTACTAAACTGGCTTTGGTGCAAGATTAAGATGCACAGAATAGTTGTGAATATACCTTAAAATTGAATACTGACAGTGTGGGTGTGCTGAGAATTCTAGGCTCGAGGCTCTCAATGCACGAAAGATAAATGTGTACCCATATTATACAATAGATATATTGCTGCTCTGTTTACCTTTTAAGCAGGGTGACAAACAGAAATGTACCATGTGAAGATGAACAACGTAAAGTTATAAACCTATTTTTGTACTGAAAAAAAAGCAGGGTGCAATGATTATGGCATTTGTTGTATTATCATGGGGTGGATCCCTTAATCTCTCAGTCTCAGTGGCCACATCTATTTAAATAAAGATAAAAAAACTACAATACATATCTTGTAGGGCAGCCATAAGGATGAAACAAAATAATGTATGTAATGTGCTTCAGAAACATTAAAATTCTATGTAATTAATGATTGATCCATACACAACTTAAGAAAATCTGTATTGCTCTTCCAGCTGCAAAATTCTAACATTTCAAGGTCCTACTTATAAAGCAAGGAATTTAAATGGCATTGTTTGAGGCTTAAGAGTAGTTGGAACCCATTATCTTTGAACTTATTATTTGCAATGGCACAAGTTTGGAAAGACATTTGTGACAATCACAGAGAATAGGCAGTCTTAAGTAGGTGGCTATCTGCATTGCTGAAGGGACTTAAGAAAGTGGCAGATATCCATTTGATTACCAAATATTTAGCAAGTTTTAACAAGAGAAAGAAAGCAAAAATGTCCCCAGAGCCCAAAGGTGGGGTCATAAGGAGAAGAGAAAACTGGAGACCAACTCTGCAATCTTGCATATTTGATCAGTCCTTTGGAGGTACCCTCTACTTACTTCCTATCGATACAGACATACATTAAGCATCCTGTACTGATGAAATGGAGCAATCCAGTTAATGAATGGAAAGTATATCCCATGCAGATACCTGAGGGAAAATGGTTTCAGGCCAGGAACAAGCACACCCTATGAACCCATAAGAAAGCACAACCTTCCCCCCATCAAAAAGACTTCTAGCTGTTGGGTCCAGTTCAGAAATTCATGAGATTTTCCAGTTTCTCTATTGTGATTTTCCACTAAATTCCCATTCCAAGAGAGGCTGGGAGGCTGTCCAAATCCATCCCTCTTGGTCCATTTAACATGATATTAAACCAATTCTATGTAGGATACTCTCCTAATAAAAGAACAACACATTTCTAAGAGAATGTTAGTCAAGGCAAGTCACAACTAGGTAGACCTAAAAATAAAATCCTGTTTTGGAAGAGATCTGCTGGCACTTAGTGTTTACATACACCTTTCAGTCGTAGATGACAGATGTTAGCTCAATAACTGATGTTTACCATCTGGAAAGTAGGAATAGTAATACGACTGTGCAGGGCTTCTGGGTGACTTAGGTAACTTTGCCTGATGTTATACAACCAGTTGGTAGCAAACAAAAAGAGGGAACCCAGGAGCCTCAATTCCAGCCTGCAGCTTTAATCACACTCCTAGTGACATTGAAAATCTAGCATACGCCAAGACTTTTTCAAGTTTACAAGCTCTAGAACTGCTAAAAGCATCCCATGTTGCTATAAGAAGGTTGGTAGTGATCCATTTGGGAAGGCTGTATCATTTTTATGGAACATGACATCTATATTTTGGTGTACTTTTCTAAAAAAAACAATTCAGGCTTCCTTTCTGCTACATTTTGCTTTTAAGAGGTTTATATGTACATACATATGTATGTAGATATAGATATGGATATTTCCTACATATTCTTTTTAGGCAATGAGAGCCTTTCTATTTTTCCTCTACTTCTGTCCCTTAGTAAAACCTACTCAACTAACATCATTCATAATATATAAAAATCAGCTTTCTATTCATTGTATGTATAGTCTTGTAAAAGGCAAGACTTGAATATAGCTCTTCCTGACTTTTTCAGGCCTCTAACCATTATACTGTGACTGGATTGGTAACCACAAGCAATTCACATAATCACAGAATTTTGAGAATTTCAGCAATCACCTAACTTTTCCCTATTGAATTTCACCATATAAGATTCTGCCTAATGGTCTAGCCTGCCAGGAGGGCTCCACCACCATCTACATGGGATCCCTGTACCATGTGTACCTTGCACAGCTTGTCCCATATGACACTGGAAAACACCTTTAGTAAGCTTACACTTAGTTTTTATTTTGTTGATGTTAATAATAAGAAGGTCACTAAACTGCAGTGAGTTATGCATTTGTATCAATCAGGTCATCCCGTAGCCTCTCACCATATATAGGAAATGAGAGATGCCTTATTGGAAGAGAGACATAAAAACTCTATTTTCCTCTGCTAAGTTAAAAGATTTTGTTGTTTTTTGTGATAAAAACCAACAGCAAACCACAGCAAGATCTCTAACCCTTTCAGTCAATTGTGACATTAAAAATATGGTTTGCCACTGACCACAAAGTTGTGGATGACCACAAGAAATGGAGACAGGAGTGGTGAGCACAAGCAGGCAACATTGCATGTTTCCAACGTCATCTACATGCAGGAAGGCAATTCCTCAAGGATTTGTATGATTTACAAAGAAGGTGTGTCAGTCACATGACAAATCAGTCATCTAACATTTATCAAACACTTAATAAATTAATTATTCTCATGGCCTAACTTGTAGTAGGCACTTAATAAGTGTTGATAGATGAATGGATGGATGGGTGAATATATAGATGGATAAATGAATGAGTGAATGAAATGCCTTTACCTATGGAGCTTGAGATAAATTAAGGTACAACATATTCGCCAAATATTTTTAGCTAATAAGGAGTGAGAGAAGCACAATAATAATCTCTATTTGCAGATGAGTAAACTGAGGTCCTGAAAGGTTTTGACTTGCTGAAAAAAATTGTATCTTAAAAAAAGTGAAAAATAGCCCAGAGTTCTCCTGACTTGAAATTCAGTTGAATTCCCAGCTGTTTCCATTACTCCAGACCACACAGCTTCTAATCATCCCCTTGTGTATTAAGGTCACAGGGTCAATCTCTGCCCTGTTAACAATGATTTAGAGTCATTAGCAACTAATGACTATTTCTGTTGAACAAGACTCTGAATCTTGACACAAGCTGTCATAGGTTGGTACTAATTAACTGCCTTGGGAACTAACACAAACTCAGGAACTGGATAATCCTTTTGGGTCTGGAATACCTGCCATCCTTGCCTCAGCCTCTTAGAAACCTGAGCTCCTGTCAAGGCAAAACTTGGGCACCATTTCCTACAAGGGACTTTTCCTGAGCTACACCAGTATTTAGCACAGTGCCTGGCACATAATAGTTACATGATAAATGCTAGTTGACTGAAAATTCTTAGCATTCTCTTCCTCTTGAAATCATTTCATATATGCGTGTGTGCACACGTGTGTGTTTGGGCATGTATTGCATTGTGTTGCCCCATAGAATATAAAATGTCACTTGTTAAGTCATTGGATACCCAGCATCTAACAATAGCATCTTGCAGTTAGTAGATACTTAATAAATGTGTATTAAATTAGCTCAATAGGAAAACTAATCTTCCTTCCTTTTTTCCTTTTCTGTATTCTTTCTAAGCATATTAAGCTTATCTGACCATCATGGAGCCTTAAAGATTATCTAGTAACTTTTAAAAGAAAAGGGTCAGGGAGGGGGTAGAGAGGAGAACAAGGTTAGAGTGTTTCTAACATCCAAAAGGACATTTCAATGAAATATTGTCATAAAGAATTGAAAGGCTGGTTTTAATCAAAAGCAGATTAACTACTTCACTACGTCTAGAAGCACTACACTGAAACCCAGTTATTAATAGGCACTGCCGAAAACAATAAAGATGGACTGAGATGTTTGCAGGTGGGGCATATTCTGCAGGTGAATCAAAGAGTAAACATGAAACACTACTGTATAAATTTGGCCTGCTCACATTTCCATGAATGATAAATAATGAATTCCTTTGAATCCATAGGGAGAACAGTTTGCCATTAGAATTTTATCACTTATTCTAGTTTATAACTCTTCTTGACATTTTGTTCTGATATTCAACATCACGCCAGTACAAATGAAATAGTATCAGGGGGAAAAGTTGTATTAATTTTACATTTTGGTATAAGCAAGACAGATTGCCTTTGGTTTTTATGAATAGGTAATTTTGTTCTCCATAAATACATAATGAAGTCTAGTGTTATTTTTTTATTTATTTACATGAAGGGAAATAGTGCCTTTGAATACCTAGGATGCAAGTGTGAACACTCCAAAATCTCTTTATTTATACCAGTTCATCTGCTGCTGTCGTTTGTCCTTTGTTTTCAGAGGACCAGTGACATCACAGGATGATGTCTTGACTTGTAAAATAGTGATAAGGATAGCACTTACCTCCCAAGGTTCTCGTGAGAATCAAGTAAACTGGATTCAAGTGAAGCAGAGCTGCACAAGGTCCTCAGCCTCACTCTCTCTTCCAGCATCATCAAAATCCAGTAGTAAAGCGTAAGTCAGGACAGCAGACAATGGCCCAGCATGCAATGGATGACTGACCAAGCTCTAAGAACTCCATAATGCCTGCTTCAGCTACCTTCACGGCCATTGGAACAAACTGTTCTCATCCACCCATTACACTGGGGAGAGTCTTCACGTGCTTGGGGTAGACATCCCCCTAATTCACTAATGGATTTGAAACCTGTTGGCTACCCTCAACCTGGTTTGGCCCACCTGCCTCGATGGTTCACCATTGCTGCTGCATATGCTTCAGCTTCTTGGAATCACAGGTGAGAGTTTGGTAACTGGTTGGACACCAAAGTTGAATGAGCATCCCAGAAAAGGACTTGGCAAACACTCACACCAAAGGTGCTAATTCTCTCTTAAGAACCATACTCCCCTTCAGTCCATCTCTTATGTATGAGAAGTGCTAAGCCTGTCTCATTTAGGGCTTCATGCAGTCTAAGATCTCTCTCTCTTCATTCTCAAATTTCTCCTCACATACATAAACACGCACACGCACACACACACATAATCTTCTTTGTCAGAAACTTAATGCAATATCCTAGAAAGTGGGTCCCTATAAATTCCAGAATGCCTGAAAAATGTGTGGTTTATTTGGAGGTAGCTAGGTAGAGCCGTAGATAGAAAGCTACATATGGATTAGAAGACCTGAGTTCAAATCTTTCCTAGACAAGTCACTCAACCTCTTTTTGACTTTGTTTCCTCAAATGTAAAAGAGTTACAATAACAGCACTTACCTCCCAAGGTTCTTGTGAGAATCAAATAGAATGATATTTATAAAGTGTTTAGTACAGTACCTGCGAGACAGAGGGCACTTAATAGATGCCTGTTTCCTTCCTTTAATAATTTATTAAGCACTTTCCAAGTACTATGCTAGGTATTGGCATACTAAGACAAAAGCAAAAATAGTCCCTGATATCAAGGACCTTACATTCTACTGGAAGAAAAAGCACATATAGCTATGAGTAGGTAAAGTGATAGGAATTGGACTGGTTAATTCCCTGATATAGGGAACTCCCAGATCTAGCCCTGCAGGTCAGCCTCTTCGCTTCAATTTATACTCTCAGAGAGTTGCCTAGAGATCTGAGATATTAAATTATTTGCCGAAGGTCCCACAGCCCGTATTTGTCAAACATAGTAAGTATGGACAAAATACTAAGAATTATTGGCTTATTTGATTTTTATTAACTAATGACTCTCACATACAAACTGGATAGTCAATTTTGGAAGGAGGACTTTGTTAACAACTGGGGTGACCATGAAGTTCTCATGTATCTGCTAGTATCACCTTACACTTCTAACCTTAACTGGTATTTCTTCCCACCATATATTGTGTACCCCAGCCATAATGGACAATTCTTGAACCCATCAAGTGGAACTTTAACTTCCATTTGTTCATCCTTTTGGTCAAATTGTTCCCTAACATTGGAATACTGTATCTTCGTCCTTTGGATTCAAACCTATCCATTAAAGACCAATCCAAATGCCCCCATCTCCATGAAGGCATTCCTGATGCTTCCTCCTCAGAATTCATGGAGCACTTTGTTTTGTAGATCTCCAGTGTACCTATCAAGTGATATAATAATCCACATTTAGGAAGTACTTTACTGACAAGCTTGCAAGGCAGATAGTGATCAACCTGATCAGTTCCAGATGGGGAGCCTCTGTTTAGCACTTTCCATCTTCCACTGAAGGATACAGAAAGATCCATTTCAACTAGCCTCAATTCTGTGTAGTAGATAGTCATAGACTGTTACAAGGCAGAGTTATGACTTTGTACTGGGTCTATAATAGGGAATCTTCATTAGAGACTCATTCTTTTCACCATGAAAGCTATAGTCTGAGATTTCCCTCAGGCAACTCTGTGTGGGAACAAAAATAGCCAAAGATTTATGATTCTTAGTGATAGGGAGGCACTCCCAAGATTGGCCCCAATCTTTCTCAGAGGTTAGAGTGTTGGTTCGCAAATTAGATACAGATGAGGAAAAAGAAACTAAGAGGTTATAAGATTTGTCCAGAGTCACAGACCTAAACACAGTCAAAGCCTAGCTTCGAACCTATGTCTTCTGACTCACATTTCCTCTCTTTTTAGGATATGTATTATGGTTATCTCCCTACTAGACTATAAACACAATGATAGCAGGCATTATTTCTTATTGAAATCAAATGTTTTCAGCACCTAGCACAGTGGTATGTATATAGGAAGCACTTGAAAAATGTTAATTGAGTGAATACCCATTTTTCAATGTGTAGTTCAATTCATTTCAATAAATAATTTCTAGGTGTCAATTCTGTTAATATGCTAAGCTAGGATCCCCATTAGTATGGTCTCCCATCACAATTTATAAAAGTAGATCATTTAATTCTATCTATGCTTAGTTCATAGTGGATCTTAGTTAATAATAACTGATAGATGGTTCATTCAATCACTGATGAAGCAAGAGTGAGACCTTTTAAAAAATAATTTACAAAGACATAGAAAGACAACAGTCAAATTATCTCTGAGGAATAACTACCTTCCTTCTCTTTATTTGGATGGCAGTTGCCCTAATAGTAATAGTGTTGAAAATTGGGTGAGTCAAGTTCTAGCTACCATTCACAATGATGTAAGGTTAGAGAAATCACTTTACAACACTCTGAATCAGCATTTGGAATTTAAGGGCCCAAGTTCTAATCCAGTCCTACTACTTCCTTGCAGCGGGAACCTGAAAAAGTCATAATGTATTTGGGCTTCAGGATCTTCATTAGTAAATTGAGAATGCTGGACTTCATGATCTCCAAAGTCCCTTCAAACCCTAAGTTCCATAGTCCCACAATTCTACTTGCACTACCTACCTAAGAAGGTTTTTGAGGAGTTTTTGTGAACTGCAAGGTTGTATATCAGTAAGGGCATTCTTGTCTCCATTGACTCTGTCTGCTCATCAAAAGCAAAAAAAGTTTTTCTAGGGTGTTTTATTTTAAGGTGCAGTTACTCATATTCCTAAAACACAGATCCAATCATGTCACTTTCACACTTGAAAACCTTCAGCAGCTCCCTAATGCCTCTAGCACAAAATTCTAAATCCTCAATCTGGCATTTAAAGCTCTTTAAAGCTTGGGAACGATCTACCTTTCCAGTCATTTCATATTCCTCCCCCTCATGCAGTCTGTGTTTCAGTCAAACTGGCCTGCGAGCTCTCTGTATGCTCAAGATTCAATCTCCTACATTTTCACTAATAGTTCCCCTTGTCTAAAACATATACCCACTTCATCTCTAACTCACAGCATCCCTAACTTCCTTTAAAATTCATTCCAGTTTCCATGAGGCTTTGCAGGATCTGCTCAATTGCCACTGCTTCCTCTTTCTTGAAATAACTTTGTATTCCCACCCCACCACCATTTAAAAAGAAAAATATCTAGGTTTGTGATTTCCTTAGTTTAGGTACAGGTTTTGATCCTAAGCCTCACAGGACTTAGCCCACAAAGCTCATGAATGAAATCCAGGCTAAAATGTTATTAGGAAATGCTTAATAAAAAAAATAAAAATACAGTAGAGCATAGATAACATTAATTTGTGGTTTTCTAAATCAATGCGTGGTCAAACTGCCTAAAGAAAGGGGAGGAGCCAAGATGACGGAGTAGAAAGACAAACCTATGCTAGCTCCAAAACCACAGCCTATAAAATATCTGTAAAGAAGAACTCCTAACAAATTCTGGAGCAGTGGAAGCCACAGAACAACAGAGTGGAGGAGATTTCTGTTCCAGAAAGACCTGAAAAACCCTCACCAAAGGTCAGTCATGCACAGGACCAGAGCAGAACCCAGCCCTACCTTGGCCACACAGCCCCAGGAGGAGCAGATCTGAGTAGGCTTCAGAGACAGAATCTCTGGTGGCTGTAGGGATCCCTCTACCCACAGACACACAGGTGAGTGTGAGAGACTTCCGGGCTGGCCAAGTGGGGAGCAGGGTGTCTCCATAACTCAGAACCCCTCAGGAGGCAGCAGCAGAGGCAGTGGCAGCCAGAAGCTCCCAGAAAAGGCAGGAGCTTGGCACCAGCTCCATTATGGAAGGTTTCTGCATAAACCCCTGAGGGAACTGAGCCTGGGAGGCAGCCCTGCCCCCACCTGAGAACCTGATTTAATCTTACCCTGAATAGCAGCCAGGCCCCCGCCTGCTGAAAGCCCTGAGGCTGAGGAGCAGCATTTGAATCTCAGACACCAAGCACTAGCTGGGTGGATCTAGGCAGGGGTGGAGAGGAATCTCAGAAGTCAAGTAACTGGCTGGGAAAATGCCCAGAAAAGGGAAAAAAAAATAAGACCATAGAAAGTTACTTTCTTCGTGAACAGATGTTAGCCCCTTTCCTTTCTGAGGCGGAGGAACAATGCTTACCATCAAGTAAAGACATAGGAGTCAAGGCCTCTGTATCTCAAACATCTGAAATAGATATCCAATGGGCTCAGGCCATGAAAGAGCTCAAAAAGGATTTTGAAAATAGATAGACAGGTGGAGGAAAAACTGGGAAGAGACATGAGAGAGATGCAAGAAAAGCATG
>CM053772.1:159559486-159587286 GCA_028658325.1 Potorous gilbertii
TCTTACACAACACGACTATTATGGAAGTCATTTGCAAAACTACACAGATATGGCCTATATTGAATTGCCTGCCTTCCCAAAGAAATGGGTGGGGAGGGAGGAATGGGGAGCAGTTGCAACTCAAAGTTTAAGGAACAACCGTTGAGTATTGTTCTTGCTACTAGGAAATAAGAAATACAGGTAATGGGGAATAGAAAGTTATCTGGCCCTACAGGACAAAAGAGAAGATAGGTTAAGGGAAGGGAGGGATGATAGAAGAGAGGGCAGATTGGTAATATGGGTAGTTAAAATGCTCAGTGTATTGGGGAGGCAAGAGGGAAGAAATGGGGAGAAAATTTGGAACCCAAAATTTTGTGAAAATGAATGTAAAAAGTTAAATAAATATATTTATTTAATAAACAAAAAAAAAGAACTAAAGAACTGAGAGATTAAATTACCACAGGATCACATAGGCAGTATGTGTCAATGACGAAACTTGAATTTAGGTCATCCTGATACCAGGACCAGCTTCTATCCACTTATCCCAGGATGCCTCTCCCTTATTTCTTAGAGTCTTGATATTTAGTTTTCAGGAATGGGAGCTCCTTGCAGGCAAGAACTATGTCACTCTTGCTTTTGTGTACCAAGCACTCAGGACAGGTCCTCACACATACTAGATATCTTAAAAATATTTAATGATGTTATCATTAAGAGAAGAAAAAATAAACATTCTTTTTGGGCCAGTGTAGTTGTCTATAACATGGTAGACACTTTTAGGCTAAAAGGAGGCTTTGGAAAAGAACAACTCTAGATACTGAGTCTTAATTTGCTTTGGGTTTTGCCCCCTTTTTGAAATTAAAAGAATTGTCCCTCTTTGACTATTTTCTCCTGCTGTTCACATAATCAGTACCATCCTTCATACTGAGAGCTGCCTAAGCAAAGAGTGTTTCTCAGCAGATCTGAGCATGACTCAGTGCAGTCCATAAGCTACTGCCCTTTCGGTACTAGGGACATGTGGAATCTGTTTCCTGTTTAGAGGTTATATGGACATGTCTCCAGAGATATCATTATTTACAGCTTTACCTCTGTACTTCACAAGTACTGTGGCCCAGTAAAGGCATGTAAGTGTCCAGAAAGATTTGGTTGTTAAAATGAGAGGACCTGACTTTTTTTTTTAATTTGCAAAAACTAGCTGTTGGGGAAGTTTTATACTAAATATGCAAACTCAGATGAACCAGTGATCCTTTCAGAGCAAAAAGTAGATAATAGGTGGCATGGTGGATGGAGTCTACCAGATGTGGATTCAGGCAGAACTGAGTTCAAATTTGATCTCACACACTCATAAGCTTTAGTAAGTCACTTACCTTCCATCTGTCATCTGTGAGATGGGGGTAATAAAAACCCTACCTCATAGAGTTTGGGGGAGATCAAATGGGGTTGTATATGGACAGACAGACAGACAGATAGAAAGATAGATATCATAGGTATACAGCCTCATTGGTGGGTAAATACAATAACAATACTAGCCACCCTTTAACACATTAAATATAAAGTGTTTTGCAAACCTTAAGGTGTCATATTAAATTTATTTATATTTATCTATCAACCTGCAAATGTATCATTCCAGCAAAATAATTTTGCATAAATAGCCAAGAAAAGCTATGCCCTTATTCTACACAAGCTCTTTAAAGTCTCTGTCGTTTACCTCTTTCCAAGAGGTAAGTGAGGGACTGATAGCCTCAACGTATCATTGGTATGAATTACTTCACGCAATCTTAAATAATCTTTGAGTAAGTCCAGTTCTGGATTTCAAGGAAACAGAAAACCAGCTCCATGTTCTTTGCCTGACTACTAGGTTTGCTGATGACATTTAGATGACCAGGGTTAAATTCATAACAAAGGGTACAGGGAGGAATTCATCAGCTTCTCCAGGCCACCCCCCTTAAACCAGTCTATCTCTGAGAGAGGACCAGCACACTGAATCACAGAATTTCAGACTCAGAAGGGATCTCAACAGGCATCTAAACCAAAACTTAGACTTCCCCTATAACACAGCCAGCAAGTGGTCTTCCAGCCTTTGTCTGATGACCTCTGGGAACAGGGAATCTATTATCTCCCAAGGTAACCCAATCCATTTGTGGTTAATTCTATTTTTTTTATTTTATTTTGGTTTTCATTTTTAAATAATTTTTCAATCATCAAACGTTTTTCTCCCTACCACCTTCACGCATACACATACACCACACACACACACACACACACACACACACACACACACACACATACACACTCACCTAGAGGAAAAATATTACAAAACCCACATATCATATAAACTTCATCAAGAAAGACAAATTCCCATGTTGCCTATATTCAAAAATGTGTTTCTCATTCTCTCCTCTGTCGGGAGAGTGATTGGCACTCTCCATCCTCAGTTTTCTGGAATCAAGGACCGCTGTGTTGATCAGATTTCTTAAGTCTTTCTGAATTGGTGCTTTGGGTTTGGTTTTTTGTTTGTTTTTTCAATGTTGATGTTGTAGTATAAAATGTTCTCTTGGTTATGCTGACTACATTCTGCATCAGTTCATACAAGTCTTTTCAGGTTTCCCTGAAGTTGTCCTTTTCTCCATTTCTTAAAGCACAAAAGCATTTCATGACTGAACAAATTATAGAATAGGAATGGTAACTCTAATTATTATGGAGTTTTTTCTAACATCAAGGTTAAATTTGTCTCTTTGAAACTTCTACCCATACCTCCTACATTTTATCCCACTATAGAACAATGATCATCTTCTATAATGCACAAAGATTTTTAGTTATCAAAGAAATGGGTGAGCCAGGAATATGTACTCAAGATGCTTTCCTTTCCATGATGAGTATCACACGGACATCTCAAAAATAAGAAAGCTGCATGTCCACTTTTCTGTATATATCAAATTTATTTAAAACAAAATGAGTGAAGATATTCAGACATTTTCTATATTTGACATAGTCACTTTAGCTCAGATCCCAAGAGCCAAGGGCCATGGATAGAGTTCAAGGTATCTGTGAACTAGGAAAAGAAATTGCAATTTTTTTCTTCCATCTCTAATTAAAATTTAACATTTCTTCAGTTAGTTAAAAATGCTAATGTAAAAATTATTCATAGATTTCACCAGTTGTAAAAGGGGAAATCTATGACACACACACAAAATTAAGAACCCTTGGTCTGACTCCATAATCAAAGAAACAAAATAAGCAGCTCATAGGACCAGAAGTGAACTATTGGACCAGAGGTACTAACATTGCCATCTAATTAGTTTTCCATATCCAATCCTGGATGGTGACTGGGATTGAGGGGTAAGGAGGGGGTCTAACATGAAACAATGGAAAGAAAATCATTCTAGAAGATAGGATACCTGAGTTCCATTCTCATGTCTCCTGCTAGTTAGCTATAGGACTTGGGGCAAATCATTTAACCTCTATAACTGTTTTCTCATCTGTCAAATAGACTTAATCCCAATTCTACCTACCTCCAAGGACCATTTTGAGGATCAAGCGAGACCATAGCAGTAGGAAAATACTTTGAAAACCTACCAAGGGTTCCTCAAATGTAGGACATGTAAGTAGTAGGAGATATAGTCTGCCCTTCATGACTTAAAAATAAACTCACAGTACCAAAGCTCTGAGAGGAATTAAAGAAGAAATTAAGGTAACCACTGTCCTCAACCCCACAAAAAAAAGAATGTTTCAAACAAACCCGGAAAAAAAAAAACCATCTCTCTCCAGCTTCTCTCCTGAATGGACCTGGAGGGGAAATGATGATGTAGGAATCATAAAGACTCTGAGATCAATACCTGCTCTACAATGTGCTGTTTCCACATGGTGTTGGCTTCAGGCAAGAGGATTACTCTTCCTGTGCCAATTAAAACAAAAAACAAGACAACTTTGATATTGTCCCTGGGAGGCCTCCCTTCCTGTGTCTCTGTCATCACCTGAGTTCTTGAATCTAAGGCAAAGAGAATTTCTCCACGTGTCAAATGACAATAGGAAAAAAATATTTATTTGGCCCAGTTCAGATACCAAGAGAACACCAAGGAAACCTATTTATAAGGAGCTTTTGAAAACAAAAGAAGGGGAAGAAAGATGGTGGGAAAAAAATGGAATAGAATTGAGGGGCTTCTTGGAAAGTTCCCAAGTTCAAATAGTTGGTTCTAGAAGATGGCCTCCAGGGTGTGGTGAAGTAATTTACCTTCCCAGATTGCTTATCAATCTGGGCTTATCAGGGTACAGTTTATGGGCTACAGATAATTGACTCCCCACCCCCGGACCCATTTGTCATCTGGTTCAGCTGGAGCCCAGCTAATCTGAATACGAAGCCCCCTCTGAAGACAAATGGTGGCCAACACACATATGCGTTTCATGCATGGCAGTGCTGAGCCCAGGCCAGAATTCAGCCCAGAAGACAAACTCATCAGAAAGGAAGCCAGCTGTCCTGGTTCAGGATGCTGAGGTTTTAGCCAGAGATCTTGCACAAGGTCTCTTATTATCAGAGCCATGCAAGCTCATTTTATTATCTCTGGTTACCCCCTGGATGTTCAAATACAAATGATCCTATCCTTCGATCTAATTTGGTGGTTATCTATGTAAATGTGCCCATGGGTTTATCTGAACCGCCCATCATCTAAATCCAGAATGATGATGCTTTCCTGGCAGAGACCTTCTTCAATGAAGGATGGAATGAGTTCTGATACATTTTCTAAGTGCTTAAAATGACTTAATTTTTTAAAAAGAGGTCTGGCTGCATTTCCAGTTTGTTGGGAAAGAGTTGGACTGGGCAAAAAATTATGATTCAGTCTTTTTTTTTTTTTTCACAAAAATGTAGCTATTTTAGGGCTGATGTGAGATAGGCCTTTTAGATGCTAGAAATGGGGAATACTCCTTCACTTAAACAAGATTACTGACACCTCTGTGGAAAATTTGAATCTTAGAACAGTCAGAACAACATTAATTCTTTTTTAATGGATATACTCTTCCTTCTCTACCCCTCCCCCCCAAAAAAATCTTGTTCAAATTTTCAAATATAGTAGAGGGACCTGACTTGCAAGTGTCAAATATTTGATGTACAATTTACTGGCCCTCACTTCTATTTTAATTTGTCACCACTGATCAAAGGGCTAATAAAAAAAAAAGTGTGATTTAGTTGGTGAAGTAGAATCAGAGGGACCTTGGTTTGAATCCCAGATCTACTGTCATTTCAACTCTTGAGCCTCAGTTTTCTCATATGAAAAATGAGATATTTAGATTAAAAGAGGACTAAGGATGTCTTTCTGCTCTAAATGCAGGAGTCTGCCATCTGGGAAGGGCAGCTTGCAGAGTCCAACATGGCTGTTTGAGGTTCATGATACCATCATACTTCATTCAGTCAGGCAGTTGTGGGGAGGATAGATACTCCAGAGATTCACAAGCAGGAAGTCACATATGCCTGGAGATAGAACCTGGCAATAGTGTCTATGGGCACCAGTCCAGAAAAGAAAGTTTTCACCACCAAAGTCGTTGGCTCTGTCAAATGGTGTGAAATCAGAAATGCACATTTTTATAAACAAAAATTTTATTCTGAAAAAAGATATATTTCCATCTGCTTTGTCTTTGTACCCAAAGGACCATGGGACCATAAAATGTAAACTCCTTGAGAGTAAGAACTAGAGGTTGTTTTTTGTTCTCTTGTTTGGATTGTTGACTGTCTTTTGTATTCCCAGAGCTTAACAGTGCCAGGCACAAAGTAAAACACTGATAATAAATTCTTATACACATTCACTGGCTGACCTATAAATATAGTTTCCTCCATTAGAATGTGAGTTCCTTAAGAATAAAGAACTGTCTTAGTTTTTGGTTGGTATTAACATCACTTTGAACATATTAAATGCATAATAAATACTTTATCTGTCCATTCATTCATCCATCCATCCACCCATTCATTCATTCATTCATTCATTTGGTTTATTCTGCCAGAAATGATATAGGAAGAGAGAGCAAGTATTAATTAAGTGATTACTGTTTTCTAGGCTCTGTGCTAAGATTTTACCACGTGGGTGACCCTGGGTTGGTTCATAGCATACTGATAGACTTGAAGGCCTAGTTATTTTTCTCAAACTGAAAAAGCTTTAAAGGAGACTATGGATGGACTATATATCTGCCATCTTAAGGCTACCCTAGGTAAGTTTAGAGAGGTTGATAGCAGGGGTTTGGCGATCAGAGCTTTTGTTTGGGAGTTTGGGGGAGCAATAGGGGAACATGAAGAAAGTATTCATAATAATTTTA
This sequence comes from Potorous gilbertii, assembly GCA_028658325.1. Lineage (NCBI taxonomy): Eukaryota > Metazoa > Chordata > Mammalia > Diprotodontia > Potoroidae > Potorous > Potorous gilbertii. The sequence goes on from CM053772.1 coordinate 159,565,763, forward strand.
TAACTGATAAATACGTAACTAATCATCATTTTCATGAATTGACTGTGAAGCTTGTCTCCCTCCTCTTAGCAAAATGGCAGTGGACTACTGGTGCAGAATAAAGCTTTTGTGGCCAATATGTCAACTGGTTTTGTTGGGTAGGAATATAGACTATCTCCACTTGGGTCATCATCTCCATATCCTCCCCAGTGGAAAAACTGAACTTTTTCCTGGTGCCACTTTGGGCTCTGATAGGCCAGCTTTGGCTTTAACTTCCCCTCACTCAGGCCTCCAATGTCTATCTTGGCCATTTCCACATCATTCCCTGTTACCTCTCTTCTGATACCTCCCTTTTACGGGTTGTCTTTTCCATATTAGGGTGGAAGTTTCATGAGGGCAGGGACTATCTTGCTTACTTGTGTTCATATTTACAGCATTTAACACAATGCCTAGCACATGGTTAATATTTAAGGCTTGATCTTTCTATCAATCTATCTATAACTGTCTAAAGCTCTCAGAGAGAGAACATTGGAAAGTGACGTAAACGTAAAAGAAAAAAGTCAAGGCTTTTCCTTAGTCTAAGACAAAATTATCCTGCATTCCTAGACATGAGGTCAAGATCATCTGTCTCAGAAAAAAAGGTATTGTGGGTTCCCTGTAAGTAGGTCACCTTATGTGGTACTAATCCCTAGTCTTTCAACTGAGTTATTGAATGCCAACCTCATAGCTTTCTAAGAAGCTCTGCTGTCTTCCTAGAAGAAGAGATCCCTACCACAATCTCTTTGTCCTACTAGCATAGAAATCACTGAGGGAAAAGCAAATAATTTGTCAATGTTATATTTGGTGGTCCTAGGATAAATCCTTTATATTCTCCCAACTGACTATCCCTACCACCATTTGCTCTGACTGTCCTCAATCCCCATCTGGGAGAGTCCACCATCCACTACAACCTCCATCCAGCCTTACTGACAACTTTAGAAGTGGCAATGTTTCTATGTGGCTTGCCACCAGTTTTCAACTTTTAAAGTGGCTCATGCCACAGGCAGGTTAGAGACCACAACCCTGTGGTGGTTACATTACCCAGACCAGGCAGAAGGTACATTTATACCACCACCCCTTTCTTTGAGTTAAGTGTTTTCAGTCCCTTCCCCCATTTTTTAGGAGGAAGCATTTTAATACTGCTACAAGAACAAAGTAAATGCTGTAAAATGCACAGGTACCGTTCATTTCTATTCCCTGCGGATATAGCAATTGTACCTAATGAGGTGTTACTGAACTCAGGTGATACTTCTCCTTTCAAAAGCCTTTCTGCCATGATCAGCACTTCTGTCCAGTAAAGTCTGTTGCTGAAGTGAAAGAGCTCATTAAATTCTGAGTTCATATAGAAGTTACTTAGCCACTAACCATCTCCCATATTTCTCTACAAGATAGGGGTATTTGAATTCATTCCCTCAAAACTAACCTAAACAGATGAGATGTCTGACACTTTCAAATTCATTGATTCATGCAGTACCAAAATCAGGGTAGGGTGACAAAAGCTTTGATTCCAGAAGCTGAGTTTAGAGGGTTTTCACAGCACTTGCAGTCTCATCAGTGCAGAAAAAACAATGTTTCCCACCTAGTTTTCAGGATTAATTCATTCCAATGAAAGGCTACAAGAAACTCAGGTTCTCTCCCCACATCCTCCACACCCCTGGTGAACTTTTTTTTTTCAATTAAAGGGACCATCCCTTGACTTCTTAAAGAGGCCTATTCTCTGAATGGGCATTACCTCACCCAAAGTGAGAACCTGAAAAGGCCTTAACCTAAAAAGAGCCAGCGTATTCCAGTCAGCCTGATGAACATCTAGCCACTAGACCCAGATGGCTCTGGAGGAGAAAGTGAGGCTGGTAACCTTGCACAACCATCCCTCACTCAAATCAAAGTCAACTGCAATTCATGTCATCATCTCTCTGATGTCATGGTCCTCCTCAAAAATGGAAGACAAACACAACCTTTGGCCACAGTCCTTCCAGGGACGTTTCAATGTCCTTGCTTCAAAAGTTGACTTAAGGGCACGTTTGATGCTTCTTACTCTAGAGAGGTACCATCAAGGGCACCAACTTAGGACTTTGGGATACAACTTTTGGGAAGAGCTGCTTCAGATTAAAAAAATAAATAAACAGGTTTGTAGATGTGCTTTTCACAATATTAAAATGTGAAATCTATGTATATATACATATAGACAGATAGAGTTTTCTGTTTCAGGCATTTCCACGCAATAGAGTTGTACTTACTAGGCTTAGTTATTGGAAGGTTTGAAAAACAGCCTACAATTTAATTTTTGTCTTCATTCTCCCTAAGCTTACCATAACATTACTTTTGGACTACCTTCAGAAGCAAATAGAATCTATTGTGATCTAGACTTGGGGTCAGGAGACCTACGCTTGAATTCTAGCTTCCTGTATTCATTCACTGTGAGACCCAGGGCACATAAAGCTTCTTCCCAAGATCCCTTAACTTTTCAGTGCTTCAGTTTCTTTATCTAAAAAATGAGCATAACTTGCATTCCCTACCTCACAGGGTTATGAAGAAAGCATTTGAAAGCCTCGAAGTGCTATAGAAATGTGATTTATTTTTGTTACAGTAGCTGAAGAGGAGGTTGTCTGAGGTTTTCTAAGTTGGAGAGAACAAAAGGAAAAGTAGAAAGGGAAAAAGCAGATATGGTTTGCCACTCATGGAAATTTACCCACTGACCCAGCAACATGAGAATATGCCCCACTTGTTTTGTGGAGGTCAATCAATCTTAACATATTCTTGACCTGGAAAAAAAGTAGCTCTCTCATTCTAAGTCAGGAGTTCTTAACTTTTTCTGTTTAAAAAAAAATCCATTTGGCAATATGGAGAAAACTGTTGACCCTATGAGTAATATTTTTAGATGTATGAAATATACAAGATTAAAATATATTACATTGAAATAGTTATCAAAATACATTTTAAAAATGTGATTTATAATATATCTAGCAATAGGTCTAATAATTACAGTTATTTCAAATTAGTGATGAACCTAAGTGATATTTCAAGATATAATAAATGCAATATAATATGAAAACATCTGTGATTTCTATAATGACAAAGTCACAGTAACTCAATATTACTATAGTTCATTGCCTAAATTCATAATTCAAGGAAATGCTAAATTTCAGTTAGAGATTAGTATAAAATAAATATGCAAATTTTTTCCCATCCACAGATCCCTTGGGGACTCTTAGACATAAGATCAAGGACTCCTGCTCTAAATCTACTCCAAACTCATGATATTGAGGAAAAATGATATCATAGCAAGCATTCTATTATGTAGGAGACCATTGTAGACAAGGGTAATCATGATCCTACCAGTCTCTGACAGCCATAATGTCAGATTGCAAGAGAACTCAAACCCAAGACACTTCTAGGTTTCCCTAGAAATGAAGCTCAATTTCTAGCAGATATAAGGGAATCAATCCTGATCTAGGGTCTGCTCTGAGACTACTAGTGCCTAAATTTTAAGAAAGCATCCCCTCCCCCTAATTCTTGTGCAATTTCTTCTCTTTATCTGTAAAAGTTTGATAATTTCCTTAGCACCTGCACATGGTTAATTTTCTTAGCTGTTAGCTGGCCATGAAGTCAGTAGACAGCTACCAAAGCCTAAGAAACTCTGAACATCATGACACACCCAAGCTTCTGAGGAGACACCAATGTTTCCAGATTGAGAAAACAATAATTTACCCAACACTATGTCTTCCAGTCTTGCAGTCTCCCCAAACTGGTCTAATCTATTTTTAATAATTTCCAAAGAAGGTCGTGCTACTGCCTTCCAGTCTCACTCAAGCCATTCCAAAGTCATCCTTAAATGTATTCAAAGAAAATACAATTTTCATAGGTGTTCCTCAGATTCAAAAATGGGAAATACATTTTGTCTCCCTCCCCATAGAAGGAGAATTGTTACCAAATGAGAAGAAAAAGCGTTTTTCTGTTACAGTTGTCTTCCTGGATTTCCCAGCTATTAGAGTATTAATTTACTAAATGATACTTTAATTTCTCCCCCAAAGTGTAAGAGATTTTGCAAAGTCAATAAATGGTAGGATTCACTTGCTAAAACTATGTTTTGCACTAAATGGCACAGAGTCCCTTTTATCTCTGAGTTTGAGGGGAGAATCCTGGGGGCTGAATATCAGAACAGATAGCATGTTTTTGGAAGTTCCATTGCTTGGAAAGACATTAATTAATTCCAACCTGAAGGAAGACATCTAGGGAAAAATCAGGAAAATCATCCATAGTAGAGGGACTGGTTTATTAGAACATCTAGTGGATCTGATTTATATTATCAAGACCCAACTTAAAATAGTGTGGTGCATGTATGTGGGTGTTGCAAAACACAAGAAAACAGTATACACTTGGTCACCAAAGTGATTCTTTCAAAGAAGACAATTTTGAGTGTGATGGAAAGCAAACACAGGCCTGCAAAAGCCTCACTTACTTTGTGGGTTGCCAGTCTCTGTTATCCCATAAACAGCTGCTCTGAAGGTTGGCTGAGGACTTATTTAGAGAATCAATTAGCCAAAGACATTGGGACCAGTGAGGAATGTCATTCAAGCATAAAAAGATTTAGAAAATATTTTTAGCTTTTTTTGTATTTCTAGCAGGAAAAAAAAGTGACAACCCATATTCCTGTTTACCCAGACTAAAAGACTATAGTAGCCCAGAAAGGAAGCAGCTTAATGGGGTTTTCTTGGATGACTTTACAACCAAAGAAGACACTGGTGTATTGACTAAACAAAGACAGTGAGACACCATCCAAATAGTATCAAGAGAAATAAATTAATACCCAATATTAATTAATGCTCCGTAGGGATAGAATTTTTAGAAGATGCATTTTACTGGAATTTCTTTTTAAACATAATTCTAAGGAATGCTAGGTGGAGTATAAACTTGTGACTTTATTATGTGTTGTAGAGGGTTGAGTGCTGGACCTAGAATCAAGGAAACCTTCTTTCAAATTCTACCTTATTCACTCCATACCTATATGACCCCAGGTAAGTCACTTAGTCTCTCTGACCCTCAGTTTCCTCATCTGTAAAATAGGACTACTTTTGCCCATATTACCTACTTCACAAAATTAGTGTGAAGCTCAAAAAGGATAAAGTATGTAAACCACTTTGCAAACTTTAAGGCAACATATAATTGTTGCTGATTATTCTATATCTTTGATATGACCTAAACAGAATAAACAGCCTCCTGAGGAATCATCAAGGGACATCGTGAACTTGGAGTCAAGAAGATTTGTGTTTGAATCTTGCCTCTGGAACTTACCACTGGGATGATCCTAGGGAAATATCATTTAACATCTCTGAGCCTCAGTCCCCTTTTCTGTAAAATGGGGGTGATAATAGCACCCACCTCCCAGGGCTGCTGGGAGGGTCCATGCAGAAAATGCATGTGAAGCACCTACAAAACTAAAGTGCTATATCATAATCCTATTTTGATGTGGTTTGCTCTGAATTAAACAAGAACAGGCTATATGCATGTGTTTGATTTGAGAGAAGGTATTTAGATAAAGGGTTCTTAACCCTTTGTGTGTCACGGACCTATTTGGCATTCTGGTAAAGCCCAAGTACCCTTTCTAAGAATAAGGCATAAAATTAAATGCATAAATAAAATATGCTAGATTACAAAAGAAATAAATTATATTAAAATACAATTATATTTTTATTAAGTTCACAGACCCCAGCTTAAGAGTCACTATACTCAATAATTTTTTCTTCTTTACTTTTTCTTCCTTTATTAAGAGTGAAGATGATAATCCATCTGTGCTCAGTATTATATGGAATATAAATTGTTAATCATCTTATTTTATTTTAATAATGTGTCATATTTGTATTATATTTTGCCATCTAGAAAGCACTTTTCCTACAATAACCTTATGAAGGAAGCAATGTAATTATCATTATTTTCCTCATTTCACAGATGAGGAAACTGAGGCTCCTAGATTTTAAATAATGTTTTCAAGGTCACAAATAACCAAAGATGGGAGAAAACATGAACCCAAGCATCCTGATTTCTAGTCTTTCTACTCTGTCGTATATTTTGGTTATAACCACAAGACATGCCAAAATGAATCAAACCAATGGTTTAGCTAGGTTGGCATCTGCCTGTTTCTGACAACAATACCAAGAGATAGTTGTATCTTGAGAGAAAATGAGGATTTCCCTCTAAAGGATCAATCAGAAACATTAGTATATAATGTTAACCTGTCAATTCTCCTTGATATAATTAAATATCTATTGCCATGAATTTACCTAACAATTCCTTAAATTTACCATATTTTCATACCAGACAATTTTTCAGGGTAACTGATTTAGTCCCATGTGACCAAATTTTAAATAAAATTCATTTTCTTTTCTTTAGTTTTTGCCTGAAACTACATCTGTCAAGAGATACAGGGCTCATGTGGTGTTAATACAGTTAGAGTTACTGAACAAATTTGTGATCATTGTATCTATAAATTTTCCACAAGGAAAAAATTCTCGGAACCAGATGGAAAATTCTACCAAACATTTGAGGAACAATGAATCCTGATACTATATAAATTATTGGAAAAAAATATATGAAGAAGGAATTCTATCAAATTCCTTTTATGACACAAATGCAGTTTTGATATTAAAACCAGGAAGAGAAAAAACAAAAAAGAAAACTATAGATCAATTTTCCTAATGAATATCAATACAAAAATGTTAAATAAAATATTAGCCAGCAGATTGTTGTACTATATCACAAAGCTCATACATGACAACCAGGTGAGATTTATATGAGGAATGCAGTGCTGATTTAATATTAGAAAAACTTTTAGCATAATTGACCACATCAATAACAAAAACAACAAAACTCATATGATACAGCAAAAGATGCAGAAAAAGCCTTTGACAGAATATAATATTCATTTCTATTAAAAACCCTGGAAATCATAAGAATCAGTGGAGTCTTTCTTTAAATGATAAGTATTATCTGTCTAAAACCAAGATCAAGCATTATCTGTAATGGAAATAAATGTGAAACCTTCCCAAGAAGATCAGAGGTGAAGCTAGCATGTCCATTATCATCACTATTATCCAATACTATACTAGAAATTCTAGCTTTAGCAATAAGCCAAAAAAAAATTGAAGGAATTAGAATAGGCAACAAAGAAACATGACTATCACTCTTTGCAGATCATATGATGTACTTACAGCACCCTAAAGACTTAACTAAAAAGTAGTTGAAATAATTAACAACTTTGGCAATGAGGCAAAGAGACAACAAGATAAAAAGGATAGAAAATAAAGCCATGTAAATCATTGGCATTTCTATATACTACTAACACAACCCAGCAGCAAAAGATAAAAAACAGAAATTTCATTTAAAATAGCTGTAGACAATATATAATACTTGAGAGTCTACCTTCTAAGACTAACCCAGGAGCTATATGAACACAATTATAAAACACTTTTCATACAAATAAAGACATCTAAATGATCAGAGAAGTACTAATTGTTCATGGTTAGGTCAAGCCAATGTAACAAAAACATCAATATAACAAAATAACAATTCTACCTAAGTTCAGTGCCATACCAAGCAAACTACCAAAAAATATTTTATAGAGCTGGAAAAATACCAAAATTCTTCCATAAAATAGAAAGGTCAACAATATCAAAGGAATCAAAGGAAGAAATGTGAAGGTTAGTCTTGGTCGTTGTCTTTCATTCTCAAAGACAAGCAAAATGACATCAGTATGTTAGAGTAGTGTTTCTGATTATAGCTGATCAGACCAATAGGAGCTTGGAATGTTCTACCACAGGTTGGGCACACATAGCCCATGTGAACATTTGAAGTGGATTTTCTACATTTGCACAACTCACATTTCATTTGAGCTACTTCAATTCTACTTTGCTCATAGAGCAAATCACCTTCTCTGATGAGGGCATGCCATGCTGAGCTCTAGTGTCTTTCATGTCACACAATCAATTCCAAAGTTCTTGAGAGACATTGAGGGTGCCTTTGAATTGCTTCTTCTTCAGATCACTGTGTGAGCACTTGCACTGTGTGAATTCTCATAAAATAGACTTTTTTTTTGATAAGTATATATTTTGCATTTGAACAATGTGACCAGCCCATCAGAGTTACATTATCTGCAGTAGAGTTGGAATGCTTGGCAGTTTAGCTTGAGAAAGGACCTCAGTGTCTGGTACTCTATCTTTCCAGATGATCTTCAGAATCTTCCTACAACAATGTAAATGGAAGTGATTCCTTTTCCTGCCATGGAGCTAGTATACTGTCCACATTTTATAGGTATACAATGAGGTCAGCACAATGACTCTATAGACTTCAGTGGAAAGGTACCCAGCAGTGCCCGATTTCAGACTTTATCATAAAGGGGTAATCATTAAAACAATCTGGGACTGGCTAAGAGATCAATTGATAAATCAGTGGAATAGATTGGTCTACAATACATGGTAGCACATGACCATAGTAATTACTTTTTTATGGACCCTAAGAGTCAAGCTTTTGGGGTAAGAACTCCCCATTTGACAAAAATTGCTGGGAGAGCTGGAGAGCAGCAGCAGGCAGTTTGGCAGAAACTAGGCTTAGAGTAACATCTTAAACCATATCAAGGGTGATATCACAAATAAATTAGGGGATCATGGAAAAATTTATTTGGATAAGGGAAGAGATTGTGAGAGAGAGAGAGAGAGAGAGAGAGAGAGAGAGAGAGAGAGAGAGAGAATCAGGGAAGTAATATGGGATACTTTTGATCACATGAAATTAAAAAGCTTTTGTACAAATAAAACTAATGAAGACAAAATTATCAGGAAAGCAGGAAACTGGGGATAAAATTTTACATCAGATTTCTCCAATAAAGGCCTCATTTCTCAAATATATAGATAACTGAATAAAATTTGTAAAAAAAAAAAAAAAGTCATTCCCCCAACAGGCAATTTTCAGAAGAAGAAAATCAAAGCTATCAATAGTCAATATGAAAAAATACTCTGAAATACTATTGATTAGAAACATGCAAATTAAAACAAATCTGAGGTACTGTCTCTTACCTATCATATTGGCAAACAAGATAGAAAAGGAAAATGACAAATATTGGAGAGGATGTGGAAAAACTAGTACACTAGTGCCCTATTAACAGAATTGTGAACTAAACCGATCCTTCTGGAGAACAATTTAGATGGATACTCAAATGGCTATGCTCTTACTACACTTTGACCCAGCAATACCACCACTGGGTTTGTATCCCAAAGAAATTAAGGAAAAAGGAAAACAATCTATATGTACAAAAATATCTATAGCAGCTCTTTTTGTGATGACAAAGAATTGGAAATTGCCCATCATTTAAGAATGGCTAAACAAGTTATGGTATATAATTGTGATGGAAAACAACTGTGCTGGAAGAAATAGTGAGTAGGATGGTTTCAGAAAAACCTGGGAAGACTTATATGAACTGATGCAGAGTGAAATTTACAGAACATATATCCAGTAACAGCAGTATTAGAAAGGTGACCAACTGTGAAAGACTTAGCTATTCAGATGATCCAAGACCTCAAGGATCGAAGATTCAAGAGGACCCATGATGAAAATGGTTATCCACCTCTATGGAGAGAATTGATAAACTCTAAATGTGGATTCAAGCATACTTTTTTAAATTTCTCTATTTTTTCTTTATATCTGTTTTCTTTTTCATATCACATATCTTGCCTTCTTAAGGAGGGGAGAAGATCACAAAAGAGGGAGAGAATACAGAATTCAAAATGTTAAAAACATTCCATGTAACTGGGAAATAGCTAATGAAATAAATATTTTAAATAGCCCTCTCCCCTACAAAATTGTAAACATAACACACTTTTAAGTTTAATTTATTGATATTTTCTTCATCATTTTAAGTTTAGACAATCAACAAAACAATAAATCAGGTCCTGATTTGTTGTCTTTGCCAGTTTCTACAAAGTAAATACTAACAGTGAAAAATTTAACAATTAGTTCTCTAAACCCTCTTTAAGTTAGCTGCAGCACACTTCCGCCTATAGCACACCATCTTCTGCTGAGCAGAAGGAAGCAATTATCTCTATTGGTCACTGCCTTGATCAGAGCCTGGGTGGCTTTAGTGGAATTGTCATTTACAGTCATTATAAAAATTATGCTCCTGGTTTGACTCACTTGGAACGATACCAGTTCGTATAAGTCTTCTCGAGTTTCCCTGAATATTCATATTCATCATTTCTTACTATACTATAATATTTGAATACATTCATATATCACAATTTGTTTGGCAATTCATCAATTAGTGGGCATCAACTTTATTTCTAGTACTTAGCTGTCATAAAAAGTTCCTGTTTACTTCCTATAGAGAAGGCCAGGCTTTAGGGAGGAAATCTGGACAATACATTAAATTATATTTAGTTTCTGTTCATTTTTGAGGTGGTTAGTGGTGCAGTGGTTGGACTTGGAGCCAGGAAGACCTGAACTTAAATCTAGCTTCAGACTGTTACTGACTATATGACTTTGGGAAAGTCACATAATTGGTCTGTGCCTCAGATTCCTCAGATGCAAAATGGGGATGGATAATAGTGGCGCTTCCCTCTAAGAGTTGTCGTAAAGATCAAATGAGATACTTTTGAAGGTTCTTTGCAAACCTGAAAGCATTATATAAATGCTAGCTACGTGTTTTATATATGTCTACAACTGTCCATATTGTTTTCCCCAAAATAATATAATCTCACTTTCCTATATCCAATACCTATCGTGATTCATTGCACACAGCAAGCAATTAAATATTGTTTGATTGACTGATTGATGAAGACCATGGTCTTCACATTACCTGAAATACTAGTTGGGTTCAATAAAAAGAAAATCAAAATGACCGTCATTTAAATTCAATAATACTTGAAAGATCTGTGATTTCCTAGCTATGGCTGCTCCCGCCACTGCTTCAGACCATAATCTCTCATTGAGTTAGATTATTTTCATGAGCTTTTCTCCTCCCCCCAAAATGTTTATCATCCCATAATCAAATTTCTGAATTTAGCTGGATCTTTGAACAACAGGCATATAGTTTATAGGTTCACACTCAATAATTCCATTTTTATTTTTTACCACACCTATAGTTTAATAAGTGTAAGGAGCTCCCAAGGATCAATTCCCTCTGTCAGTTAAGGTGGGCACTTTCTCTACAACATAGAGTCTTGGAGACTGGCTTGCAGCACTGAAACTTTGAAGGACTTAATAGCCAATTAGTGTCAGAGGCAGGCTTTGAATTCAGGTCTTCCTGACTCCAAGGTCAACTCTCTATCCACTAGATCACATTGTCTCTCATTTTAATATGAAATCTTGCTCAATAATTTGAGTATGAATATGTAAATTATATCTAGTTTTTTTTTTTAAAGAGTCAAGCCAATGGGATAAGGACCAGTTGTCTCCAGAGTTCATCCAACTAGGGTCTCAGCACTAAGACTAAAAGCTAAATTAGTCTTCACTTTTATCAGGGTGCCCCTTATTAGATAGATTTACTTTCTTTTCCGTTTTTACTTCAATAAAGCAAATTCCAAGAAACTTTTTATTCTATAAGAGATTTGGCAATTGGGGTGACTATTATGTATGAAAATTCCTCTCCTATAAAAGTTGTGTGTCCAAATAGCCAGTTGGGCATGTATCTTCCATCTTCAAGCTGAGCATTTTCCCTCCCTGTCTCAGAATTCCCTCCCTCCTAATCTGTCTCCTAGTTTCTCTTAATTTTCAGCTGAAATCCCACCTTCTGACAGCTTTCCCCAATGTTCCTTAATCTTAATATCTTCCCTCTGAGACTATTTCTGTGTATATTTGTACAGAATTGTTTGCATGTTGACTACCCCATTAGACTTTGAATTCTTTGATAGCAGGAATTGCTTTTTGCCTTTCTTTGTATTGCCAGTACTAGCTTGCATAGTGCCTGGCACATAGTAGGCACTTAATAAATGTTAGTTGATTGAATGATTTCTCCAGCCTGTTTCTGAGGCAATCTACCAGGTCAGAGGAGACCACATTCACAATAATGTTCAATGTATACAGCAGCAACAAATCTCTTTTCTGGATTCTGTGTTTCCAAGAGTCTGTCCTTCCCACAGAGGGTCTCGGAATCCCATATTCTTCTCTGGCAAGAACAATCGACATCAGATGAAGGGAGAAATAAGGAAAAGGAGAAGAAAAAAGAAAGAAATCAATGCATTTGCTGCTTTGCAGGATCAAAATAACATCTCTGTTCTTGTGGAGGTTCTCCAGTGATTGTTTCTGAAATTGATTTGAAAATGGAAGTGATTCTGAGTTAATTTGCCAATGAGCAATTGTATCTTTGTTAGATACATGATACCAGAAAACAGCTGGAGTAGCCTAAGGGAGTCTTCTAAAGATCCATAAAGTGCTGCCAATAATAGATCTTGCAGATCAGTCTCATACATCAAAACAATTTTGAAAATCAGTCAATGATGGGGAGAATTTCTTATAGCGTGAATAATAACGGTAAGGTCCCTCCTCTGTGAACGTCCTAACCTATTCGATTCCATTTTCAACTCAATTAAACTTGCCAAACATTTATCAAAAACCTAAACAGTATGACAGGAATGATCAAGGAAGGACAGCTGCAGCTAATCGTCATCCGAGCTCATTTCTAATAGGCCTGCTCCTTCCTGGACAGTGTTCTCTTTGTGGATGTCTAAGGGTAGTCAACAGAAGGTCAAGTCTAGTCTTCTGCTTGCTTTTATGAGGGACCTCTTTTGCTCCCCAAACAACTAAAGAAAGAACATGATTAAATTCGTAAATTTTTTGTGTAAATTAACTTATTAGTCTAACATTGTTGGTCCATTAAAATGGGGGTTCCTTGAGGGTAGTAGGAAATCTATTTTTTCCTTTCTCTGTATTTCCAGTGCTTATAGTTGGCACTTAATAAATGCTCATTGACTAACCCTCAGTTACGTACCATTCAACTCGTAAGTATTGTTATATCTTATTTCTTTAAATTTTAATACTTAGCATTCTGAAGGATTGGGTTACTTGCCGTACTTGCCCCTAGTCTCAATCTCTGATGGTCTTAAGCACTCTGCCTCAGTCTCAGTTCTGAAACAAACATTTGACATTTTATTCATTCATTCATTCATTCTCATTCCATCAATCATTCAACAAATAAGATCAAGAGAAGGGGGAAGGGCATGCTAAGTGCTTCCCAAATATTTCCTCATTGGATCCTCACAGCAGCCCTGTGAGGTGGCTGCTTGTTATCTCCATTTTATAATTGGGAAAACTGAGGAAAACAGACATTAAGTCCCTTGCCCAGAATCACTCAACTAGTAAGGATGTGAGATCAGATTTGAACTTAGATGGCACAGTAGATGGAGTGCTGGACCTGGAGTCAGAAAGACTCTTCTTTGTGAGTTCAAATCCAGCCTCAGACACTTACTAGTTGTATGACCCTGGGCAAGTCACTTAACCCTGTTTGCCTCAGTTCCCTCATCTGTAAAATGAACTGGAGAAGGAAAAGGGAAACCTCTCCAGTATCTTTGCCAAGAAAACCCCAAATGGGGTTATGAAGAGTTGAACACGACTGAAAAATGTTTCAACAACAAAATTTCTCAATTCCAGTCCCAACAGTACTCACTGCACCACCTAGTTGCCTCTGCTCAGAATATTTGGGGCCTTGCTTCAAACTAGAGGACCCATGGGACCACTGTTTTTGTTCGTTGGGAAATCTGGATGTTTAAATGTGCCTTAGAGAGTTCAAATTCAGTCTGAGATTTTCAAGACCATACTACACCTACATTCCAGCAGGCTAGGACTTTGCACATCAACTCAGCTTGGAGGCTCCATTTCCCAGGAGGATCCCAAATAAGTCTATTCCAAATATCACCAAATCATTTGCATCTTTCCACATTCTGATAACCCCTCCCAACAAGATCTAACTCCCTAGATGGAAGCTGGATTTAAATCATCCCCTGGAACTGGGCTACTATGGGGCATAACCCTGCAAAAGAAAAAGGGAGATTGCTAGACAACAATATATATTTTTTAAACCTGGGAGTTCCAGAGGACTACAAAAGCATCATGAGTTGACAAAATGAAATGGGAACAAAAAATAAAAAATTTAAAAACCCAATTCAGTCTTGAGCTATGGTATTGGAGGATGAAAGAGTAATAGGATTATATATTTCAACCTGGAAGGGACCTTTGAAGTCATTAAGTCCAACATTCTCATTTACAGATCAGGAAATGGAGGCACAGAGGGTCACATAGCCAGTAAGTGACTGAGGAGGGATTTAAACTCAGATTCTCCTCACTTCAAGGCCAGTTCTCTAGGATATCCAGAATGAGGAAAGTGACAGTCCTCCTGTACTCTGTTCCACACAGACCATGTCTGGAATATATTTTGGCCATAGGATGAGATGCATAATATAAACTTCAGAAGGACACCCAACCAAAAGAATCCTGCTTCAATGCTTTACTGAAGACATAGCAGAGGAACAAGAGTTCTAACAGATTTTACCTCTTCACTTCAAGCTGAATCTCTAGACTATGCCATCTCTCCAGTAGCTACCTTGCTTGTTCAGAAGATGATGAGTTCTAATCACTGGAAGTCATCAAAGGGAGGTTAAATGGGCATGAATGAATCCCTACTCTCAGTGAGCTTATTTTCTAATTAGGGAAACAAAAAATACTCTCTCTCTCTCTCTCTCTACATATATAATATATATATATGTGTGTGTGTGTGTGTGTGTGTGTGTGTGTGTGTGTGTGTGTGTGTATACATACATACACATATGTATATTTATATAAAATATGTTTGTGTGTATGTATCTATGTGTGTATGTACATACATATGTATATGTGTGTATGAATATATATGACATGTGCATCTATACACAAATATGTATGCAGCACAAATACAATGTGAACAAATAGTGATATACACAAAATAGTTAAGCACAAGGTAGTTTGGGAGGGAGGATACTAATAGCTTGAGGGGTAGGGCAGATTTAATATAAAGATGAAATCAATTCAAGAGCATTGAGTTTTCCTTGTTTGTGCAGCTAATGATCATATAAGATGTTTGGTTTTCTGATAGGTCTATCCTTAGGACAATTTATGGGCTATGGGGAATCTGAAGTTCATTTCTACCCCACCAAAGTTCTCATGACTTCAGTGGGAGTTTGAAAACTTGAGGGGAACACAACAAGTTTAGATTAGAAGGAAAACTTGCTCTTGTCTCTGTGCTCAATCATTTCCAAGATTCTCCCAATATGACCCTAGAAAAAGGAAATTTTCATTTTTCATACTGTCTGCAGAGAAGTGAATTTAGAAAGTTGACAGAAATCTGTTTAATCATTTGGTGATATACCAGCATTCCAGAAAGCAATAAGTGTTTTCTCCAGCAAAGAATTTTGCCAGAATTTTTTGTGCAAAAAAAAAAAATACATGTAGTTTGATTTTTTTTTTTATTTCAGACTTGGCATTTGTAGGCCTCCAGTAAAGCATGTGTGCTACAAGCTTGCGGTAAAAAAAAATTAATTGGTTTAGAAATGAATGTTAACAGTGCCTGAGAACAGACCTGTGTGCTGGGATAGAAATGCACAGACCTTCTCTTCCCACAAAGCTTCAAGATAGAATTAAATGCAGTATAGCTGTGATTAAAGAAAAGCCTTCCCCACTTACCAGAATACCCCCAGGCAAAGGAAATGGTGCCACTTTTAAGTGTTTCTACCAATAATTTGATCCCTCATTAAACCCCCAGTAACAACCAGAATATTATCCATAGAAATTCTGTTCATTTACAATATTTCCTCCTCTCTTTCCTCCTAGTGCCTCATCATTTAACAGGTTGATAAAATGATAGCGATGAGAATGTCATTCATATCATATCCTTATATATTTTAAAAAGTGGAATTCATACTAGGAAGGATTTCCTTCTCATGTAGCAACTAGTGGACATCTCAATGAATAAAACAGATACAAGACAAGGAATGAGGATAGTTATTTAACAAGCACGTGAATTAAGATGGAAATCTCTAATTCAATACAAACATATAAATTTAATAAAAATTACTTTCTTTACTAAATTACGTTTTTATTTTAAATTACTTTTTACTTTTTAAGTTACTTTTTTTTTACGAAAAATAAAAATTGATTTCATTTTAGCAATACCTTTAACACATAAGGAAACAGACATATAAGTATTCATGCTAGGAAAGTTGAATTAAATTATAAATCTGAACATCCCTTAAGCCAGACCAAGGGTGAGATCTCCAGTTGGACCACTGATCTATCCACCAAGAGAAATAATAGTTACCTTTATGCACCTTACCTTTATATTCTTCCCACTATTTCTGGTCTCCTTATGTCATGTTGAGATGCTACTTTCTTTTCTAATAGCCTGTTCCTCAGCATTGCTGTGCAGTTGGAGACAAAGGTCCCACCTTCTGCACTCTAAGACGTACATCAGATCTGATGGTCATTAAGGACACCATCCTTTTCTAAGAGATGAATTCATTTTGAATCAAGTAGATCCAACTCTCTTAAGCATAAAAAAGCTGATGTCGCAATCCAATCCCATGACTCACTGCTTCTCCACTCTTCTCAAATTTGCAGTTCGAGGTTAAGATAAAGAATATTATTTTATCTCTGTTCTAAAGATCTACAAGGTGATTGGCAATCTGTGGCAAGCTATGACTATTGTCAAAGTTAGCAAAATAAGCACAAAGTGCTAAAACTCTGAAGCTTAAAGGTTAGCGAATTTTAATAAAATGCATTCCATTTTCTGAACAACACCCACAGAAATGCTCCAAATTGTAAATAAATTTACAAATAAAATAATTGAAGGAATGAAGGCATGAGAATCATCTAAACCTAAGTTTCAGAATGAACATAAATTACTCATCTGTAAGAAGCCAAACAAGGATCTATCTTGTTTAAATGATTTTTTGTAGTATGATAAATATCATTAAATATGACTAAATGTTTTAGTCATATTTTAGTCTAGCAGGAATATACCTGGGACTCCTACTTAACTACATAATTTGGGTTCCATTAGTTTGCAAATATTTGGTGGCTAATATGTTCCTTTTCCTACCATCCATTAATTTTTATTAGGTCATGAGAAACTACAGGAAAAGCTTTGGGGAAGAAAATCTATAACTAGCTTTTGGTAAGATTCCAATCTCCATTTTGTCTTTAAGCTGGCAAAAGAGCAATGATAATGCCTTTTCAGAGGCAAATTGGTGTGGATTTTCCCTTTTAGCAGAACTTTAGACTCTACAGGAGTATTTTGGTGTGCTTATTTAAAGAACAGTTAGATTTCCTGCCAAATAGCTCTCCATGAAAGACATATGTAAATATAGCAGAGTAAATGAGATAATTCTATTTCATTTGAAAACACTTTCTTAATTACATGAACTTGGTTGAAATAATATGAGCTACCCTATGTTTAGTTTGGTGAAAAGGTTGGCTGTTTATAATAAAGTCCATGCCAGAAGTTGTGTATTATATTAATATTGAATGTTAAAAAAATACAATTGTCTTACCTCGTCTTTTTCAATACAGGAAAAATGCTAATTAAAAATTGATTACAAAAAAGTTCCGATTGGCACTAAGTGCTACAATTTTATTTTCTAATATGTCAGAATTTATATTTGCAGTGTTCAAGTTTCAAACTATTGGAATACTGAGTTAAAAGTAGTCTATTGTCAAGGAAGTATTTTATTTTTATTTTAAATTATTTTATTTATTTTCAGTTTTCTACAATCACTTCCACATATCTTAGACCTTTCCCCTCCCTCTCCTTCCTTATCCCCCTCCTTCCCCACTCCCTCCCCAATTTGGCATGCAATCTTACATAGGTTCTACACACACATTCCTATTAAATACATTTTCACCTTAGTCATGTTGCATAGAAGAATTAAAAATGAATGGGAGAAACCATAAAACAAAACATAACACAAGAGAAAATGGTCTGCTTCATTCTGCAATCCAATTCCACAGTTTTTTCTCTGGATGTGGAAGTCATTTTGTCAAGAGTCCATTGGGAATATTTTAGGTCCTCGCATTGCTGTGAAGGACTAAGTCTACCAGAAAAATTCCTTGCACTCTGTGCTTGTTGCTGTGTACGAAGTTCTCCTGGTTCTGCTCCTTTTAGTCAGCATCAGTTCATATTAAGTCCTTCCAGGCCTCTCTGAAGTGTCTCTGAAGAAGTATTTTAATGTGCATTTACATTGCAGTTCAGTTCAGTATGGGCTGAGTTCTTATTATGTTCATGACATTGTGCAAATAACCAGTCTTTACACTATAAGGCAGTCTGTTGGAAAAAAAATGACCCAAAATTCTGTTGTAAGAATATTCCCAATCAAGTATATGATTCCATTTCTTCTTTCATTTATATGTGTATGTGTGAGTGTGAGTGTGTGTGTGTGTGTGTGTGTGTGTGTAGATGGTATTATGGACTAGGATGCTCCATAATACCTCTGGAATCAAATGCAAAATTCTGTGCCTAGCATTTAAAATCTTTCACAATCTGGTTCCAGATCACTTTTCCAGGTTTCAAATGACTTCCTTTCATACATTCTCCATTCTAACCAACAAATGTTCTATCTCCTACACATATTCTTTGCTGATTCCCTTAGTTTCTTGGGCTTGATCCCTACGTATTTTGTATAATTCTATTTCTACTCAGCTGTTTTCATGCTGTAGCATCCTAGTGGAATGTAAGCTCTGTTTCTGGTTTACCTTTCTGTTCTCAGCTCCTAGTCCAATGTCTTGCATACAAGAGCTACTTAGTGAATGTTTGTCATATTGAATTGGCTTATATGCCTTTGCTCCCACCAATACATACTGTGCATATTCATTTTCTGTTATGAACATGATTGCACATTCTTTATTCTAACTTAACATCGAATCCTCATAAAAACCAGTATTGGGAGCAGGCAATGTCGTTATCTTCATTTTATATATGTTTTCACCTGAGATCCAAAAGCATTTAGGGATTTGTTTGAGGTCCCAGCACTAACTTTAAGAGTTCCAGGATCACTCTCTGAGTCTCCTCTGATTGTTTTTCTATATTGTGCAGCCAACTCATTTCTAATGTAATACTTATCCTGCTGGTTCATTTTTCCTGAGACCACAAGGCTTCACAATCCAACCGAAAATCAGGCAATATAAAAATGCTATTATTTTCGGACATTGTTGTGTATTTTAAGCTATTTAATTTTTTCTATTAAGCAAACATGTAGCATGGTGGGTAGGAAAATGGACTTAGAGTCTGGAGAAACTGGGTTCAGATCCTGTGTTGAACATTTCTGAATTGTAAGCTGCTTCAGTCTTCTCATTTGCAAACTGAGAAGAGTGTTAGACTCTTCCAGCAATTCCTAATTTGGGATCACTGTTCACTAAAAAAAGATTTAGTAGTTATTTAGTCTATTCTGAAAGATCTCATCTACAACAAATGACTAATGAAATTCTTATTTCTCAGTGCTCTGAATTTGAATTTTTGATGTATTTTAATTTATCCACCCATGTGGATAAATGATCAGATGAGACAATATTTGGAAAGTTCTTAGCACAGTGCCAGGCACATAGTAAGTATTTAATAAAAGCTTACTTCCTTCCTCCTCCCCCCCCCAATAGTGCTATTTAATAAAGCCAGGATTTGAACCCAGTTTCTTCAACTCCAGATCATGTGCTGTTTCTACTGCTCTAATTACTACCCCTCCCAGGTCACATAAGTATTGTGTCAAACAGGATCTGAACCCAAGTCTTCTGATTGAAAAGTGAATACCACCTACCTGTGATTTCACTCAGCTGGCATTATTTTAAAGTATAGAGGGGAGGGGAGTCTACCTCCTCCACAATGTAATAATGAGTCATTGGCAGAAACATAGGACTTTAGCTGCACAAGCTCTTTCTT
Source organism: Potorous gilbertii (assembly GCA_028658325.1). Classification (NCBI taxonomy): domain Eukaryota; kingdom Metazoa; phylum Chordata; class Mammalia; order Diprotodontia; family Potoroidae; genus Potorous; species Potorous gilbertii. Next base: position 159,585,711 of record CM053772.1, read on the forward strand.
GAACTCAAAATACAGTGACACCTCTCTTGTCTGGCATTATCTAGGAATGAGTTTTTCCTCCAACTGAATTTTCGAGCTAATTGAAATATACATTTTCAAGAGCCAAAACATTTTATTTTATCATTTCTTTCATGGAAATCTTGCCAACCATATAGCACTTTAAGGTTTGCAAATGGAAAATCATACTAACTGTTCAGTGTAATGTAACACATTGATCACTAGAAGAAGATGAATGTTTTCCCAAGAAAAAAACTCAATATTACACCTACTTACATCTCCATCTATCCATTCCATATTTTGGAGTGCCTACTGTATTGTTAATGTATTTTTACATGATGGAATGATCTTTTCCATCCATTAATAAGCCCATGTAACCTACTTGAGTCTCATGGAAGCCTGAGTCACAAGAGTCTGTGGTGGGAGGAGCTTGACAAATAGAGGGAGCAGGAAGGGAAGAGCAGACCTGAGAGAATTTGGACACAGCAGTTAGAGCTGAGGGAGAGAGAGGAAGCAACCAGCAAGCTCTGAGTGTTTCTTTGTGGAAAGACCCCAGCAAGGAAAAGGCTTGAGGATGGTGGTGCCCTTTGCATTGTTATTGTGCATCAGTTTCTTTATTGCTGCGATGGATTCAGCTTTCTGGTGTTTAAAGAAATGTTTTGGTTCTGTCTTCCATGTGGAGAGTCTGTTATATTTTGAAATTCAGAATTAAAGCAGCATATTCACAGTTGCTGTAGGTGCTGTGAATATGGCATTGGTGCTACACTTACTGGTGTCTTCATATTCCTGGAGCAACTTCATAAGGACTGGGATCATGATTTTTCTAAATTTTGTGTCTTCCTCGGTACCTTCTTTATCATGTTGCATGTATTATGTATGTACTCTGTTCCAAGAAGATGTTCCCTTCCTCCAGATGCTCAACCAATTGAGCCTTTATTAAGTACCTGCTAAATACCAAGTACTGTGCTAGTGTTTGGGAGTGCAAAGATATAAATAAAACCATTCCTACCCTCAAGGAGTCTATAGTCTCCTGAGAAACTACAACAGATTTGCAACATATGCAAAATAATTTGAAGGAGAGGAAGACCACATACTGCAAGAATCTCCAGTGGTTCATTCTTACCTCAAAGATGAAACTTCTCAATTTAGCATTTGAAAGTTTTTATCATCTGACTCTCCATGAAGGAGGAGCTCAACAAATGTCTATTAAAATAAAGTGAACTAGAATGAATTATAATTGTCCAAAATCTGATATTGCATGCATAGTTTCTCTGGGACATTTTATTCAGTTCCAACTAATGTCCATATTTCTTGATGGGATTAAGCTTAATATGACTGGTCTCTTGCCCTTCTCAAAATAGCCCTCATTTTCTGTCTCTACAATGTGTGCTTCTTTATCGTTTCTTTCTCTGTCCCTGAGATGAGATGAGATGAATGACTTGCATGAGATTGGTTAAGAGGTTTTATTTTCCCCACTGGTTCAGTAGAGACAAGGATGCTAGGACAGAATTCCAGGAATCTCTCAGAGAACCATGTCTCTTCTATCTCTGTCTCTCTGTCTCTGTCTCTCTCTGTCTCT
>CM053772.1:159587786-159603316 GCA_028658325.1 Potorous gilbertii
TTTGAGGTGAAATTTGAACTCAGGTCCTCCTGACTCCTGCCCTGGTGCTCTATCCACTGCACCACCTACCTGCCCAAAGTAGAGTTTATTCCCCTAAGGAAACCAGTGAAGGGAAGATGAGTTCCACTCCTGTTACAGATAGATAGTAAATCCTAAGAAGTCAGTCACATCAACTGACCAAGCATTTATTTTTAAAAATTCAGTAGTATTTTATTTTTTCTAATTACATGTGAAACAATATTCAACGATCATTTTTTGAACTGAATTCCCCGTTTTTCTCTTTTCTTCTCTCTCCTCTTCCCTCTCCAAAATGGCAGGCAATCTGATATAGGTTATACAGGTGCCACCATGTAAAAAATTTCCACTTCTGTCATGTTGTGGAAGAAGAAACAGAACAAAAGGAAAAACAAAAACCATGAACCCCACCCCCTGAATTGAAAATAGTATGCTTTGATCTGCATTCAGACTCCATCAATTCTTTCTCTGCATGGGGATAGCACTTTCCACCATGAATCTTTTGGAATTGTATTAGATGATCATATTGCTGAAATGAGTTAAGTCAATCATAGACAATCATTGCACAATGTTGTTGTTACTGTGTGATATTCTGGTTCTGCTCACTTCACTCAGCATCAATTCATGTCAATCTTTCCAGGTTTTTCTGAAATCTGCCTGTTGATAATTTCTTATTGCATGATAGTATTCAATTACATTCATATACCACAACTAGTTCACCCATTCCTCAACTGGTGGGCATCCCCTCAATTTCCAATTCTTTGCCACCACAAAAAAAGCTGCTATAAATATTTTTGTATACATGGGTCCTTTTCTCTTTTTTATGTTTTCTTTGGGAGACAGACCTAGGAGTGGTACTGCTGGATCAAATGGTATACACAGTTCTTGCAACAATGAGGTACCTAGGTTGGTTTGTCACAAGTCAATTGCCATGCCACATATTTTTATTAGGAATTATTATTTGGTGACTTAAATTGTGACCCCTGGTTATTACACAGCATAGGATGCAGCGAGTGCTCTCACTTGACTTAACACTATTTTTTAAGAAATTATTAATTTTGTCACTTGATACATTTGGATGTCATTCATCCCAAGCACCCTCAATGCCTATTCATCATACCTCAGAACTTCTATGTGACTTCATGTATTCTCTCGTCTCTTACTTTGTTATAGCCTCAGAGGACAATATGTTTTTCTTCCTGTTATTCCCTTAATCCCATCCCTTTCTATCTCCTTCACACTGTGGACACCATGATTGGTCCCTGCTTTTATCTCTTAGCTACTCTTCTCTTTGTTGCTTAGTTGTTTTGCAGTCATGTCTGATTCTTTGTGATCCCTTTTGGGATTCTCTTGGAGAAGATAATAGAGTTTGCCTTTTCCATCTCCAGCTCATTCTATAGGTGAGGAAACTAAGGCAAACTTGCCCAGCATCACACAGCTAGTAAGTATTTGAGGCTAGATTTGAACTCAGGAAGAGGAGACTTCCTGACTCTACACACTGGGACACCTAGCTGTACCTAACTTTTTTCTCTTGTTTTCTTTATAACTGCCTAAAATCTGATGAAATTAGTAAAGAAAATTAGGGACAAGAAAAATATAATTTTTTTCTTAGTTATATTAGGAATAAGAGGTCACCATGACCTAAAGAGAAGTGACTGACACTGACTATAATAATTTTATCCAGAAGTTTAACCATTGTAAAATAATTTCCCCAACAAGTAGATCAAAGAAATCCAGAAACACCTGAGTCAGCAAGCATCTGACTTACTTGCCAAATGGAAAGAGATGCCTGCCAAAGGCAACAGTGGGTTAGAATATAAACTCATTGGTAAAATCTTATGAAGAAGGATACTGGATAATTACCAGCAGTATTATCTTACATAACAGAAAGAAGTAGTAAAACCCATTTAAAAGAAGTTTAGCAAGATATTTAAATAAGCAAAATCATACTAGGGGTTTTCAAAATTGAAAGTGGAGGAGTTACAAACAGGAGAAAAATGGAAAAGATTTACTCCTCTACCCCCCAAAATTTAACGTTGTTTTCACTGTGAGGGTCAGCAGACCCACCATGTTTTTTTCCTAAAATCAAGGCCAGAATGTGCTTATACAAAGTCAGAATGACACTGAAGAAAACTGGTGCCAGATGTGGAAAGGAGAACTATTTTGGAAAGGAGACAATGGTGAGGGCTTTGAGATAAAGCAACTGACATATCTGAAAAAGAGAAAGATATTGAGCATGGGGAAAGAAAATCTCAGATCTTATTAACTGAAAAAAAAAATGAGAGAACATCAATAACAATTGACTTACTCCCCTGTTTGTATGAAATATTCATGAGTCATCTATACCTAATCAAGGACAATTTTTGACCAAGGTATTAATGGGGAGCAAGTTGACTTTTGCAAGAAATGTTAGACAATGGAGCACAACTTTTCTAATTAACAGTTAATAAAATATGTTAAGAATAGGAGATACCACTGTGTTTATTATTTGTTGGTTAAGAAAAAACAAACATTTGATTTGGTCAGGTAGAATGTCTCCCATCATACATCAAAATACAATAAAGTTTCCTTGGAAAATGTAAAAACCTAAATAACCTCATTCAACAAATTTCTGACTATAAATATCAGGCATGGTATAAATCATAGAAATGTATGTCAAGGAACTTCAAAAAACATTTATTAACCACCTCTAATGGGTGTTCTAAGATCCAAAGAAAAGTAAAAACAGTCCCTGATCCCAAAGAGTTCACAGTCTAATAGGGAAGACAAAATATAAACAAATATCTATAAATAATGTATAGAAAGGAAAAATTGGAGATAATCTCAGAGGGAATGGATTAGAATGAAGGGGATTATGTAAAGCTTCTTATAAAAGGCATCATTTTACCTGCGACTTGAAGAAAGCCAGGGAAGTCAAGAGTCAGAGGTGAGAGGAGAAAGAATTTCAGAAAGACTCTCTGCCCCCAAAGATTTACAGTCTAATGGAGGAAATATACACAAATAGATATAAACCAACGAGATATATATAGGATGGATAGGAAATAATTAACAGAATGAAGATGCTAGAAATAAAAGGGGTTGGAAAGGTAGGATTCTAGTTGGGATTTAAAGGAAGTCATGGGCATATATAGATAGAGTTGAGAAGGAACAGAATTCCAGACATGGGAGACAGCCAGGGAAAATGATCGGAGAATGTCTGGTTGACAGCCATCAGTCAGGCTCGTGTCACTAGACTGAACAGTATGTAGTGGGGAGTAAGGTATATGAAGCCTGGTGAAATAGGAGGATCCTCATTGTTGAAGGGCTTTGAATGCCAAACAGAGCACTTTGTATTTGATCCTAGAGGTGATGGGGAAACACTGGAGTTAATTGTGTGGGAGGTGGAGGTGACATGATCAGATCTGCTCTTTAGGAAAATGGCTCTGGTGGTTGAATGGAGGATGGGTGGAAGGGGTGAGACTTGAAAGAAGTTTGAGGGTCATTTTGATTGTTGAGCACTTTTGTTTGAAGATCCTTTCCAATCTAGCATCTTTTGCGGGGGGAGTGTTGGGAAGGGGACTGGAAAGAACCACTGCAAAAACAATTCTCTGGAATTTTGCCAAATCTTACTTAACTTCATATTTGATTTTCTTTCATGTTAGGGGGAAAAGTGTCCATGCAAATTAACCAGATTTTTATCAGCTTGTCTTAGAATGTCCCAACTGGAAAGTGACCTTAGATATTTATTAATGCATTGTTTTTAACAAATAAGGAAATTGAAGTCTAGCTGGTTCTTTTACTATTGGTCAACCTGCAAGTAAACAACAGGGCAGAGTGACCAGGTCCTTTAACTCCAAACCTGTTTCCACTGAAGAATGTATTTGGATCTAAACAGAACACCCAAAGCCCTGGATTTGAAATCTGAAGTCTTATGTTGGCAACTTGACTCAAGCCATTGCCTCTCCCACTTTTACTCCCTCATCCTCAGTTTCCTCATTTGTAAAATGAAAGAGCTGGATCAGATGATCTTTAAGGTCTCATAGTTCTGAAACTAGACAATTCTTGTCCTGTGATTCCAAAGAACTGTGTCTAGTTTGATTTCAAAGCTGCTATAGATGGGGATAATAGATAGCAACAGGAAAGGAATGTTTTGGTTTATTCATTAAAAAGTTTATGGCCTTCTCTTGGGGAGTGATCCTGAAATGCAAACTAAGGCAATGAACTGTGAATCCTTCTCTATTTGGAAAGAAAGGACTTGCAATGTAAATTTCCTCAAGATTTAGGTGTGGGTAAAAGTTTTCTGGCTAAAAAAAGAAAACAAACACCACACTCCAGCATAGTTAGTGAAGTTGAAGATTCTGTTCAGCTTTACTCACTCAAAGATAAATTTCCTGAAGCACAAACTACAGAAAATGAGAAGCCTGGGAAGAGGCAAGCATTCTGTAGTTAGAAAAAGTCTCTGATTTCTGAAGTTCAACCACTGTTTCTATGTCTTATCACGGTAAGCCTCTATTATCTCTCACATTCCACTTTTCCTCTTCCAGCTATCATAGAAAGGAGAAACTGCTAGGGAACATGGACCTGTCATCTTTGCCAACACCAACTCCAATCACTGACCAATGACATTGATAGAGAGGGAAGCCCAAGGGTCCTGGGAATAGCAGCATCCCTCAGACCCCTGGCCTTCCTTCCAGTTCATGCTCCAGAGAATGAACCAGAGAATCCACCCCATTAAGCGTTCCACTCTTTAACTCTTTAGCAGCATCAGCTACTGAAGACCTACAAGACAAAGTTTTAGGCATTAAAGTTCTTGGTACTCTCAAAAGACTCAGCATCTGTATATGGTTTTATCAATGGAAGTATCCTTAAAGAAAATGTATTACCATATTATTGGCCATGGATCCATCTATATGAATTGTAGCTGAAACATCCAATGGGTTCAGAGAAAGGACTGTCTTTTTTTTTTTTCATTTGTGTCTTCCAGTACTTTGCACTTAGTGTGTGATAAATGACTTTTAATTAATTAATTAGCTAATTAAATGCCATCAAAACCTGCATTTGTGATCACCTATGATTAATACATTCTGGTTCATGTTGTTATCCTTGTTGACTGGCTGAGTGTGGCAGGTCATTTTCTGTATATAGTTGTGTTGGAACAACTAGGTTTTATCTTGGAGTGTTGAAGTTTGATTCGAAGAAATTACTATAGTATATTTAAACCTTCAATAGGACATTTATTAGATAAAAGTTACAAGGCAGAAATTTGTACAACACAAGTCATACAACCATTCCAACATCCCAGGCTTCCCAATTCTGAGTTATGTCTTTCTTTTGAATCCTGTCCAATTACAGATTAGATGTCTTTCCTTCCTTCCTCCCTTCCTCCCTCCCTCCCTCCCTCTTTCCTTCCCAACACCTTAAGCCCAGTGCCCATAGGTGGGACTACAATAGGTCCACTTAATGGATGACTTAGAGTGATTATTAATAGTAACAGTTTCTTTTCCCTCCCAGTTTTAGTTATTTTTTCTTTTCTTTTGCTCATTAAAAGGACCATTCCCTGACTACTTCTTAAAGATGCCTATTCACTCAATGGACATTACTTCCCTCTGAGTATGTCAAAAGGCTTAGCCATTTGATAGGTCTCCCAGTGCATCCTGGGCTATCTCCAGTCATCCTGATGAGTATCTGGTCACTGGATTCAGATGGCTCAGGAGGAGAAAGTGAGATTGCTCACCTTACACAACCCTCCCTCAGTCAAGATAAAGTCAAGTGCAAGTCATGTCATCATTCCTCTGATGGCATGGCCCTCTTTGGAAATGAAAGATGAACACAACAACAATGAAATTCCTCAGTAAATAAAGCTCTTCATTCAGAGATGCTCAACTCTGTTCAGACTGAGGAGTCCAGGGGGCCTGGGGCCAAAGTATCAGTACTTAAAAAGTAAAAATAAACAAGTAAAGTAAAGGTGTGTGTGTGTGTGTTCACACTCACGCATGTGGATGTACTTGTGTGTGCGTAGCAGTATAAACTCAACAAATATTTGGTAACCATTGAAGAATAATTCAATAGTGTCTCCCTAATTGCACTTCCCCCATACAATGGTTCATCCATAATGGGGAGCACCCTTAGCTTGCTTGTCTGTTTGTAAAACGAACAAACAATATCCTCTGGTTTGTTTTGGGGTCACTAAGGCCCTCTACCAGTAAAGAAGGCCACTTACACTAAAGTAGCACTTATACTAACACCTTTAAGAAATGTCAGGTAGGTCCAAGGTATTGTGGGGAGATGTCAGAATAAGGCTGGAAATTGCTTGCCTTTTTCTTCCCCAAACAACTTAAAAATAAATTTTAGAGCAGCAGAAATAATAAAAAGTAGGGTTAAAGTAATGTTTCAGGCTAAGACAACTTAGGAGGGTATTAGAAAAGATCTGACCTACATGGTCAGATTGAAGTGCAAATACCTCAGGAAGATACCTCCAAGTCAACAAACAGCAGGCCCTGGGGCAGTTGGGTAGGCAGGGAGGAAGTTTCTAGAACTTTGACCCAAGGACTAGGAAGACTGTGGGGTGAGGGGGGCCCTGGATACCAGGCACATTGGTTAGATGTGGTCCCAAGAAATGGCTGTAAGGAGGAGTGAGCACATGTACATGTTGCAGAAATATTGTTGGTTGTAGGAGAGCTGAGGCTGTGGTTTGGGTTAGGGTTTTAGTTCTGGGGCAGAAGGGTGAGCTGATGGGTACAGTAGCCTGCAGAGCAGCAGTGAATTAGTGAGAGTGTTTGTGGTGGAAGTGGTGCTAGAGGCCCTGGTCATGGCTCAGGGCCAGAGAGGAGTACCTGAGGTCACTCACAGGCCACAGGAACAGTGACCAACTGGCCTCAGGTCTTTGGAAGAACCAAAAAGTTAAAGGCCCCCTGGTAGAGCTCAGAAAACATCAGCATAAAAAACCTGAAGCTTTAGACATTATCCCTGACACCTCAGGAGAAGAGTTCATCCCTAACCTAAAGTGAACAGCTAAGAGAGAGGCCATTAAAAGGAAAAGTAGACAACAGAGATAGAATCTGACCATAGATACTTGGGTGATAGAGAAGATCAGAGTTCAAACTTGTAAGAAGACTATAAAGTCAAAATAGCTATTAGTAAAACTTCAAAGAAGAACATAAAATAATCACAAATCTCCAAAGAGTTCTTGAAGGAACTTAAAAGAGACATTAAAAATCAAACAAGAGAGGCTGAGGAAAGATTAGGAAAAAAATAAGAGTAATGCAAGAAAATAAGGACAATTATGAAAAGAAAGTCAACTGACTAGATAAATAGATTTAAAAAGTTAATGATGAAAAGAACTCCTTAAAAATTAGAATTGGGTAAAGTAAAGCTAATGACTTCATAAGGCATCAAGAAATAATGAAACAAAATAAAAAGAATGAAAAAATATAAGAGGATGTGAAATATTTCATTAGAGAAACCACTGAGTAGAAAAATAGACCAAAGAGAGATATTATAGGAATTATTAAAGTACCTGAAAGTCATAATCAAAAAAATAGAATTGACACTAAAATAAATTAAGAGAAATGGCCCTGAAGTTCCATAACTAGAGAGTAAAATAGAAATTGCAAAAATCCACAGATCACTGCCTTAAAGAGATCCCAAATTTAAAACTCAAAGAAACATTATAGGTATTGTAAAACTCCCAATTCGGAGACTCTCAGGCATTCTTGAGGAAAAGATCAAAACTGAACGGAAAATTTGACTTACAAATACAGGAATCAGGAGAAATGTATGAAGGTTAACATAAAAGACTATTCATAAAGGGATTTAATGAGGTTAAACTAGTTACTTCTTTTATGGAAAAAGGATATTTGTAACTCTTAAGAATGCTAAAATTACTAGGATAGTCTGAAGAATATATATAGATAGAGAGCTTGGGGCTGAGTTGATTATGATGGGATGATCTTAAAAAATAAAACTGGGTAGGAGAGGTAAAATGGAACAAGTTATCATAGAAAATACATGAATGGAAGAACTGAACTTAGTAGTTCAGTAGGGGAAGATAGGGAAGACAATGGGGAGCATAGGAACTTTACTCTCATTAGAATTGTGTTAAAGAATAATACATACATCCATGTGAGTATAAAAGTCTTTTAAAGTTACAGAGAAATAGGAGAGGAAAGAGGATAAGGGAGGGACTCTTAGAAGGTTGGGTGGATTAGGAAGTCAGTGGTCAGAAGTAAATTAGACTTTTAAGGACAAATAAGGGAGGGGAGAGAGAGAGACAGAGAGAGAAAGAGAGAGAGAGAGAGAGAGAGAGAGAGAGAGAGAGAGAGAGAGAGAGAGAGCGCAACAATGGGAAAAACAAAATAGAAGGAAATACACAACAGTAATTATAACTGTAAATGTGAGTGTGATGAATTCACCCATAAAACAGAAATGATAGCAGAATGGACCAAAACTCAGAGCCCAACAATGTATTGTTTACAAGAAATACATCTAAAAATGAGAGATATACACAGAATAAAAATAAAGGGCTGGAGAAGAATTTATGATTGCTCATGTAAAAAAAAAAGCAGGAATGGTAATCATGATCTTAGACAAGGTTAAAGCTAAAATAGATTTAATTAAAAGACATAAGCAGCAAAACTACATTATGTTAAAAAGTATGATAGATAATGAAGTAGTATCAATACTAAATATATATGCATACTAAATATATATGCACCAAATGATACAGTATCCAATTTATAAAGGAAGAGGCAAATGAATTACAGATGAAAAAGGACAGTCAAATTATAATAGTGGGGGACTTCAACCTTCCTCTCTCAGAACTAGATAAATCTAACCAAAATATAAAAAAAAGAAATCAAGGAGTTAAACAGAATCTTAGATAAACTAAACATGATAAATATCTGGAAAGTACTGAATAAAAACGATAATAATATACGTTTCCTCAGTTGTACATTGCACCTTTGGAAAAACTGACTATATATTAGGGCATAAAATCTCTATGGTTTAAAGCAGAGAAGCAGAAATAGTGCATCCTTTTCAGATCACAATGCAATAAAATTGCCTTTGAGATTAATTAATTAAATTAATTAAAAATTAATTTCAGACTAAATGACCTAGTCTTGAAGAATGAATAGGCCAAAGAACAAATTATAGAAAGAGTAAATAATTTTATTAAAGAAAATGAGAATAATATAAATATATTAAATAATTAAATTAAATACATTTATTAAAGGGAATGAGAATAATTCATACCAAAACTGAAGGGATGCTGCAAAAGCAATAATTAAAGGAAAATTTATATCTCTAAATGTTTAAATCAGTAAAACACAGAAAGAGCAAATCAATGAATTGGTTATACAATTAAAAATTAGAAAAAGGACAAATTATAAATCTCCAGTTAAACATCAAATAGATATCTTGGAATTTAAAGGTAAGATTAATAAAATTGAAGATAAAAAAATCATTGACAATAAATAATCCTAGGAGTTGATTTCACTGAAAAAAAAATACCCAATATAATAGACAAACCATATGGTTAAGATAGACAAAAATCAAATCACTAGTATCAAGAATGAAAAGGGGGAATATATTACTAATAAATTGAAATTAAAGTAATTACAAGGAGTTTTATTGCCCAATTATATGTCAATAAATTGAGCAATTTAAGCTAAATGGAAGAATACTTATAACAATATAAACTGTCCAGATTAATAGATGAAGAAATAGGATATCTAAACAAATCTGTTTAAAAAATGTTGAACAGTCCATAAATGAGCTTCCTAAGAAAAAGTATCAGGATCAGCTAAACTCTCCCAAACACTTAAAGATCAACTAATTGAAATATTAAGTAAATTATTTGGAATAATAGGCAAAGAAGGATTCTCACCAAACTTCTTTTATGAAACAAATGTGTTGATTCCTTGACAATGAGGAGTAAAAACCGAGTAAGAAAATTATAGAGCAATTTCACTAATGAATAGTGATGCAAAAGTCCTAAATAAAATACTAGCTAGGAAACTACAACATTATATTACAAAGATTATTCATTGTGACCAAGTGGTATTAACACTAGGAATGTAGGACTGGTTCGATACAAGGAAAACTGTTAACATAATTGATTATTTCAATAACAAAAATAACAAAAAACACATTGTTTATATCAATGATGCAGGAAATGTTAGCAATAGAAATAAGACAGGGAAAAGAAATTGAGGAATCAGAATGGGCAATGAGGAATTAAAACTATCTCTTTTTGCCAATGATAGGTTGGCATACTTGACAAATCTTAGAGATTCAATTAAAAAATTGGTTGAAACAATGCTTTTAGCAAAGTAGCAGGATGTGAAATAAACTCACAGAAATTAGCATTTTTATGTATCACCAGTGAAGCCTTATAAGAAGAGATAGTAAGAGATAGTCTATTTAAAATAACCATAGACAATATAAAATATCTGAGAGTATACCAGCCAAGACAAACTCAGGAATTTCATGAACATAATTATTAAACATGTTTTATACAAAAGGTAAAATTTAAATAATTGGAGAAGCATTAATTGTTCATGGGTGACCTGAGTCAAAACAACAAAAATGGCAATTCCATTTAAACTAATCTACTTATTCAGTATCATATCAAAGAATTATTTTATTGGTGATATGGGTAATTAGAATGTCCAGTGTATCGGGGAGGGGGGAGGGGACAAATGGGGAGAAAATTTTGGAACCCAAAATCTTGTGAAAATGAATGTAAAAAGTTAAATAAATTTATTTAAAAAAAAATAAAAAAAAATAAACTGGAAAAAAAAAGAAAAATAAAAAAAATAAAAAAATAAAAAATAATAAAAATATTCATTTGTAAGAAGGAAAGGTCAAGAATATGCAGGAATTAGTGAAAAAAATGTAAAGGAAAGAATTCTAGGAGATTCAGATCTTAAATAGTATTATAAGATAGTAATTATCAAAACTATCTGATACTGGCTAAGAAATAGAATGGGGGATCAATGGAATAAAATAGGTGTATAATGCATAATATTAAATTATTACAGTAACTTTTTGTTTGATAAATGTAAAAGATTTAAGCATCTGGATTAATTGCTGACTATTTGGTAAAAGTTGCGGCAAAAACTGGAAAACAATCTTTCGGAAACTAAGGATACACTAATATCTCACACCATTTACCAAGATGAAGTGAAAATTAATATATCACCTAGATACAAAGGGAGATACCATAAGTAAATTAAGAGAACATGAAACATATTGGCTATCCAATTTATGGAGAGGAGAAGAATTTATGAATAAACAGAACATTGTGGGATGTAAAATAGATAATTTTGATTCTCTTGAATTAAAAATCATTTTGAACAAATAAAACCAATGTGCCAAAGTTAGGAGGAAAGCAGAAAATTGGAGAAAAGTTTTATAGAGAGTTTCTCAGATAAAGGCCTCATATCTCAAATATATAGAGAACTAGGTCAAATTTATAAGAATCTGAGTCTTTCCCCATTTGATAAATGGTCAAAAGATATAAACAGGAAGTTTTGGCAAGAAGCAATCAAAATGTGTTCACAGTTATGTAAAAAATGCTCTAAATCATGATTGACAAGATAAATGCCAATTGAAACACCTCTGAGGTACCGTCTCATACCTACCAGATGGTTTAAAGTGATAGAAGGAAAAAACAGCCAATGTCTTTTGTTATATTATGTATTATACAGTAACAACAATATTGTTTGAAGAGTAACTGTGAATAACTAAGCTATTCTGAGGGATAGAGTATTCAAGTCAACCACAAAGGACCTACGAAAGAAGATGCTCCAGAGAAAGAACTGATACATGGAAGTGTGTATTGCATGGTTTCAGGCACATACACAAATGTATGTATGTATCTATGTCAAATGTTACTCCAAATATGGAGCTGGGAGGGAGGGAGGGAGACAACTCAGAACTAGAAATTTAACAAACAGAAAAACAAACAAATAAATAAATAGAAAGGTCAAATCAAAGAGATAGGCAATTGATTTCTAATCGCGGGAACCTTTCCAGGTGACACCCTAGGCTAATGTAACACACAGAGATATTTCATTTTGCCCTAGGACACTAGAGAAGTTGAAGAAGAAAAGGAAAGGAATCTTTTCCATTCATCATATCCCCAAGAAGACCTGTAGAGATTGATCATGGAGTGTCAACCAAATGACTAGCACCCAATACTGCAAGTTGCTGCCAGCATCCCTTTCTAACCATTTTACCCACTCTAGATGGCCCAGTGAATCTTCATCAGATATGAAAAAGGATGTGTCCTGCCCCGGGATGAATTCCTGGATTTCCCAACCAAGACTCTTCCGGGGGGTTCCCAGCTTTCAACAGGTTGCCAGCTCTCATCTGATTCAAGTTAATGGCCTTGGGCATTTCTTACTCCCTGTGAGCAAGTGCTTTAGCAAACAGTGTGTGCAGACAGGGAGATCTCCTACAAGTCATCACAAGCTTTTTTTTGAAGACTTTCTGGTTCCAAGCCAGACTTCCGTCAGGCACATTCCACCCCACATCACTCTCTACATTTTATTTTTTGCTGCAGCTTGAAAACCAGCCTAGAGATTATTAGTTGCAAGTTCACTGGAACTTTGTGTGACCTTAAATGCTTGCAAATGATAGCAAAGAATGCAGTTGATATGAACACCGAAACAAGGATGGGCTGGGAGATATAGAAACAGTGAGAGCAAAAATTTAGAAAGGGAAAAAATAAAGGGAGCTCTTCTGGAAGAGAGAAACGCTCATTATCAACACCGGATAAAAGTTGTGTGTGAATCATTTGGTAGGTTCCTCAGACAACATACAAGGAGCCCACAGTTGGGAAAGAATTTCAAATTTGGAAATCATTCTAGGAGGATAAATGTACATATATTTGCAACAGAAGAAACAGACGTGGTCTGGATTTCCACAATTATCTCACTATGATTCAATTCAGTTCTTTCAACATGGAAGTACCTTCTATGTGCCAGGCATGACCTGTCAGGACAAAATTGATACAAGCTTTGCTCTCAAGGATACTACATTCTATTGCTGGAATATAATTTATCCACAGAAGATACAAGGGTAAACTGGAGAACCATCCAAGTTAATGTGGAAAAGCCACTCAGGAAGCTACCCATGGTATAACCTGTCTTGAAGATGGATTGACATACCTTAACAAACATGCTCTCCTGGTTTACAGGACAGGAAAATGGATTTAAAATTTATCAAGACAGGTTTGACTCTATGGGCTGGATTGTTATATTTTTCCAAGTTGAACTAACGTTAGTGAAAAGGACTTATGAGCATTACCTCATGGAAGCCTTGGGAGGTAGTGAGTTCCTTCTTCCTAGAGGCTTTCAAGTTAAGTTAGAATTTTGACTATTATTATAATGTTATGATATATGTGTGTGTCTATGTATGTGTATATACACACATATTTGTATCTAATCATAGCCATCTCTAAGGGAGAAGAAAGAAAAAAGAAAAAGAGTTCCATAATGTTTTTATTCTATATTTAAAAGGAATTACAAAAGTTGTACATAATACATTTGCAGTTTCATGCGGATTCATCCTTTTTTTCTTTTCTATTATGTTATGGAAATGCTGTTTTATTTCTTAAGTTCAGAATAAAATAAAGAAAATTTTTGAAAAGAAAAGATAAAAAGAGTTGTGATTGCTACTTACTAAACATGGAGTGAGAAGTTAATAAATGAATGGAATTAAAAATTGTGGAAGAGATTCTTATTCACGTAATGATGAGAGACATTTCAAGTTCCTTCAAAAGTCACTTCCAATTTGGGGGCCTTAGTTTCTTCATTTAATACGATGGGGTTGAAATAAATGATCGATAAGGTCTTTTTCCAGATCTAAATCTAAATCCATGATCCTTTCTTTTCTGAGATTCTGTGACCTTTGGTACTTTGTGAATTTTGCTGAAGCATCATATTGTCTAGAAATCATTTTAAGAATTGTTCCTAGTATGATGCAGGGCAAAATTTCCCCATTTTTTGAATGAAAGAGGCACAAATGGTCACAAAGAGAGGCTAGGATATTTCTAGCTTCTGAAATTGGCAGCAAAACCAGTCATACCCTCCCACTTGAACGTGCTTGGAAACTGCTATTAGTAACAGTCATTGGACAGCCAGAAAACACAGTTATGAGCCAGTGGGGGCAATCCCTATATTCTTAAGTTTCATTTTTATCACCCCAGTTCAGGAGTCTAGAATGAATCAGCCTTAATTAGCCCATAGATATTCAAGGCTTACCTGATGGATTGTAGGTTGCTTGCTGTCAACATGCCTTCTCCTCAAGAGTGAGGGATATTAATTCCAATGAGAAAAATGGTATGTAAGTCTGGCAGCTGCTGACACTCCCCTCCCCTGACCTTGGTCATCTTTTCACTTGAGTAAAGTGAAAAGTAGATCATTAAAAAATGGTATTGGGAATCTGCCAGTGTTAAGTAGTAATAAGGTAGGTCTTGAGAGGGTTCAGTTGATATAAACTTCAGTGCTTTATAGCCTTCAATCATTTATTTCTGGAACAGAGACAGTGGGCCCAAGGCTCTTTTTCGGGCTCAGAAATTCTCCAAAAATTTTTAGGGGGGCAGGGAGGAGGGGACAGGTGAAAGGAGGAGGTTTAAATTAGTGGATAATTATTAGACACCTACTCTATGCCTAATATTATCATTGGCAGAATGATTCTCTTGTAGTGAGGGTTAGATGTATCTGATAATGCATTCTTTCTATTTTGTTCTTAAAATGATTCAAGAAAGTAATCGCAATAGGGCATCTTAATGTTCTCTTTTCACAAATGGGAGAATATTTAGTGTGCCATCAGGGCCCTGGCAGTGCCCTCTTTAGGGCTGACTTTTTTATGTTTTATCACTGGTCTATAACAGCCCAGAGGGAAATCAAGTGGCTCTTTTCTAGGCTTATAGGTGAAAACTTGCAATCATTTTGTCCCTTTTCAGCAGGGGTTTTTAACCTGGGACCCATGAATTTTTTTAAGGTTTTGATAGTTATATTTAAAAATTGGTGGTTTCTTTTGTAATCTTATGTATTTTATTTTATGCATTTAATCATCCTGTGAAGGGGTACACAGGCTTTGTTGTTGTGTTGGTTTTAACTGTTTTCAGTGTGTCCAACTCTTGGTGACCTCATTTGTTTTTTTTTAGCAAAGGTACCAGAGTGGTTTGCCAATACCTTCTCCCACTCATCCTTTTGCAGATGAGGAAACTGAGGCAAACAGGGTTAAGTGATTTATTTGTCCAGGGTGACATAGCCAATAAGTGAGATCTTTGTACTCTTAGGCAGGCCTGTACAGCATACAGCCCTCAGGTCACTTGGACCCTGCCAAAGGGAGGCCCATAAAAAAAGTAGAGGATGTAAGCCAAAGTAAAGAAGTAATAAATGCTTTGTCCATGCCCCATTTAACCACACTTCCACTGTTCACTATTGTGTCCATCATGTAACTTGGTGGGTGGGTTGCCACTATGCACTCTCTTTTGTTTGTCATGTGGTAACAGGGTAACC
>CM053772.1:159603816-159691012 GCA_028658325.1 Potorous gilbertii
AGATGCCATTTTCTTTTCCAGCTCATTTTACATATGAGGAAACTGAGACAAATATGATTAAGTAACTTGCCCAGGACCACACAACTAGTAAGTGTCTGAGTATGGATTTGAACTCAGGAAAATAAGCTCCTGACATCAGGTCTGACATATTATCTACTGTACTACCTAACTGTCCATGTACATGCACATATATATGTGAATATGTGTACATGTATATATTAAATTAAAAGAGATGCATGTATGTGTGTGTGTGCTATACATATACATGCATATCTGTATCCACTAATCGAGAATTTCAAGCTTTGTGTTTAGATGAATCAGGTTAAGTGTTTAGGTTTCTGTAAAAATCCTATCTTCACCTGCCCAGTTTGCTGATACGTTGAGTGGGTAGGGACTAACACAGAATGCAAACATATGCTTGTTTCTTCATCTTTAATAGAGGGATTAGACTATAACATTTCTATCTACACAATGGGGACGATAATATAACCCATCTCACAAGGATGCTGTGACCCTCACTTGAAGTAATATTTATGTAAAACATCTTTTAGACCTTAAAGTGTTAAATAAACATTACTTCTGCCACAATTTCTACTATGGCTACTTCTACTACTACTAGCACAACTACTACTACTCCTACACTACTACCACAATTTCTACTACTACTACTTCTGCTACTACTCCAGGGCTGAGGTGGTAAACAGGAACCTTGTGACAGATAAATCCCAAACAACTAAAAGATAAAGAGTTTAAAATTGATAATCAGTGCCATATTCTGATTTCTTAGGCAACAAACATTACAAATCTCTAAAAGTTACTTCATTTAAAGAATCTCAAATTCTACTTCAGTTTTTTCTCCAATTATAAAAACTTAAGCAACAGACTATTTCACTGACCATGGGAGTCAATAGACTTAGGTTTGAGGCCTGCATTATTCACTTATTTACCATGTGAGCTTGGGTAAAACATTCATCTTAGTGCTGAAATTCAGTTTTCTCATTTGCATAATAAAGGAGTTACATAATATCATTTCCTAAGTCTAATATTGTATGATTTTATATTTGAACATTTTTGGCAATACTCATATGAAAGTGTTGAAAAAAATAATTTTCTCTCATTTTATTATAAGCTCCCTAAGGACAGGAATTGTCTTTTATTTTTTATGCTTTTCTTTCACTGTGCTATATTTGTAGAGTGCTTAGTCAAGTACCTGGTATATTATAGTAAATACTTGATAAATGTTTATTGACTAGCTAGGACATATATATGTATATAGAGCTATATGTCAATTTCTGTGGTGATATCTGCTAAAGTAGGCAACTGGGTTAACTAAGTT
This sequence comes from Potorous gilbertii, assembly GCA_028658325.1. Taxonomy (NCBI): domain Eukaryota; kingdom Metazoa; phylum Chordata; class Mammalia; order Diprotodontia; family Potoroidae; genus Potorous; species Potorous gilbertii. The sequence goes on from CM053772.1 coordinate 159,605,153, forward strand.
ACTAGATAATGAGGTTACAAAATGACGGGTCACTTTGACCTCTTAGTGTCCCAACTCCTTATCTATGTAATGGAGAAGATAATACTCAAATTGTAAAAATTTCAGGTTGTATGTTTAAGATTCATGAAAAACATAGGTAAATTTCTTTTAAAAAAATTACTTGATGAGTGTGGTATTATGGATAATTAACCAGTTTGGGAGTGAGGAAGACCTGGGTTCAAGTCCTATCTCTGACACATACATGCTGTGACCCTAATTAAATTACTTTACCTTGTAAGCACTTTACAAATATAGCACAGTACCTGGCACAAAGTACTTAATAAATGCTTATTTCCTTCCTTGCTTTCCTTCCCCTCTCTCTTCCTTCCTTCTTTCCTTTCTTCCTCCCTGTCTTCTCTTTCCTTCCTTCTTTCTTTCCTTCTTTCCTTCCTTTCTTTCTTCTGTCCTTCCTTCCTTCCTTTCAATTCCCCTGGTAATTGTCTAGGATGATAAATTACAAATGAGCTGTCAACCTGCATTAATGCGAAGAGGTTTTACACCCAGGTGCTCCCCACCATTTTTTTTAAATAATAGGTCCAAATTTAATGATGTAATAATAAGATTTTAGCTCATCTATAACCTTTAAACTGCAATCAAAGTCTATTTCCCATTGTATCACTTCTACCAAGAAGAGCTACTAAAAAGGTATTTATGGTAAACGAACAAATAAAATCTTTGACAAAGTCTAAGTGAAGCAAATAGTTCTCATTTTGAAAGACGGTGGTATTGTTACAACAGGGTAGTTATTTTTCTTAACAATTATGCAGGACTATTTTTCTCTTGACCAAAAGCTCAATGCAACTGGTATCCTCAAAAAAGGGTCAAGCCAGAGGAAGAAAATGGAAAAGAACACAAAATTAAAACCATGTCACAAACTGGAAAATAATGTTTTATCATTTTCCAAGGGTGGAGGAAAGACTGCTCTTAAAACTGCTAATGTTGGTCAGGTTTGCTGATTCTTCCTTGTAACCCCAGTACAAATTTTACAATGCAACTAAGACCAGTAAATGTTTGATGAATTTGTCAAGTAAGCACACAGTAACAGCTAACACGTGTATGGCATGTTAAAACTTAAGAGAGCACTTTATCATCTCTCTACAAGAAGAGCACCACAGGTGTTAGTCCCATTTTAAAGGTGACAAAAGTGAGGCAACAAGAAAAGTTATCTGATTTGCCCAGGGTTTTTGGTTTAGTTTGGTTTGTCCTTGACCTGGGATTTCATCATGTAGAGGACTCAAATTCCTGTTTTGAAAAGTCCTTCCACTGATTCTGACTTAACTTAGAGTGTTAAGTTTTTACTGGGCACTGTGGTGCTATTTTTTGTTAGAGGCAGAACTTCCTGACTCTAGCAGCTACCTCCATGCATTCTAAACCTGAAACTTATCCCAACTGGACATACTTTACCTATAGTACCCTCCCAAATCTATAGCTACATGAAGTATGTTTTAAAACTAAATGTAGGATAAAATCGACTGGAAGTAGATCTATCTACAACACTGAGGAAGGCGAGGGTGGGGTGTAAGAAAATCCTATCTCGAAGAAGGATTGAATTACTAGAGGAAACTGGGACTGATGTATTCTGTGACTATGGTATATTAAAAAAACTCATTAAACTCTGGCTCTGTGCTACAAGAATCACAAAAAATAATCAAACTTCATCCTAATTTGATATGTGTTAAGTATCTAGTAAGTCCAAGGCCTATCTTTTTATTGGGAATATGTTCTAAGAACTTTTTTTAGTGAGAGATACAGAGAAGAGAAGACAAGAGAAGAAAGAAAGGAGGGAGAAGGAGAGAGAGAGAAAGAGAGAGAGAGAGAGAGAGAGAGAGAGAGAGAGAGAAGGGAACAGAAGGAGAGAAAGGAGGAAAAGAAATGAAGGGAGGAGGAAAAAAGAGAAAGAGAGAGGGAGGGAGGAAGAGGGAGAGAGACAGACAGACAGACAGAGACAGAGAGAGAGAGTGATTCAAAGACCCATAACAGCATTATTTAAAATGACAAAAAATGGAAATAACCTAAATGACTAATAACTGGGGAAAGTTTGAAGAAAATGTGGTATGTCAATGAAAGAATAACATAAAACAATGACAAAGATCAGAAAGATCAAGAAATAGGAAGACACAAAATAATGAAAAATAAAGAAAACAAAATTCAGTTCAATTCAGTATACATTAAGCAACTACTCTGTGTAAAGTCATATAGTAATCACTGAGGAAATGAAAATAAGTGAAACAGTTCCTGCCCTCAAAAAGCTTACATTCTACCTAGAGAGACAGACAGACAGAAAGAGATAGATAGGTAGGTAGGTAGGTAGATAGATTGATAGATAGATGGATGGATGGAGATAGGATATTTATTAAGTGCTTACTATATGAAGGCACATGGTATTTACAAAATATACAAAATTATGCCAAATAATTTGAAGGAGAGAGCAGAGTCCTAATTAGAAGATACTACAGAATACATTTCCAATGACAATGTTAAAGGAAAACACATGATTGATAAGGAGGAAGAAGAAAAAGTATTAAAGCATTCATTTAGCACTTATTATATGCCAAGCACTATGATAAACTCTAGGGATACATATATAAGCAAGCAATAAAGTCCCTATCTTCAAGGAGTTTACATTCTAATGAGGGAAAGACAATACTTGGAAAGAAAGGGGGTTTGGGAGAGCACATATGGCAACATGGTTTAGAAATGTCCAGGATGTAGAAGTCTAGTTCAGGGTAAAATTCAGTGAAAGTTCACCTATAAAAGCCCAGCATCCCAGGGACAGAGTCTGTTTTCTAGAAGAGAGATGAAGACAATGGCTGCCATGGAGGTAGCATGGTTTGGACATGGACAGTCTACAAGCACCATGCCAGGAAACTGAATTACTTCCATTTGAACTGTCTTAGGAAGATTCTGAGGCTCACCTGGCAGGAAAAGGTACCAGACACTGAAGTCCTTGCTTGACCTGAACTGTCAAATATTCAAACTATGCTTCAGATATCCATAGGCTGGCCACGTTGTTCAAATGCAAAATGTATGCTTGCCAAAAAGACTATTTTATGGAGAACTTGCATGGGGTAGGCAATCACATGGTGGCCAGAAGAAATGGTACAAGGATACTCTCTAGGTCTCTCTCAAGAACTTTGGATTTGACTGCGCAACATGGGAGACACTGGCATGGTATGCACACATAAGAAAAGGTGCTGTGCTCTTTGAGCAAAGCAGAATTGAGACAGTACAAAGTAAACACAGGATATCCACCCCAAGTATTCATACAGACTATCTGTGTCCAACCTGCGGTAGAATGTTCCGAACTCATATTGGTCTGATCAGCCACAGTCGGACACACTGAAATTTCACTTTACAGTGATGATGTCATTTTGGTCCATTTTGGTCAAAGACAAAGGACAACAACCAACCAGTGCGGTTGGGAAATTACTAGGAAGAACTCTAGGATAAATTGTGTGATATAGGAAAGGCACTGGATTTGGAGTCCCAGGATCTGAGTTTGGATACTTCATTTATTAAATAAAATTAAATAAGAAATATTATTTTATATGTAAATTTATATACATAATACATATAACATAGATATATTTATATACATAAATAAGAAATATTATATATATAATATATATAAAAAATATATAATTATATATATTATATATATATAAAATAAGAAATAAAGCAATTCTAAGGACCCTTCCAGATTGAAATCTATGATCCCATGACCCTATTATTATACAGATGAGAAAACTGCAGGAAAATGATTGCTCCAAAGTCATAGACACCAGTAAACTGTAGAGTCAGGATTGACACCTAGACCTTGTGACTGAAAATTCACCTCCTATTCCACTGTACTGGACCATTTACTCCCACATTGGGCAATAGGTTTTGCTTTGACGTAGTCCTAGGCAATGTATTGTTGACAGCCCTTATCTTCTACAATTTGCTCTTCATCATTTTGACAATGATGTTCCAAGAATCCCTTGATGTTAAAGCTATGATTCCATGACAAAGACAACAAAAGAGGACTCCAAGAAAGGGAGTAACTGAGAAGTTGCTCTAGATCACTATCTGTTAAAGATTATGTTTTGAAGTTCAAATGGAAAAAAAAATTGTTGTCATTCAGTCATTTCACTTGTGTCCAATTTTTGGTATCCCCATCTTGGCGAATACATTGGAGTGGTTTGTCACTTCCTCCTCCAGCTTATTTTACAGATGAGGAAAATGAGACAAATAGGGTAAAGTGACTTGCCCAGGGTCATACAGCTAATAAGTGTCTGAGACTAGATTTGAAATCAGGTCACCCTGACTCCAGGAATAGTGCCACCTAGCTACCCCCAAGTGGCATAAAAATAAATTAATTAATTTTAATCACCCCAACATCTCCCTGTGATGATTGTGACCTAAACTCAATCAGGGTGTCTATGTACCAGCTTTATCATCAAAAGCAGTGCTGCCAATGTTAGCTTTCTATCTAAAATAATTGTCCTTCAATGGCTGAGGAGTTTGAATGGTGAACAACTCCCAGATGGGGCTAAATCAGCAGTTTCAGCCAAAACCTGAAAATCCATCTCAGACTTACCCCCTTCACTGCAGTCCTCTTGTTAACATGGTCAGCATGCCAGATGACCAATAATAGTCATCTGTAATAGTAACTCACACTTCTCTAACGCTCTGAGGTTTACAGAAGGCTTTCCTTATAGTCACCCTGTGAGCTAGAGACTACAAATATTATTTTCCCCATTTTACTGATGGGAAAATAGATCCCAAGAGATAAAGATAGGTAGTCCTCTGTGTGTATTGGCAGGAAATGAGCATTTATCAAACACTTACAATGTGCAAGCAACTGTGCTAAATGTTGAAGATACAAATATAAGTAAAAAGAAAAAAAAACAGTCCCAGGTCACAAAGAACTTGCGTTTAATGGGGGAAAACAACACACAAAAAGAAGTCTAAACTGTGTAGGAGGGAAACAGGTACCTGATTTGGGCCTGGTGTAAAGTCTGGAAAGACAAAAGCCCAGACTAGAGATGAATTTTACACAGGGTTCTGGACCTGTCCTCAAAATGAGACCCCCAGAGGGAATTCACCAAAGGGAAAAGGAGGCCTAATAATCAATAGACATTTATTAAATATTTACTATGTTCCAAATATTACGCTAAGCACTGGGGATACCAAAAAAAAAAAGGCAAAACACAAACCCTGACCTCAAGGAACTTACAATCCAATGGGGAGAGACAACATGCAAGCAAACTTATACAGAACAAACTATATACAGAATAAATAGGAAAAAAAATTTGTAAGAAGGCACTGACATTAGGAGGGGTTTGGGAAGGCTTTCACTGATTTTATTTGATGCTTACAGAAAGCCAGGGAGATCAGTAGTTGGAATGGAGGAAGAAGAGAGTTCCAAGCATGGAAGACATCCAGAGAAAATGTCTTATTCAGGAACATCTGGGAGGCCAGAGCCATTGGATTAAAGACCACATGTTGGAGAATAAGATTTAAGGCTACAAAGATAGGAGGAAGCTAGTTGATGAAGGGCATTGAACATTAAGCAAAGCATTTTGGATTTGATCCTGGGAGCCATAGGGAGCCATAAGAATTTATTGAAGGAAGAGGAGTGATGACATGATGAGAACCGCATTTAAAGAAAATCACTTTAGGGACTGAATGGAGGATACATTAGAGGGGGCAGAGACATAAGGCAGGCAGATCCTCAAGCAGTTTATTTCAGTAGTCCAAGAGTGAGGTGATGAAGGTCTGCACTAGAATAGTGGTCATATCAGAGGAGAGAAGGGGTCATATTGGAGAGATGGTGCCAAGGTGAAATCAACAGACCTTGGTGCCAGGTTGAATGTGGGGGGGTGAGAGATAGTGAGGAGTCTAGGAGGACTCCTAGGTTGGAAACCTGAGGGAGTGGGAGGATTGTGTTGCTTTCTACAATAACAAGAAAGGTAAGAGGTAGGGAAGAGCTAGGGGGAAAGAGAATTAGCTCTGTTTGGACACATTGAGTTTAAGATATCCATGTTGAAGGAATGCTCCAGACACTGAGGTAAGTTTCACAGCAAGAAGGAAGCTGAGTCATGGTGGCAAAATCAAGAGGTGGCACAGCTGGAAGGGAATGGACTCTACAGTCAAGAGACTTCAGGTTTCTCATATTGGCTTATATACTTAGCCACAAGAGCCTGGGCAAGTTACCTTAACTTTCTGATTCCCAGTTTCTTGATCTATAAAAGAAGGAACATAACAATTCCATCACCTACCTTCTAGGCTTATGCCAAGGAGAGTTCTTCGCAAACTTTTAAGTGCTATAAAAATGTGAGTCATTCATAAGCAACTAGCCAGCTAAGGAACATGTCAGGAACGAAGCCAAAGTGTTCAGACCCCAAGTCCAGAGTTCTTCCAGCTACTTTAAGCTGTCTCTCTGTGATGGCACATCATTAAAAAATGTCAGTTAAGTGGTGGGTGCCACTCACCTAGGCTTCATCATGCTAAATGTACAGAATCATGTCTTTCTCATTATAATAATGGACTCAACTCTTGAACAGGGTTGGACTACAGGATTCAGAAGGTACCTTTCCAAGAAAAGTTTAAGGATGGAGGCAACCCATCCCCACAGTCCAATTCATTTCTGTAGGTCCAGACATCTTAATTGAATAAATTAACAGTCGAAACTAGGGATAAGCGTTATAGAGCTTCTACTCTGTGGCAGGCACTGGGCTTTTATGATATTATCTCATTTGATCCTCATAGCATGGGTTATTATAATTCCTGTTTTACAGTTGAAGAAACTGAGACAAAGTGATTTGCTCAGGGATTCATAGCTAGTGAATGTCTGAGGTCAGATTTAAACTCAGGACTTCCCGCTTCCAGGCCGAGGACTTCATCTAGCCCCACCAGCTGCCTCTGGGTATAAATAAGTAGGCAAGTAAGTGGTATGGCAGAAAAGGTGCTAGGCTTGGAATCAGTAAAACCTGAGTTTGAATACTGCCTCAGACTTTTAATGGCTATATGATGCCAAGCAAGTCATTGAACGTTTCTGGCTTCAGTTTCTTCATCTGTAAAATGGGGATAATGCTGGCACCTGCGTAATAAGCATCAGATAGAGCAGCATTTGTAAGTCAGTTTGAAAACCTTTCAGAACTACATAGGTGTTAGTTATTGTTATAAGTGTTAATTCCTTAATCAGTATGAAAGGATCATTGTTTGGGTCACTGGATGGTAGCAGATGAAGCCACATGTAAAATGTATCATGATTGGCTAAAGAGGATCAGTCATGCCCCAAAGGTCTGTGTTTAAAAAACAGCAAGCAAGTTTGGGTTGGTTTGGTCAAATGGTGAAAGACTCAGTGAAAGCCTTCCAACACAGAATTGTCCCTGCATGGGGTTGGACAGATGAAGAAGGGAGAGGAAGAGGACTTCTCTCTCCCCCTCTGACTAGCTGATGACCTTGTGAACTTCAGGAAGTCTGAAGAGCCATCCTTCTCACACCAATTACAAACTAGACATACTAAGTAAAGGTGGCAGCAGGAAGTGTGGCCCCAACAAAGACCTCAACGTCCAACAGAGAACTACACCTAAGGGAAACTTCACAAAGTCTCAGAATAAAGGATGTCCAGTAGCCAGAAGTCAACAATAATAACTAACATTTTTATATAGCACTGCTAGATGCCAGCTACTATGCTAGGTGCTCTAGAAATATTATCTCATTTGACCTCACAACTCTGTGATTTAGGTATGACTATCATGACTATCAGCATTTTATAGATGAGGAAACTGAGGCAGAGGTTAAGTAACGTGCTCCTACTGTTAGTGAGTTTCTGATATCAGATTTAAACTCAGATCCTCCCATTACTCTATCCACTACATCACCTCTTTGCCTAACCATGGCTAATTCATTACCACATGAATTTTCCACGTCTGCCTCATTATCTTTATACTTGAAGTATGATCCCACTCTCCCCCATGGACCTGGTGTATATAAGAGGAGAGTGAAGTCCTAGTTTGGAGAAGGGGATAGAGAATGGTTTTTTATAACTGTCCTTGCTGTTCCCACTTATTAAATACACTTTCTAAAAGACATTTGAGGTTACTAGGTGATAATCAATGAGAAGTACACTGCTTGGGGCCACTGACTGATAGCAGCAGAAAATCAACCCTCTGATTTGTATCCCAGAATCCTGAGCAGAAACAACTACCATCTGAAGATCCAGCCTACAAGTGTCAGGACAGGTTAGGGGAGTGGTCCCAAGTAAGAAGCTGCAGAAATACTCCAAAGATTTACAATAACAGTATACATAATGTGAGGTAGAGAACCACTCAAGAAACAAAGAATGAATCAAGGATGGAATTAGTTTAGAGAGAGGGAATGAATTTATTTGGGAAATGGACATTTGGTTTCAGACAGTCTACTGGTTCACTTAACCAAAGTGGAGGAACACATTATACCTGTATTCTTTATGGTTGGTTGGTTGTTGTCCTTCATTCTTGAAAAGGACCAAAAGGATATCACTTTGTTGTGGTCAAGGTACAGTGTGTCCAACTGTAGTTAATCAAGGACAAAAAGGACCACATGAACATTTGAAATGGAGATGTCTCTAAATTTGCACATCTCACATCTCTTTTGAGCTACTGCCATTCTGCTTTGTTCATAGTGCACAGCACCTTTGTTGATGTAGGTAAACCATGCTAGACCATCCTTTGCCAGTATCTCCCATGTCACATAATCGTTTCCAAAGTTCTTCAGAGAGACTTTGAGAATGTCCTTGTATCACTTCTTCTGACTTCCATGTGAGCACTTGCCTTGTGATAGTCTTTTAGGCAAATGTTTATTTGGCATAGGCAAATGTTTATTTGGCATTCCAACAATGTAGCCAAATTGCAAGTAATATCATCATCTTCCTGATGTCATGGTCTTGTTCAAGAATGAAGGACAAACCTCAACCACACAAGTAGAGTTTGAATGCTTGTCAGTTTAGCTTGAGAAAAGACCTTGGTGTTTGGTGCCTTATCTTGTGGGATGATCTTCAGAATCTTTCCAAAATAATTCACATAGAAGTGATTCAGTTTCCTGGTATGGCGCTGGTATACTGCCCAGGTTTCACAGGCATACAACAATGTGGTCAGCACTATGACTCTGTAGGCCTTCAATTTGATGAGTAGTCTAATAACTCTTCTCTCCCATACTTTCCTTTGGAACCTTTCAAACACTGAGCTAGCTCTGGCAATGCATGCATCAACCTTATCATCTATGTGTACATTCTAGAAAAGTACACTGCCAAGACAAGTGTACTTATCCATAGCATTCAGTATTCTCCATTTGCTATAACTGATGGCTCCATGTATGGATAGTATAGCTCTGACTGGTGGAGAACCTCTGTTTTCTTGGTGTCAATTGGTAGGTGAAAATTAGCATAGTCAGCAGAGAATTGATCCGTACTTTGTGGCATCTCAGCCTTAAAGACTACACTGAGTGTACTAACGTCTGTGAACAAAAAATTATGCACCAATTCTATCCTCCACTTTAGTCTTGGCTTGTAGACTTTTTTTAAGCCTTTAACATGTTTTAATTACTGTCATAAGTTCTCAGAATGGTTTGAAACCCTCCTTTGTAGAATAACAGCTGCTTTAATAGTTTCTTTTTATTTATTTATTCATTCATTCATTCATTTATTTATTTTTATATTCTACAATCACTACCATAAAGCTTAGATTTTTACTCCGCCACCTACCCCCCACTACCCCGCTTCCTCCCCAAGATGGCATATAATTCTATATAGGATCTACATATATTTTTCTATTGAATACATTTTCACTATAGTCATGCTGTGTAGATGAATTAAAATAAATGCAAGAAATCATATAACAAATCAAAACATAATACACACACACACACAAACATACACAAACATAATCTGCTACATTCTGCGAAAGAATTCCATAGTTCTTTCTCTGAGTGTGGAAGACATTTTGCCTTAGAAAACCATTGGGAATATTTTTTTTTAAGTTCTTGCGTTATTATGAAGTTTCAAGTCTACCAGAAAAAACTCTCACACACTGTGGTCGTTGCTGTGCACAAAGTTCTCCTGGTTCTGCTCCTTTCACTCAGCATCAGTACATATAAGTCCTTCCAGGCCTCTCTGAAGTCTTCTTGTTCATTATTTCTTATGGCACAATAGTACTCCATTACATTCATATACCATAATTTATTCAGCCATTCCCCAATTGATGGACATCCCCTTGATTTCCAGTTTTTGGCAATGACAAAGATTGCTTCTATAAATATTTTTGTACATGTGGGACCCTTTCCCATTTTTATGATCTCTTGGGGATACAGTCCTAGTAGCGATATTTATGGGTCAAAGGGCATGCACATTTTTACAGCCCTTTGGGTATAGTTCCAATCTGCTCTCCAGAATGGTTGAATGAGCTCACAACTCCACCAACAATGAATTAGTGTTCCAACTCTCCCACATCCTCTCCAACATTTATCATTTTCCTGTTCTGTCATGTTTGCCAGTCTTATAGTTGTGATGTGATGCCTCAGAGTTGTTTTGATTGGCATCTCTCTAATCAAAAGTGATTTACAGCAGTTTTCTTTTATTTCTTCCTCTGAAAATTGCCTGTTCATATCCTTTGACCATTTTTCAATTGGGGATAGACTTTTCAAGTTAAATAATTCACCATCAGTGAAGCAGCTGACCTCAACACCATTCTCATCCTCGTCAAAGGCATCTGACAACACTGCTGAAAATATCATGCTAAAAAGTATGGAAGTAAGCATGCAGTCCTGCTTCACTCTGTTGGTGATTGGAAAAGTTCTCATCCATTATCCAGAACTCATGCAAGCCATCATGAAACTGAGGTACAATACTAATAAACTCTCCAGGTAACCAAATGCTGCCATGATTTTTCGTAAGCCTTCATGACTCACAGTATCAAAGGCCTTGGTCCAGTCAACAAACATTTTTACAAGCCTGTGTTCTACTCCTGTCATCGTTCCTGGAACTGTCAGGCAGCAAACACTATATCAACAATTCCTTGGCCCTTTCCGAAGTCATACTGGCTCTCTTTCCAGAAGAAGGATCAACCTTTTAAGAAGGATTCTGGCAAGAATCTTGCCAGAAATGACTCATTCTCCCATGTATTCATTATAGAATTTCTTGTGCAATTAGTTGTCTATACTTTCTCATTCAGCAACTATGGAGAAGGGGAATATCCAAAGTGATAGGGAAAAGGGAGCTTCGTAAATCTAGGCATAGATTTGAATCTTTTGCTAATCTGTGTTCTCATCTAATGCAGGAAAACAACCTGACCAACCTGAGTCCTTTCCATTTAGTATCCCTTAAGTATCTACTATGTACAAAGCATTATACTAGGCACTGGGGACAAAAAGCCTCTTTATTAGACTCTTGACTTTAAATTTCTCATCTTTCCAACCATGGTCTACATAGCTACTCAAATAATCTGCCTAAAGCACAATATTGACATCCCTTCCTTTCTCACAAACTTCATTGGTTCCATGTTACCCTTTGGAAAACTGGAAATGCATTAGCTTAGTGTTTAAAGTCCTCCAGAATCCGACTCAATCCTATAGTAGCTTTCCAGATGTTTTGTACATTGTCTTCACACCTTCTACATTCCAGATAAGCTGGAATAAATTCATTCCCAAAACTCAATTTCCACCTCCCTGCCTTTGTACAGTCTGACTCCTGTTCCTGATCTGCACCCCTCTTCACCTCCATGTCTTGGAATCCTTAAAGGTTCAATTTATTTCATCTTCTCTTTTTAAAAAAGCATATTAATTTGTGTGTAAATTATATACATTTACTCTTATACTAATACATTGTGGATATAATAAAAACACACAAAATAGAGAATAACAAATTAAAGTAACAATAGTTTTAAAGGATTTTAGATTTTTATTTACTACCAGTACAAAAAAAAAGCCTTTTTGTTCTCAAAAAGCTAAAAGCTTTATTTTTGAAAATTCCTAGTTTGTGTCCTAGTGCATAGATGACAAACTTACAATAATTGCTTGTTTAGTAATGTGTTGTTCAGTTACTCAGTCAATGTAGCTAGCCAAGCAGGTGAATTTACTGAAAGACCCGCTGTAACCAACGAATGCTAGAACAGGCAGTAAACATAACAGCTTTTTAGCAATCATTGTATTTTTCTGAGTATATCTATTCACTATATATAATGCAGAAACATCAAATTAAAATAAATTAGTTCTAATTTCAACTCAGCTGAAAGTCTTCTTTATATAGTTCCGCTTACTGGATGCTATCATACCTCTAAGAAGTCTTTCATTGTCTCTTTACTTGTCAGTATTTGTGCCCTTTGCTGCAAATAATCATAGATAATTATCTTTTTATATGTTCTTACCACCACCACCCCCAGTAGAATGTAAGCTCCTTGAAGATAAGGACTGGTTTTTTTTTTCATTGTTGTATTCCCAAGACTCCAAACTTAATAAATGCTTATTGGGTTATATTAGGTGAGACTGGAGAAGATATGAATATCCCCTTCCTATAATGAGTTGTCATTCTAACAAAATATTACAGATTTGGAGCTAAAAGACATCTAAGAGACTATGGTATCCAACTTCACCATTTTATACAGGAGTACCAGGTCCCAAAGAGGTTAAATAATTTGACCAAAGTCACAGAGGTAGTATATAATAGGGATGGGACTCGAACTCCACATCTAACAGCCTTTCCACTACTGCATTCTGGCTATCATTTTTACCTAAGGCTAACTCTGTGCTGGTCAGTAAATGACAAGGTTTGTGAATCATGTGCAAGAGACCCCCATTTCGATACTCATACTACCTAAAATTTCTAAGTATACCACATATTCATCATCAAGAGAATGAGGCAGATGAAAGGAATTTGAACAACATAACAAAATTCTTAAACCAGAGAGGAAAATCAAAATGTTGAATCAAATACTAAAAATTGGGCAAGTTATACTATTTAAATGTTGGCATAGATTCATTCTTGAATATAAATCACTATGACATCAGTACATTCCCCTTGTATTGAGACAGATTTCCTTTAATATCAAGCAAAGTAAATGAATTTTTTTAACTATTCTGGTTGAGGAATGTTGAATCAGTTGTAACTTATGCCTGCTGGAAAAAGAAAGAAAGAAAAAACTTCAAGCAACAAGTATTTGTTTGTGTCTGAAGATCATAGAAGATATTAAATATTCATGAAATGGGTTGTTTAATTTCTTATGACTGATAAGCTAAAAATATGCATCTTTCTGAGATCTTTGCTACTGTGGAATATCATTCTATTTCTTCTGATAGAGACACAGTTAAAGGCTTACTGCCTTTGACCAATCTGTCATGCTGAGCTTGTTTAACATTGAGTTTTTACTTTTGTAAAATCTAGTTTTAAATTTTTCATCTAATTTCACTATTATATTGGACAATACTATAATGCTACTTGCTCTAGAGAGATTTCATTTCGGGTAAAAACTGCCTTATATCAAATCATTTCAGAGGATTAAAAGATTCTAGTACAGAAGGGGCCTTTGAGATCTAATCCAAAGCTCTCCTTTTATAGGGAAAAGTTTAAATTTTATAGAAAAAAGCAAGGTGCTGAAATTTAAAATGCCTTGTGCCAGGTCATGTAGTTAGTTAGTTAGAGGATAAGCTCTTTGAACACTTTTGCTTTCTTTGTATTCCTTTCACTTCAAAGTGTCTGGAACATAATAAGTGCTTTATACAACTCTATAGACTATGGAGCAGGGTATAGAGCACTCGACCCTTGCAGTCAGGAGTACCTGAGTTCAAAATCTAGCCCCAGACACTTGACACTTACTAGCAGTGTGATTCTGGGCAAGTCATTTAAACCCAAATGACTAACCAAAATTTAAAACAAAAGTTTGTAGACTAGCTCAATCTACAGCAGAATGAAGATTGCTTCACTCCTGGTCTTTTTGGTATATCATTAACTAAATTTCCTTTTGGGTGGAGTCCATCATAGACATGACATGCTGAATTTCACTCTATAGCTAGCAGTGTTATTATGTGGTTCCAGGTTATTATTTCATTTATTGCCAACATGATAGACAGTATGCAAAACTCTTTTCATTTTCATGTCTCATTAATCAGGCGTAAGTGGAATTGGGAGGCATCATCTAAGTCAATTCCCCTCTATTAAGTCTGTTATCCCTAAAATACTCCAGAAGTCTGTGTTGTTGACTAGGAACTACAAGACCTGCCTTATAAATACAACATTTGTCTCATGAGTCCACAAAACATCTAAAACTAACAGGGGGTTTCTGCAAGAGGCAAAAATGTACACAATGCAAGGAAAACCTTCTTAATATGTACATCTGCTTGAAAATGGACAGAGATAGCTCAGGAGGTAGTGAGTTCCCCATTATTGGAAGCTAGTAAGTGGAGACTGCCTGACGCCTTGTCAAAGTATTGAAGAGGTGATTCCTATTCAAAAATTTGTAAATCATTCACATTTCTGATTTTTCTTTCTCCTACTGCCTTGACCCTTATCCATTCTGCTGTTCAATTGGAAGAGTAAAATGGATTAGGGCTCAAACCAAGTAATTTTATTTTTAGCAACTTCGGTCTGATGTTAGAGATCAAAACAAATGGTTGAAATTGATTCAGTGCACCATTTTGGATTTCATTTTCCCATACACTCTCTGTACTTTGTTTTGCCAATACCTAAAGTTACAGCTACACGTACAGACCAGATGGACTGTTTTGATTGTCTACATTAATCAAACCAGTCAAGCAATCACCTTGGTTTGTCTGTGTAGATACTCTGCATTGACTATTACTATTTGTCCTTCATGAAACTAAATTGATTTTTAAAAGTCTGACTTGGATTGTTTGAGGTTTTTCCTGAAAAGCTAATGGAGGACAAGTATGGAAACCCTTTGGAGCATCAAGTCCAGTGGTTCCAATGTGTGGAATTAAGAGTCTCTGAAAAGCTCCCCAGAGCTATTACAAGGTGCCTATGAATTCTCATGCCAATGCAAAACAAAGCAAATACCTTCCACAGACTAAATAAATACTGTGTATGTATGTATGTGCATACAGTAGTAACTGTATGGAGGCATACTATTGTGTGTGTACATGTGTGTATAAATGCCAGAGGCCCCCTATTGGCTCAGTGATCCATGACTATTTCATCTTTAAAAAATTTTTAAATGTCTATTTTGTATACAAGGAAGCAAAGAAAGCTGGGTACCCTAGGAAACAATGTGCAGTTTATTATATAAGCTTTCTTGAAATGAAAATTTATTGTTTTGTATTGAATCCTCTCTTATGTTCTGAACCTATGACTTCACCTGTATAGAGAACACCCAGTCTAGAAGTTTTCTCCCCAAATGCAAGGGAACAATTGCTTTGAAACTTGAATTCATAGAATGCTAGAGCTGAACGGCATCTCATATCATCTAATCCCACCCTCTTATTTTACAGATGAAGAAACTGAAGTTGAGAGAAGGTGACTTACCCTGGACCACATAACTAGTGGGTAGCAAAGGTAGGATTTGAATGCAGGCCCTCTAACTTCAAAACCAGTGCTCTTTCCACTTAATGTTATTTGAGTGATGCATAGGGCAATTGGCTCAAAACTTTTTTGATTACATACCCCATCAGTAAAATATAGATGTGTGTTTGTATATATATATATAGATAGATATAGATGTAGATAAATATAGATATATATACATATATACATATGTATATATAAATATTCAAAAGATTATGTGTGTATTTTATGTGTGTGCATAGATATGCATATATATGCATGTGTATATATTTACGTATACACATACATACATATACACATGCATATATACATATGTGTGTGTGTGTGTATACACACATCCTAAACCAGAGGTGGTGAACCTGTGGTCTCAAGACCACATCTGGCTCTCTAGGTCCTCAAGTGCAGCCCTTTGACTAACCCATTTGTTCTGTGAAGTTTGTTTTCTGTCAAAGGACTGCACTTGAGGACCTAGAGGGCCACATGTGACCTTGAGACTGCAAGTTCCCTACCTCTAACTGACTAACCTGTATTTATAGAAAGAATTTCCTCCACCTATAAAATCACAAATCTATCTTACATCCTTCTCCCCAATATATATTCTCCTATTCTATTGTGTACATTATAAAACATATACAAAATATTTTTTTAATTTTTGTGTAAATATTGTAAAATATATTTTAAAATTAAATACAAAACAAGAAAAGGGGGGAGAAATAATGCCATTCACATAGCAGACCATAACAGAGGATTCAATATAAAATCATTAATTTCTATTTCAAGAAAACCTGTATAATAAGTGCTACACATTTTTTTCAAAGTTGCCCAGCTTTTCTTTGTTTCCTTATGCACAAAATAGAAATTTAAAATATTTTTAAAATGAAATAGTCATTGATCATAGAGTCAACAGGAGAGTGTCTGAAATTTAATGAGTAGGGGAATGAGCTTTAGGAAAATCACTTAGGCAGGTATGTGGAGAATAAAGCAAAGAAAGAAACAACATAGGGAGATCAATGTGGATATTGTTGTAATTAGATCAGATGAGGGGTGATGAGAGTCTGAGTTAGCTTGGAGGCTGTGTGAGTGGAGAGAAAGAGGCAGATGTGGGAGATGTTGTGGATGTAAAAATGACAAGGTTTGGCAACTGACATATGTGGGGCATCTAAAAATTAGGTGTCAAAGCAGAAAGCAAGGTTGTAAACCTAGGTAACTGGGAATGAGCCAGAAATAAGGAAGTCTGAAGGAAGTAAGAGCTTGGAAGGGAAAGAAAGACAATATGACAATATGAGATCTGCAATGTACACTGCAACCAACCCAACCCACTTCAATGTTGCCTTGCTGGGGAAGGGACAGGAGAAAGGAAGAGTTCTTAATTTCTGAATAGCTATACCTGTACAGCTGTTCAGAGATGATGGTGTTGGAGTTGGTCTAGGTTAGCTAGCAATATCTATAAGGTCACTAGTCTAAGACAGAATGGGAGAGGCTGAAGACTCACACAACTACTTTAAGGGACCTAGGGGGAGAGTGTTGACCATGTGAAGGTAGCAGTGTGCTTTTCTAGGAGACAATACTCACAACTGGCTATTTGAAAGAATGGTGAAATGTGATTCTCCTTCTTACCCTCTGGTTGGTTGATCATGTACCCTTTCCGGTCACATCCTCCAGAAGATCAACCCCTTTGTAATTTTAACTCACTTAGGGCTTGGGTTAAATGAATCACTCAGAGTCACATAGCTTATATGTACCAAAGGCAACACTTGAACCCAGAGCTTCCTGACTCCAAGGATGACCCTATATCCACTACACTGCTTCATGATGAAATGAGTAGGATTAAGAAAATATAAATTCATTTCCAAGCTTCACAGAACTAAGTAACCAGAGCATTATATAATTGTTTGTTTCTTAATAGATATGAATAGTAGTACTATTGTGTAGAAGACTGATTCAACTTTTGAACATTAAGAGGAGGATCCCATATTCAAAAAAGTAGAAAACCATTGATCTTATTTGAAAGATGAGGGAATATTTCCTTTGCCTTCCCAGGTTTCAAACTAAGGCAGATCTTTATCTGATTGCCTTGTTTTATGAGTACCAAGTGGTTGGAGAAACAAGCCTTGTCTTTGAAATAAATCTCTTATCTCCTTCAGTGTTCTGGGCTCAGGTCTGCCCCAGAGGCAGATGTCTCCTATTCAGTGTCACAATCTCTAGAATTGGAGTCATTTACATGTTTGCCCACGCCTCTCCTTAGATGAGAGATTAACCAGTGTTAAATGTAAAGATAGTCATTAAGTTAGTAGTACTCAAACATTGAGTTACCAAGCAACTGTATAGGAAAATCAGTGGAAAGGAGGGTCTGTTAGAATCCAACTAACCAGGGTTTTATCTGGACATTTATTTGTTCCCTGGAGTAACCAGCTACAAGGCATTCGGAAAATAGCATCTCCCCTAGATAAAACCACCTTTAAAAGAATAATCATGTAAATGCAGAAGAAACTGCTTTAACAAAAGGAGCTCTCTATCTTGAACTAACCCTGTGGAGTCTGGGCTCCAAAGCAGGAGGTTTGAATAACCTTTCTCTTATGCCTCCACTGACCAGGCTACAGATGCTAGCAGTGATCATACAATTATCCAGCACTTTTGAAAACCCAGACACAATAATTGCCTCAATAAATCTCACTCAGGTCAAACAACTTGCTCACCAACAAGAACATTTCTTTCTCTCTGTCTTTTGTAAAATCCATTTTGGCTTTCTAAAAGAAGAGTCTAGATTATAGGATGTGACTTCTAAGGTAAATAGGGGACTCACTTATTATCCCAGAATGGGGCAGGCTTTCTTTGATATGGGATTCAGGCATTGAAACTCCATTTTTCAAAGTGTTGAATGAGGGGATTTCTTATTTCTGATTCCTTGGACCCTTGATCAGATCCTATCATTGGGTATGTTAGTGTGATCAGAGCCAGCACCATGAAGGTGCAAGAACTATGAATTCAAAATTCAACTTCAAAAGTATTTATTGAGTGTCTATTATATGTGCAAGGTGTTGTGTAATGGAAATAAAGATAAAAATGAAATAGTCCTGGTCCTCAAGGTGATTACAGTCTTCTTAGGGGAAACAATATGCATATATACATGCATAATACATATATGTGTATATACAAATATGTATGCATATATACACATGTGTGCATACATCCACATATGTGTGTATGCCTACATACACGTGTGTGTATAAATGTGTGTGCATATACATATATGCTGTATGTGTGTATATTATGTGTATACATACATACATATATATGTCGGGGGGGAGGAAAGGAGGGAGAGAGAAAGAGCAGGAAGGCACCGGTACTTGGGGAGCAGAATGAAGAAAGAATAAGATAGGGAACTTAGAGAACAGTTAATTGAGCACTGGTCCTGGAATCAGGATGACATAAGTTTAAATCTGACCTAAAACACTTACTAGCTGTATGATCCTGGGCAAGTCACTTAACACTGCCTCAGTTTCCTCATCTATTAAATGAGCTGGAGAAGGAAATGACAAACCACTTCAATATCTCTGCCAAGAAAACCCCAAATGGGGTCACAAAGATTCAGACATGACTGAAAAAGACTGAATAATAAATATATGTGTGTGTACGTATGTATACAAGTATATATACACACATACTTATATATATATACACATATATGTAAATACATATATATACACCCATATGTGTGTGTATACAACATACCCAAAAAAGTATGCAATAAATAAAATGCATATAATGCTCTATGATTTGCAAAGTACTTTATATTTGTGATCTCATTTGATCTCACAGCAATTCTGAGTAGTAGTGTTATTGTCCCCTGAGATAGAACTTAAGTGATTTGTTAAGTGATATCACATACTCTGGAAGGATCTAAAGTTAGAATTGAACTCAGATCTCTCAACTACAGTATTCTATCACTGCATCTTCTATCTACCTCTCTATATACAAAATATACATAGAAAAAGTTCAAATAACGGGAGGGGACAGGGAAGAAGAGCGGAAACATCTAGGTTTAGATCCTAGTGCAGCCACGTTCTCCCAGCATGCTCTTAGGCAACTCATGGAGTCTCAATAGGTCTAAAAGGAAAGGGGCTGGAGAAGATGACCCCAGAAGTCCCTGCCAGCTCTAACTCTACCATCCTGTGAATTTGTAATACTGTGTAACCTGAGTACCAGAGCCCATCAGTAGGGGACTTTCTCCTCATCGATGGTGATCAGTGCCCTGACCTGTGTGATGGATCACCTGGAGCTGGCCACAGTGGGAGAAAAGATCCACTTCTCTCCAGACTCTTTTCTCCAGTGCTCAGCAGTGCTCAGCTTTGGGCTTTTCTTGCTTCCAGTTTCCAGAGAAGATGGACAATGCTTCTCACACATATGGGTGATGTGACAATGAGCCAGTTATATCCAGCTCTTCTCAGAGCTAATAAAGTAGAGATGAAATGATTATCTGCCTGGATGGGGTGGATAGAGAGCTGGACCTTGAGTAAGGAAGATTTAAGTTAAAATTCAGCTTCAGAAACTAGCTATATGATCCTGGACACATTTGTAAATCTATCTGTCTCAGTTTCTTCATCTGTAAAATGAGGATAATCTCCCATGGTTGTTGTGTAATCAAATGAAATAAAATTTTAAAGTTCTTTGCATACCTTAAAAATCACTACTTAAATGCTAAGTGTTATTATTTTGAAGGGAGTTTCTACACTCAGAAGTTCCCTATAACAAAAAAAATCACAGGTCCAGAAAAAATGGCACTACAAGTCATTGAAGATACAAAGGCAAAAATTAAACAGTTCTTTCCCTCAAGAAGCGAACTTTCTAATATCAAATTCTACCTCCTCACAAAGAAAAATGGAGAAGCCACACCAACCAACTAAGTAATCATATATACAGAATTAAAACCCCTTAGTCCCTCTCCCGTCTATTGAAATGAGGAAATATGTTTCATTACCTCTCCTCCAGGATTAAAAAGGGTGATGCAAAAAACCTTAAAATCACAATACAGGGAACCCAAGCCATAATCAAGTTGTTCTTGAGAAACTTGAGCAAGATTAGGAATTGGTCCTCACCCCCAAACTCCAGTGGTTTGATTTTGGTGATATTCAGAATTAACACCTAAAAGATATTTAGCCCAATAAGTTGGTATTTTGGGGGGATTTCTTACCAATACTAGTAAAGATGGTAGATGTAAACTGGAGGTGGCTGTTTGAAAGTCTGTGGCATCATTATTTAGTCTGCCCATCAATGTTCACAGATTCTTAAATTGCCAAATGTTAAAACTGAAAAGGATTGATAGAAGTCAGCTAGACAAACTCCTTCTTATAGATGCAAAAATTAAGGTGCTGAGAAATGAAGTATCTTTCCTGATTTTATGGACCCCAAATCCTTCTCTATAACTATCTCCTATAAAGCATCCTCTCTAAATTAAGAACTAGATAGTCCTGCCCCACCCCATCCATCCACATATAGTACCTTTAAGCAATTTCTCTAAGTCTATCTTGAGAAAAATATTAAAATCCTGTCTTTTTTTTCTGAAGTCTTTTTTCCTACAGAGTTGGTGAACTTGTCATCTGTATAGAAAGGAGGCTCATTTTCAAGTAGAATGAAAAATGGATCTATTCTATTATCAGGAATTCACCTCTATATGCCTCACTGGTACCTTCAGCTATCCTGATAGTGGCTTCCTAGCAACCAACTCTTTCTATACTAGACAGTTTTATGGGGGGGGGGGGGTGAGGCAGGGGGGAACTTCACTAGAGAAATGAAAAGGTGGGAGAAATTCTTGCCAAAATATTAAATACTATAGAAATGTACTATCTATGAACACTATTAAGCAACTATGTTATGGGGAAGTCAAATAAATATTGTATTGCACTTTTAATAGAAAAATATGAGAACAGAGACATTTGAAGATTTGGGGGAGAGATGGATCAGTGAGTATATCTCCAGATAAGTATTACTGGTCAAATTTTTCATCCTGCATAACAGATAAAGTATAACCATTTATATAAGGAAGGATTTCTGTTTATCACCAGTGACATCTAAAGAATGATATGCTGAAAATGACATTGGAGACACATTTCCTAATAGGATTTTGATGAGGGAAGTGTGTACATTGTGTGAGTCTCTCTCCCCTGGTTCCGGCTGCATCAGGCTAATTTCTTAAGTGTGTTGGGCTCTTCACGTCAAAGGTGTAACAGAACATAGGAAACTTTAAACAAACAGTTCATTTTATTTGAAATAGATTTACTATCATCCCTGGGAACACTGTGTCCTTTCAGGCCTTATTTTATGGGCCCTCCACCTGATGGACTGGTTCCTGACAAGCTCTCTCATTTGTCGGTGCTCAGTGACTGCTGAAGACTTTAGCCACCGCAGGTCTTTTGCTAGGTACAGTCGTCAGCTGATTCCTCATGGCCTATGCCAAGATCCTCCTCAGCAAAAGTTGATTTCATCATAAATTTCAAAACTTAATTTCTGCATGATCAGCATAATAAGTGGCCTTCATGCCCAAGTGGAATGTGCTTACCAGAACATTTTTATTTTATAAATCATGCTTGGGACTGTAAACTCAGGAAATATTTCAATAGAACATAAAGCAAAAGCTAACTTTGAAGTTTAATTGCACCTGTGCCTCCATTAATATCAATAAAATGGGAGACAGTTTGGTAGGGCTGAAAGAGTACTGTATTTTAAGTTAATGGCACTGGATTCAAATTCCAGCTTCCTGCGTTACCTGAAGTAAGTCATTTATCCAGTTTCTACTTCCATTACTCATTAGAAAAATGAAGGGGTTTAACTAGATGGATTCTAAGATCCCTCATAACTATAAATATGTAATCCTATGTGTTATCTGAGACGATTAAGAGATACTTTAGGTTCAAATTGTTGTTTGAATTAATAAAAATAGGACAGGTAGGAACCTTGGTGGATAGAGTGCTTGGCCTGGAGTCAAAAGACTTATCTTCCTAAGTTTAAATCTAGCCTCAGACACTTATTAGCTATGTGACCCTGGGAAAATTATTTAACCCTGTTTGTCTCAGTTTCTTCATTTGTAAAATGAGCTGCAGATGGGAATAGCAAGCCACTCCAGGATCTTTGCCAAGAAAACCTCAAATAAGGATCATGAAGAATTGGACAAGACTAGAAAACTAAATGACTGACTGATAAATTAATAAGGATGGTGACTGAACCTGTAATTTCATTTTAGTAAGTAACTCAGGGGAGGAACCCAACCCCCTCTGCTACTACCATAACCATCACCTGTGAAGGTTAGCACCATCTCTGCCACTCTCAAAACTGCCAAGGGCACTGAGGGTAAGTGACCCACCCTGGGTCACACAGCCAATACGTATGTGTCAGAGGGAAGACTGAAAGGTCTTTCTGGCTTCAAGACCACTGATTCTCTATTACCTGTACCTCTCATGAATATTAAAACATGATTTTTTCCAGCACTTTAGACTTTCAAAGCTATTTCCAGAAGAACTATCTATGTAAATATTCACAATTTTATGAGGTTGTCACACACCCTTCCCCCATTTCTGAGAAAATGAAACTGAAGCAAAAAGGGGCTGTCTCTGGTTTTTGTTGGGGTTTTATTCCTTTTTAAACTCATACATGTATTGTAGTTTACCTTTATAAAGTACTTTACAGAGATTATTCCACCACATCCTTATAACCGCCTAGTAGGGAGGGAGTATAAGTAGTATTCCAATTATACAGATAAGATGAAATGAGTCTGAGAAAGATAATGTGACTTTCCCAGTCCCACATCCAGCAAATGTGGCAAAGTAAGGAGTAGAACCCAGAAGGCCTAAATCCCAAACTAATAGGCTGAGGGAAAATTCTAAATCCATTTCAATTTAAAGCTCATTGGAGTCCAGAGAGCTACTGTCATAGACATCTTTCAGTCATCTGTCTTCAACCCCTTTGCAGTAAGGACAATTTGAAGGTACACATCACCTGGTATCTCTCCCATTACAGCTTTATTCCCCATCTTGGCCTCCTACCCATCATGGCTTCCTGCTCTCATATGGCTGTAGGGTAGTCAGACAGGGTGTGTTAGTGTCTGATTGTGTGACTATACATGCAAAGGATGGGGAGAAACCTAACCATGAGAAATGGGTCAGTTCACAAGTTCCTGTGGAATAATCTTGGAAATGAGTAGTATAAGGGAACAGAATGAAAGAGACCAGCAGCTTGAAGACAGAGGTTTCACTTGAGGAACTCAGACTCATTAGTTTAACTAATATTTTTAAAAGCTCAAAGAAAGCAAAGTATTTTGACAACTTTCTCTTTGAATGACAAGAATATTTAATAGCTGTTCTTAAAATGGGTATGATTTTTAAATAATGGTTAGCTTAAGGGATATGCATATATATCATTTTAATACACCATCAAATTATTCATGTACATAATGTATATACAATTATAGATGAATAGATAAAGTATTTTAAAAATTACTTCCAAAGAACAAAATTGTTTTCCAAACTGAACATTACTGACAAACCAGTGAGATACAGAAGAACATGACACTTTTCTTATATAGACCTGCTTTCCTGAAATGACAGAAACATGAAAACAAAAGACATCTATAAAACTGGAGAAGCAACATAGCTTAGTGGCCAGAGAACAGACTTCCAAGCCAAGAAAACCTGGATAATTCACAGCTCCTGGAGGTCCTTTAGCTGGAGTCCTCCAGAGGTTCCCCTTGGGTATGGAATAGCTTTGTGTCAGGCTCCTTGTAGAGTTCTGAGGTTGCCATTGCTCAATGTGTGTTTCCTGTTTGTCCCTAGTTTGAAATACATACACTAAAGCTAGTTACTCCTGTTCCAGAGTCATGGTTAGGATGCTAATGATGAATCCAAATTCTCTGATGCTCAGAAGTTGGGAGAGGACAAAGGGATGAAAAAAGAGCAGGAGGGAAAGACAGAAGCTCTTCTCTCCCACCACACAATTATCTCTCAGGGGTCAACTGCAATGGCCGTCTCCTCTAGGTTTCCAGACGCTGGAAGGATGACTTTGAAGTGGTTTGTCCTTTTATGGAATTCCCAAAGAAATGATGGCATGTCTTTAGTCAATCCAAATACACTACCTATGGAATGCCGTTCCATTTCAATCAAAGGCTTAAAAACACTTCTCAAATCTAACATAATTTCCTTGGTTAATTGGTTGATTAATCAAATCAATCAATTTATTCTCAAGGAGGAGCCAAGATGGAAGAGTAAAGGCAAAGATTCGCTTGACCTCTCCCCCAAACCCCTCTAAATATTCTTAAGTAAAGACTCTAAACAAATTCTAGAGTGGCAGAACACACAAAAAGACAAAATGAAACAATTTTCTAGCCCAAGACAACCTAGAAGTTTGGCAGAAAAGATGTGTTGCATCAAGATGAGAGAGGACCTCAGTCCAGGACATGCCACACCAGCACAGAGCAGACTGGGTCCCAGAAAACCAGAATCAGGCTATGGGGAGACTGAATCAGGGATAGCAGTGGCAGTTTCCAGGCCACTCAGTTCATAGATGGTAAGGGGTTCAAGCAACAGGTCAGAAGGAGATTTATAGGGTTCCCTTTGCTGGCACCAGGGTCAGGACTCCATTGCATTCCTTATACTTGGATCTGGGTCACAGCCCTGAGTCTTAATCCCAGGGCAAGGAAGAACACTAGTACAGCAGAGATTTTGGCTGAAAGGGAGAAGGGACCCTGATAACAGTTCCAGGGTTGAAATATGTGCTTGTGGTCCCTCACAAATCAGTGCACATTATAGGAGAGTAGTAAACACATCTCTCCTTAGATCATACAACATTAGAAGAGTCAAAAGCTTACTTGTCCCCAGAATTACCTCTGAAAACAGCTATACAAAAAAACCTGGAAGCAAAGTTACTGTGATGATCTATATAACAGATCTATATAACAAAGACTCTGAAAAAGCCAACAAAGTCAAAATACCTTCATCCAAAGCCTCAAAGAAAAATATAAATTGGTCTCAGGCCATTGAAGGACTCAAAAATAATGTTAAAAATCAAATAAGAAAGGTAGAAGGAAACTTGGGAAGAGTAGTGAGAGTGATGCAACAAAATCATGAAAAAGGAGTCAACAGCTTGGTAAAGGAGGCACACACACACACACACACACACACACACACACACACACAGAAAGAAAATCTGAATAAAATAACACCATAACAAAAAGAATAGCCCAAATGTTAAAATAGACATAAAAACCCTAAAAGGAGAAGAATGCCTTGAAAACCAGAATTGGCCAAATGGAAAGAGATATATGAAAATTCACTGAAACGAAGAGCTCCTCAAAAACTACAACTGGCCAAATGGAAAAGTTGGCACAAAAGCTCAGTGAGGAAGATAATTCCTTAAAAGTTAGAATTGGGTAAGTGGAGACATCAAAAAACAATCAAACAAAATGAAAAGAATAAAAAGAAGAAGAGAATGTGAAATGTCTCATTGGAAAAACAATTGACCTGGAAAAGAACTCCAAGGGAGATAATTTAAGAATTATTGGACTACCTGAATGTCATAATCAAAAAAAGAGCCTAGATATCATCTTTTGAAAAAATATTTTATTTTTTAAAATTTATTTATTTTTAGTTTTCAACATTCATTTCCAGAAGATTTTGAGTTCCAAATTTTCTCCACATCTCTCCCCTCCCCCAATCCAAGATGTCATGCATTTTGATTACCCCTTCCCCCAATCTGACCTCCCTTCTATCACACCCCTCCCCTCTCTTATCCCTATCTCCTCTATTTTCTTCTAGGGCAAGATAGATTTCTATACCCCAATACCTATATATCTTATTTCCCAGTTGCATGTAAAAACAATTTTTAACATTCATTTTTAAAACTTTGAGTTGCAACTTCTCTCCCTTCCTCCCTCTCTAGTCATTCCTACTGAGAAGGCAAGGAATTCAATATAGTTTATACATGTGTAGTTATGCAAAAGACTTCCATAAATCATATTGTGAAAAACTAACTATATTTCTCTCCATCCTACCCTAGATTCATTTATTTTTTTCTCTCTTTTAACCTTGTTCCTCTCCAAAAATGTTTACTTCTAATTACACCCTCCTTCCATTTGTCATTCCTTCTATCATCCCTCCTATACGCCACTTACCCCCTTCTCCCCTACTTTCCTGTGGTATAAGATAGATTTTCATACCATATTGAGTGTGCATGTTATTCCCTTCTTAAGCTAAATTTAATGAGAACAAGCTTCACATTTTCCCTCTCAAATCCCCAATATTCCCCTCAATTGAAAAGGCTTTTTCTTGTCTCTTTTATGAGAGATAATTTGAAAGACAATTTGCCACATTTCATTTCTCCCTTTCTCCTCACAATATATTCCTCTCTCACCCCTTAATTTTATTTTTTAGACATAATCCCTTCATATTCAACTCACCCTGTGCCTTCAGTATATATATACACATATATATGTATATGTATACATATACATATATATGTGTATATATATATATATATATATATATATAAGTAGAGGGAATATATATATATATATATATATATATATATATATATATATAATTCCTCCAACTGTGCAAATAATGAGAAAAGTCTCAAGAGTTACAAATATTATCTTGCCATGTAGGAATGTAAGCAGTTCAACTTTAGTAAGTCCCCTATGATTTCTCTTTCCTGTTTACCTTTGCATACTTCTCTTGATTCTTGTATTTGAAAGTCAAACTTTCTATTCAACTCTGGTTTTTTCATCAAGATTGCTTGCAAGTCCTTTATTTCATTGAATGACCATATTTTCCCCTGAATTATTATACTCAGTTTTGCTGGGTAGGTATTTTCTTGGTTTTAATTCTAGTTCCTTTGACCTCTGGAATATCATATTCTAAGCCCTCTCTCTGTTCCCTTAATGTAGAAACTGATAGATCTTATGTTATCCTGATTGTATTTCCATAATACTTGAATTGTTTCTTTCTAGTTGTATGCAATATTTCCTCTTTGACCTGGGAACTCTGGAATTTGGCTACAATATTCCTAAGAGTTTTTCTTTTGGGATCTTTTTTCAGACAGAGATAAATGGATTATTTTAATATTTATTTTACCCTCTGGTTCTAAAATATCAGGGCAGTTTTCCTTGATAATTTCATGAAAGAGGATATCAAAGCTCTTTTTTCATCATGGCTTTCAGGTAGTCCCATAATTTTTAAATTGTCTCTCCTGGATCTATTTTCCAGGTCAGTTGTTTTTCCAATGAGATATTTTACACAGTCTGCTGTTTTTTTCATCGCTTTGGTTTTGTTGTATAATTTCTTGATTTTTGATAAAGTCATTAGCTTCCATATGCTCCATTCTGATCTTTAAGCAATTATTTTCATCAGTGAGCTTTTGGATATCCTTTTCTAGCTGGCCAATTCTGCTTTTTTAGGGAGTTCTCTTCATGGGCTTCTTTTTTTAATCTCTTTGGTCTTTTAGGTTAGTCTATTTTTTAAAGTGTTATTTTCTTTAGCATTTTTTGGATTTCCTTTAGCAAGCAGTTGCCTCGTTTTTCATTATTTTCTTGCATCACTCTCATTTCTCTTCCCAATTTTTGCTCTACTTCTCTTACTTGATTTTCAGAATCTTTTTTGAGCTCTTTTTGAGACCAATTCTTATTTTTCTTGCAGTCTTTGGAGGAAGGAGCTTTGACTTTGTTTTCTTCTATTTGCATCTCCTTTGGTCTTCTGTGTCACCAAAGTAAAATTCTATAGTCTGATTCTTTTTTGACTTTTTGCTCATTTCCCCAGCCATTTACTTGACTTTTTAGCTTTTTGTTGAGGTAGTTCTCTTCTTGCAGTGGTGGTGGGGGGTATACTGTCAGCCGCTTGATTCCCCCCATGATCTGTGGGCCTCGAGTGCTAGTTCTAGCTGTCCCTGTTGCTGCTCTGCCTGCTGTAGGTTTCTCCCCCCGTCTCCTCCCTCTGCTATACTGGGGCTGGGGCCATACCAGTCCACTCTCCTGCAATGGTCCCACAGGCTTTTTCCAGTAACCTTTCAATTTATTCCCAGTGTTTTGGGGTCATGCAGTCTGGAAACCACCACAGGTGTGAGAGATTCAGTCTCCTCAAGGTCTGCTCAGGTCCCACACTAGACTAGACTCTGCTCCCAACATGGTGTGATAGACACTTCCCAGTGACCTTTCAGGCTATCTTGGACTGGATATTAGCTTCACTCCATAATTTTGCAGGTTCTGCAGCTTCAGAATTTATTTAGAGCCGTTTTTACAGGTATTTGACTGGTCTTGATGGGACTGCTCTAAAAAGTCTGTGCTATTACTCCACCATTTGACTCTACCCTGACATCATCTTTTATCAAGGAAAAGGGCCCTGATATCCTAGATCCAGAGGCTAAAATAAAAATCGACAGAATCCACTTGTCACCTCTTGAAAGAGATCCTAAAAAGAAAGCTCCCAGGAATATTGTAGCCAAATTCCAGACCTCCCAGGTCAAGGAGAAAATACTGCAAGCTGCCAAAAAGAAACAATTCAGATATTGTGGAAACATAATCAGGATAACACAAGCTTTAGCAGCTTCTACATTAAAGAATTGGAGCTTGGAATGTGATATTCCAGAAATCAAAAGAACTAGGATTACAACCAGGAAATTACCTACCCAGCAAAACTGAATATAGTCCTTAAGGGAGAAAAATGAACATTCAATGAAATAGATATCTTTCAAGACTTCCTGATGAAAAGATCAGTGCTGAATAGAAAACTTGGCTTTCAAACACTAGGCACAAAAGCAGCATAAAAAGGTAAAAAAAATCATGAGTCAATAAAGCTATTCCTACATGGAAAAATGATATTTATAACTCCTAAAAGCTTTCTCATTATTATGGGAGTTAGAGGGAGTATACATAGACAGAAAGCAGAAGTGAAAGTTGAATGTGATGGTATATTATCTAAAATAATAAAAACTAAAGGATGAAAAAGAAGAGTTCCCTGAGAGGAGAAAGGGAGAGATAGAATGTGATAGATTATCTGACATAAAAGAGACCTGAAAGAGATTTTACAGTGGAGGTAGAAATGGAATAAGTGGGGAGGGGAGCACATGAACCTTACTCTCATAGAAATTGGTTCAAAGAGGAAATAATAAACACACTCAGGTGTAGAAATTTATCTCACCATATGGGAGAGTATGAAGGGAAGGGGATAAGAGAAGGGTGGAGGAGCTGATAGAAAGGAATACAGTTTGTGGGGGTGGGGGGTAAGTGTCAGAAGCAAAACACTTTTGAGAATGGACAGGGTAAAAGGAAAGAGACAGTAGAATTAAACAGGGAGAAAACAGGATGCAGGGAAATGCATAGTTGATCATCATTACTGTGAAAAACATGTTACAGTGAGTTTCTCTGAAAACTCATTTCTCAAGTATACATAAAATTGAGTGGGGCAGCTGGGTGGTGCAGTGGATAGAGCACCAGTGTAGGAGTCAGGAGGACCTGAGTTCAAATCTCACCACAGACACTTGATACTCACTAGCTGTGCGAACTTGAGAAAGTCATTTAACCCCAATTGCCTCATCCTGGGTCATCTCCAGTCATACTGGATTGGGTCACTGGCTTGAGAAGGTTCTGGAGAAGAAGTGAGGCTGGTGACCTGCACAGCCCTCCCTCATTCAAGAAAAACAAAGTCAAGTGCAAGTCATGTCATTATTTCTCTGATGGCATGGTCTTCTTCAGCAATGAAGGATGAACACACACACATAAAATTGAGTCAAAATTTATAGAAATAAGAGTCATGCCTCAATTGATAAATAGTCAAAGGTCATGAACAGGCAGTTTTCACATAAAGTAATCAATGCTATCTATAATCTTATATGCTCTAAATCACTATTGATAAGAGAAATGCAAATTAAAACAACTCTGAGAGATAGTAACCTCACACCTGTCACAATGACTAATATGATAGAAAAGGAAAATGACAAATACTGGGGGAGAAATGCAAAAATTAAAACGCTAAAATACTATTGGTGAAGTTGTATATTGATTAAACCATTCTGGAGAGCAATAAAGCCATGCTTACCTTTTGACCAAGCATTACCACTGCTATGTCTATATGCCAAAGAAATTTTTCAAAAAACAGAAAGAAAAAATACATCTTTTAAGAAAAATATTTATTATAGCCCTTTATATAGTGGCCAAGAATTGGAAATTAAGGGGATATCCATCAATTGGAGAATGACTGAACAATTGTAGTATATGAATGTCATGGATACCATTGTGTAATAACAAATTATGAGCAGGCAGACTTCAGAAAAACCTGGCAAGTCTTACATGAACTGATGCAAAGTGGAAAGGGCAGAATCAGGAGAACATTGTATACAGTATTAGCAGTATTCTATGATAATCTAGTATGAATAACTTAGCTTGTCTCAGCAATACAATGATCCAAGACAATTCTGACAGAGCCTGAATGCAGATCAAAGTTTCTTTTTCTTTACTTTCCTTGTTTTTTTGTCTGTTTTCTTTCACAAAATGAAATACATGGAAATGTATTTTGCATGACTATACATGTACAAACTATGTCAAATTGCTTTCCTTATCATTGAGGAGGGGGAGGAGAGGAAAGGAGAGAATTTGGGACTCAAAATTTGAAAAGAAAAGTTAAAATTGTTTTTATGTGTAATTGGAAAAATAAAATATTAAATAAGAAGTAAAAGCTAAATTAAGGTATTGTTACCTATTTAAGGTTTAAAGTTGGGTGAGCTGATCAATTCCAAGGAAATAGCTAGGCCTTGTTTGTACCTAATTCATATGTCTAACTGACTGATACTATTGAAATCTCTTGGTGATGCCCACCTTTACATGAGAAAAGTACTTTGTAGGGCTAAAGGTGCTACATAAACAATATTTTTACTCAGAAGAGAAATTTTACCAGAAAAGAAAAATTAACTTCAAATTAAGAACTTTAGATGATTGTTAGAGTACAGAATGCCACTTTTTGTAAAATAGAAATTTTAAAGGCCAATGGAACCTTTCTAGAAAAGATGCTCCCTTTTTAGAAAAGGGATAAGAAAACTGGAGAGTAAATCGTTACTTTCATTTTAAATTAAATGTTCTATTTTCTAAACATCAGAAATAAGTGTTATTTCTACAAGCATGTAGGATTGAAGTTCCAAACATAGTAACAAGAAGAAACAAAACTGAAATTTAGGATAAAAATGTCTAACAATTGAACCAAACTGCAAGTTATGAGAGAGAATTATGCAGTGAGTTAAGAGACCTGTCTCTGCTACTCACTAGATAAATATCCCTGGAGAAATTTCCTAAACTCTTGGGGCCTTGGTTTCCTCTTCTATAAAATAAGTGTAACAACCCCTCTGGGATGTTATCCAAACTTTCACTTGCAGATTGGGTCATCAGAGGAGCAACTGAATGAGTTACTACTGCTGCTATAACTACTACAGCTCAAAAGCCCCCACCATTGTGCTTCCCATTAAAAATCAGTCATTAGACTTCTAATTAGTTGTTAACAAAGATAAAAAACTGTTTACAAATATAATATAGTATGAAGTTGGCACAAAAACATCCCCTCATAGTCCACCCCACCCCCATAACCTACAATTACAAGGATAATTGGGCTCAAACTTAGTGTACAATTGCAGTGAGGCATGTACACATTTGAGGTATAGATCAATAGATAGATAGATATAGATAGATAAATAGATAGATAGATAGATAGCTTGGGAGTTCTTTATTTCTTTGTAGCATTCTCATGTAGCTCCCCTTAAGTAGAGAGTCTTTACTGGGTAAGCTACCAAGCTGTAGTCCCAGGATTTGCTCTTTTCTTGAGTTCCATAACTGGCACTCCTCTTTTTTCTTTCATTTTTTCCAATTTATTTATTTTTAGTTTTCAACATTCACTTCTGTAAATTAAATTCTCTCCACCACCACCCCATTCCCAAGACAGTATGCAATCTTATATGGGCTCTTCACGCACATTCCTATCAAACACATTTTTCACATTAGTCATGTTTCATAGAAGAATTATAATGAATGGGAGAAACCATGAGAAAGAAAAGAAAACAAAACAGAAAATTGTCTGCTTTACTCTGCATTCCAATCCATAGTTCTTTCTCTGGATGTGGATGGCATTTCCCATCGTGAGCCCTTTGGAATTGTTTTAGGTCCTTGCATTGCTGAGAAAGGCTAAGCCTATCAAAACCCATCATCACACACTGTGGCTGTTTTTGTGAACGATGTTTTCCTGGTCCTGCTCACTTCATTCGACATCAGTTCATATAAGTCTTTCCAGGATGTTCTGAAGTCTGCCTGTTCATCATTTCTTATAGCACAATAGTGTTCTATTACATTAATATACCATAACTTATACAGCCATTCCCCAGTTGATGGGCATGCCCTCAATTCCTGGCTATCACACAAAGAGCTCTATAAATATTTTTGACCATAGGTCCTTTTCCCATTTTTATAATCTCTTTGGGATACAGTCTTAGAAGCAGTATTTCTGGGTCAAAGGATATGCACATTTTTATAGCCCTTTGGGAATAGTTCTAAATTGCTCCCCAGAGCGATTGGATCAGCTCATAGCTCCAACAACAATGAATTAGTGTTCTAACTTTCTCATATCTTTTCCAACATTTGTCATTTTCTTGTTTTGTCATGTTAGCCAGTCTGATATGTGATGTGGTACCTCAGAGTTGTTTTGATTTGCATCTCTCTAATCAATAGTGATTTGGAGCATTTTTCATATGACTACAGATAGCTTTAATTTCTTCCTCTGAAAACTGCCTGTTCATATCCTTTGACCATTTATCAATTGGGGAATGACTTGTATTCTTGTTAATTTGATAGTTCTCCATACATATCTAGAAATGAAGCTTTTATCACAGAAATTCCTTGCAAAAATTATTTCCCAGTTTTCTGCTTCCCTCCTAATCTTGGTTGCATTGGCTTTGTGCAAAAACTTTTCAATTTAATGTAATCAAAGTTATTCGTTTTGCATTTCATAATGTTCTTGATCTCTTGTTTGGTCATAAATTCCTCCATTCTTCATAAATCTGACAAATAAACTATTCCTAATTTGCTTATAGTATCAGCCTTTATATCTAAATTGTTTATTCATTTGGACTTTATTCTGGTGTATGGTGTCAAATATTGGTCTATACCTGGTTTCTGCCATAGTATTTTCCAGTTTTTTTAGCAATTTTTGTCAAATAGTGAATTCTTATCCCAGAAGGTAGGGTCTTTGGATTTATCAAACAATAGTTTTATCAAATAGTATAAACACTGACTACTGTGTCTTGAGTACCTACCATATTCCACTTATCTACCCCTCTATTTCTTAGCCAGTATCAAGCAGCTTTAATGACTGCTACTTTATATACAATTTCAGATCTGGTATGGCTAGGTCATCCTCCCTAGCATTTCTTTTCATTAATTCCTTTGATATTCTGGACATTTTGTTATTCCACATGAATTTCAATATTATTTTTTCTAGATCTATAAAATAATTTTTGGTAGTTTGATTGCTATGGTACTGAATAAGTAAATTAATTTAGGTAGAATTATCATTTTTATTGTATTAGTTTGGCCTACCCATAAGCAACTGTTGTTTTTCCAAATATTTAGATCTGATTTATTTACGTGAAAAGTATTTTTTAATTGTGTTCATATAATTCCTGGGTTTGTTTTGGCAGGTAGATTCCCAAATATTTTATAATGTCTACAGCAAATTTAAATAGAATTTTTCTTTCTATCTCTTGCTATTGGACTTTGTTAGGAATATATAGAAATACAGATAATTTGTGTGGGTTTATTTTGTATCCTGCAACTTTGTTAAATTTGTGTATTATTTCAAGTAGTTTTTTACTTGATTCTCTAGGATTCTCTAAGTATATCATCATATCATCTGCAAAGAACGATAACAATTTCTTCTTTGCCTATTCTAATTTCTTCAATTTCTTTTTTTTCTCTTATTGTGAAAACTAACATTGCAAGTACCATATTGAATGACAGTGGTAATAAAAGACATTCCTGTTTCACCTCTGATCTTATTGAAAATGCATCTAGCTTATCCACATTGCATATAATACTTGCTGAAGATTTTAGGTAGATGCTCCTATTTTAAGAAAGGCTCCGTTTATTCCTAAGTTCTCTAGTGTTTATTAATAGGAATTGGTGTTGTATTTTGTCAAAAGCTTTTTCTACATCTGTTAAAATGCTGGCACTCCTCTTTGCCATGAGGAGCAATGCTCCTTAGAGATTTCTCTTCCCTAGAATGACCTTCTGAATCCATGTTTGTTTTCATGTATGTGCTTCTATTCCTTAGGGGTAGATTTGCTCATACTGGTCCAGCAGTTCCAATAACATGACTGATGGAGAAAGGAAGGATTACCTTT
Source organism: Potorous gilbertii (assembly GCA_028658325.1). Classification (NCBI taxonomy): domain Eukaryota; kingdom Metazoa; phylum Chordata; class Mammalia; order Diprotodontia; family Potoroidae; genus Potorous; species Potorous gilbertii. The sequence continues at coordinate 159,640,131 of CM053772.1, forward strand.
TCCTCCTAAAGTATTCTTCCCCACCAAACTTTCTAGAACTTAGACTCCTCAAAAGGAATTCATTTAGTACTTCATCTAGCTTTTTAACATCCCCAGAGGAATGGCTAGCTTGTTTTCTAAGGCAATCATGTAGTTCTTGCCCCAACTAACACATTTCACTCATGATTAAGGTAAAACAGGGTAACTTGTTTACACAATAAAACCTCATAATGTGCATATTCATTCTGTAATTATATAAACTAAAGTGGGGTAGAGGAGGAAGGAATCACATTCTCCCCTCACCACAGGTGATGTGCTAGTGAATATCTCTCAATTGTCAAAATAAAAGTGTTGGATGATTTAATCTGCTTTATGAATATTTTATCCATCACTTTCTTAAGTCTAGATAATCAATAAAATTATTCAAGCTCTGAATTTGGATTTGACATTTCTGAGGTGTAAATATTTGCACTGAAAAATTGACAATCAGCCAGGCTTAACATCACACATTTCCTGCCCCCCAAGTTCTATCCCTCATAAGGAAAAAACAAAAAAAAGGATCTCTAATACCCCTTCCAGTTCCAAAATTCTATCATTCTCTGTATTTTTATTATTTATCACAGATTACAACATTTGGGAGTAAAAATTTGTGAGATGTAGACAACAGAGTATTTGGGGGGAAACATATCTCTAAATGTGTACATCAATAAAAGAAAATACAGATCAATTAATTGGGCATGTAACTAAAAAAAAATCTTGAAAAAGAACAAATTAAAAATCCCAAATTAAACACCAAAGTGGAAATTCTGAAATTTCATTCAGAAATTTTGGTGTTTAAATTTGGGATTAATAAAATTATTAAATTAATTAATAAATTATTAAATTAATAAATAAAATTAGGTACTAATTTATGGGGAAAAGTAAAGCAGACAAACCTTTGGTTAATTTGATTTTAGTTTTTTTTATAGCTTTTTTAATAGTATCTTATTTTTTCCCAATTCTTGCATATCAAGATAATTTTTACCTTTCATTTTTACATGACTTTGAGTTCCAAATTTTTCTTCCTCTCATCTCCTCTTTCTAAAATGGTAGACAATTTGATATACATTATGCATGTTCTATAATGTAAAACATATTTCCAAATTAGTCTCAGTTTTAAAAATGTGAACATTTGAAAGAAGAAACAGATCAAAAGAAAAAATGAAAAAGAATAAAGTATGAAGAAAAGAAAAGAATAAAATATGAAAAAAATTGTGCTTCAGTTTGCATTCAGAGCCCATCAATTCATTATCTGGATGTGGATAGAATTTTCCTTCCTGAGCGCTTTGTTCTTATCTTGAATCATTGTATTGCTGAGAAGAGCTGAGTCATTCATAGTCGATCATCACACAGTGTTGCTGATACTGTGTACAATGTTTTCTTGGTTCTGCTCATTTCACTTGCCATCAGTTCATACAAGTCTTTCTAGGTTTTTTCTGAAATCTGCCTGTTCATCATTTTCTTACTGCACAATAGTATTCCATTACATTAATATACCACAGTTTGTTCAGTCATTCCCCAATAGTTAGGCATCCCCTCAATTTCCAATATTTTGACACCACAAAAAGGTTGATACGAATATTTTTGCATATGTAAGTCCTTTTATCTTTTTTATGATCTCTTTGGGATAAAGACCTAATAGTAGTTTTGCTGGATCATAGGCTATGCATGGTTTGGTTGCTCTTTGGGCAAAGTTCCAAATTGTTCTTCGGAATGGTTGGACCAATTCAAAAATTCACCAACAGTACAGTAGTGTCCCAATTTTCCAACATCTCCAACATATATCATTTTCCTTTTTTGTCATTTTAGCCAATCTGATAGGTATGATGTGGTAACTCCGAGTTGTTATACTTTGCATTTCTTTAATCAATAGAGATTTAGAACTCTTCTTCATATGCCTATAGATAGGTTTGATATCTTCATCTGAAAACTGTCTATTTATATTCTTTGACCATTTATCAACTGAGAACTGGCTTTTGTATTCTTATAAATTTGACTCAGTTATCTATATGTTTTAGAAATGAAGTCTTTATGAGACATAATTTCTATAAAGATTGTTTTCTAGCTTTCTATTTTCCTTCTAATCTTGGTTGCATTGGTTTTGTTTGTGCAAAAAGTTTTTAATTTAATGTAATCAAAGTTATCTATATTACATTTTGTTATGCTCTCTCTATCCCTTGTTTAGTCATGAAACTGTAACTTATTTAACTTCTCCTTTAAGAATCTGGATGTTATACCACTTCGTGCACATACTTTTAGTACTGATATTGCTTCATTGTCAATGACACCTTTTAGCAAGGTATGGTTTCGTTCCTTATCTCTTTTAGTTAGGTCTGTTTTTGCTTTTACTTTGTCTGAGATCAAGATTGACACCCCTGCTTTTTTTTTTAATTCAGCTGAAACATAATAGATTCTGCTTCAGCCCCTTACCTTTACTCCGTGTGTGTCCATCTGTTTCAAGTGTGTTTCTTGTAAACAACATATTTTGTGGAATTCTGGTTTTTGTTCCACTCTGCTATTTATTTCTGTTTTATGGTAGAGTCCATCCCATTTATATTCACAATTATGAATACTAACTGTGTATTTCCTTCCATTCTATTTTTCCTCCTGTTTATCCTCTCTCCTTTCACCATTTCCTTCCTCAACAGTGTTCTGCTTCTGCCTACAACCTCCCTGCCTGCTCTGTCTTCTTTCAGTCTCTCCACTCTCATTCCCTGCTGCTTCCTTAATCTCCTCCCCTCCTACTTTACTGTCAGGTAAAATAGATTTCTATATTCAACTGATCATGTCTATTATTTCCTCTTTGAGCCAATACTGATAAGGTTCAAGCGATGCCCATCAGCCACCCTCACATTGTAATAGGTTTTTCTTACCTATTCATGTGAAATAATTTATACCATTCTGTCTTTCCCTTCCTTCTCCTTTCCTTTCCCAACACCTTAAACCTTCTGTACTCTGAAGCCCATAGGTTGTCTAGTGTGCTAGATCCCTGCCCAAGTTCCACCTACAGACTCTTTTCGGGATCCTCCTGGTTTAAGAGTGATTATCACTAGTAACTGTTGCTATTTCCCTCCCAACCTGAATCTTTTTCTTTGCATTATTAAAGGGGCCATCCCTTGACTATTTCCTAAACAGGCCTATTCACTGAATTGGCATTACCTCACCCAAAGTGAGTACTGAATAGGCCTTAATCTCAAGGGGCCAAGGTCTCTCCTTGCATTGCGGGCCATTTTCAGTCATCCTGATGAATATCTGGTCACTGAATCTAGATGACTCCAGAGAATAAGTGAGGCTGGTGATCTTGCACAGCCCTCCCTCACTCAAAACAAAGTCAAGTGCAAGTCATGTCACTGGTTTTCTGATGGCATGGTCTTCTTCAGCAACCAAGGACAAACACAACAACAACAACAACCTTCTGCACCCAGAGTTGATCAGAGCTCATCCTTTAATTATTGAACAAGTCATTAATGATTTCTCCAAGAAAAAATCCCCAGGACAGATGGATTTACAAGTGAATCCTACCAAATTTTTAAGAGACAATGAATCCTAATACTATATAAACTATTTTAAAAAAAATAAGGAATTCTATCAAAGTCCTTCTATGTCACAAATATGGTTTTGATACTTAAACCAGGAAAATAACAAATACAGAAAACTATAAACTAATTTCTCTAATGACTACCAATATAAAATTTTTGAATAAAATGTTAGCAAGGAAATTACAGCGATATATCACAATGATCATAGTGTAATTACCAGATGAGACTTTTTTCCAGAAAATGCAGGACTGTTTCAATATCAGCATAATTGATCGTATCAATAATAAAACAATTAAAAAATCATCTGATTCTAGCAATAGATAAGGGAAATCGTCTCTGATATAAAGGAGCTATCCACTCCAATTAAAAACCCTGGAAATCACAGAAAGCAATGGAACCTTTATTAAAATGATGAATAGTATCTAAAAACATGATCCCACATTATCTGTAATGGAGATAAATGTGAAACCTTCCCAATAAGATCACAGGGGAAGCAAGAATGTCCACCATCACCATTATTATTCAGCATTCTACTAGAAGTGATAGCTTAAGCAACAAAACAAGAAAAAGAAATTGCAGGAATAAAAATAGGCAACAGGGAAACAAAACTACCATTCATTCTTTGTAGATGCCATCAAGGTATACTTACCAAATTCTAGAAAATCAACTAAAAACTAGTTGAAACAATGAATAACTTTAGAAAAATTTCACTATATAAAATAAACCCACATATTTCATTGGCATTCTTTCTACTACTAACAAAACCTCAAAGCAAGAGAAAGAAAAAGAAATTCCATTTAAAATAACTGCTGACAAAATAAAATACTAGGGAGTCTAACTGCCAAGAAAAACCCAGGGACCTTACAAACACAATTACAAAATACTTTTTACACAAATAAAGACAAATCTAAACAATTGAAGACATATTAATTGCTCATGGATAATCTGAGTAAATATAGTAAAAATGACAATTCTTTTAGTTTACTTATTCAGTACTATACAAATTAAATTACCGAAGAATTATTTTAGAGAGTTACAAAAAGATCACAACAAAATTCATCTGGAAAAGCAAAAGATCAAGGATATCAAGGGAATCTATTATTTTAAATGGGAAGAAAGGCAATGCAGCAGTACTAGATTTCAAATTACATTACAAAGCTTTAATCATCAAAACAGTCTAGTACTGGCTAAGAAATAGAGGGATGGGTCAGTGTAATATATTAGGTATGCAATACACAGTAGTAAATTACCAGTGTTTGATAAACCCAAAGATCCATGATTTGGAGATACTGTATTTCACTGCATAATCCTCCTACCAATTTTTTTTTTTCAATCCAAAAATTGGTTTGTAAAGTTCTATAGCATAATTGTTGTGTGGTATAATTCTGTTCCTCAAGTCTCTTAAAAGGTAAACAGAGCAGCAATATATTCACCAATGGCATATGGATATGCATTTATCTCTTGAGCGTTGCAAGCTGTGAACCTAGAATTCTCAGCAAGCATACATTTTGAAAGCTGACTTGCAAGGTTTATTTAGAGTGCTATAGTACTAACTGTATTGTCACTCAACCCAGTGGAGAGCCTTAGAGGCAAGGAGAGTGGGTGTGCTGGAGAAGATGCCATGAATAAGTCATGTGATATGGCAACACTTATATCTTCCCATGCTAACTAAACTGTAGAGTTTGTCTGCAGTGTTATAGTTTAGTAATAAATTATTTTAAGTAATACCAGCACAATGTTTTATTTTAAAGTTTTACATAATGTTCATACCTCACTTTTTTGCAAAAAAATTGGCACAAAATCTGCAATGATTATGAGATGAAATATGGTAAGCATTCACTATTTGACAAAAATTTCTGGGAAAGCTCAAGATAAATTTGGCAAAAAATTAGGCATCTCACACCATTATACCAAGGCAAAATCAAAAGGGATAAATGATTTTGACATAAAGAGTGATATCATAAACAAATTAAGGAAGCATGGATAAATGTACCTTTTCAGCCTTGTAGACAAGGTGAGAGTTTATGACCAAACAAGAGCTAGAGAGGATCACAGGAAGAAAATGGATAATTTTGATTGTACAAAATTAAAAAATTGTTCACAAACAAAGCAAAAGCAGTTCAAATTAGAAGGAAACTAGAAGCTGGGAGAAAATGTTACAGCAAATTTCTCTTATAAAGGCCTCATTTCTCAAATATATAGGGAACTGAGCCAAATTTAGTAAAAAAAAAAAAAACCATTCCCCAGTTGATAAATGGTCAAAGGACATAAACAGGCAATTTTCAGGAGATGCCAAAACTATCAATAGTAACATGTAAAATGCTCTAAATAACTACTGATTAGAAAAATGCAAATAAAAAAAACTGAGCACTACCTTACACCTATAGGATTGGTTAACATGACAGAAAAGAAAAATGATAAATGCTAGAGGGATGTGAAAAATTGGAACACTAAGGCACTAATGCACAGCGAAGTTGTGAACTACTCCAGCCATTCTGGAGAATAATTTGGAACTACACCAAAATTTTGCATAACCTTTGACACATTATTATCATTACTAGGTCTATATCTCAAAGAGATTTCCCCACTACTTCCCCCCACAAAAAATTGGAGAGAGGAAAAAAAGACCTATTTCTAAAGAAATGATAGCACTCTTTTTAGTGATGGCAAAGAATAGGAAATTAAGGAGATATCCACCCATTGGGAAATGGCAATTGCGGTATATGATTTTGATTGAATACTATTGTGCTGTAAGAAATGATGAGCAAGATGATTTCAGAAGAACTTGGGAAGATTTACATGATCTGATGCAAAGTGAAGTAGGCAAAACCAGGAAACCATTGTACATAATGATGATCAACAACGAGAGACTTAATTACTGTAATCAATAAACAACAATTCCAAAGGACCGACGAAAATTGAAATCTCCCTCCAGAGAGAGAACTGACAAGCTCTGAATGCGACTAAAACATATGTTTTTATATTATTTTTCTTTTTTGTTTGTTTGTTTTCTTTTGTGACATGGCTAATTTGGAAATGTTTTGCATGACTTCTCACGAATAATCAATATCAAATTATTTGTTTTCTCAAGGAGGAAGAAGCAGGAGGGAATGAATTCAGAACTAAATTGTTTTTTTTCTTGACATGTGAACTATTTGCATTTATTTTTCTTCATTATGCTCATTTGGTTTTTTTTTATTTTATTTTATTTTTCATTTTTAACACAGTTCATGTCACATAAAACAATTCCAACTTTTGGTCAGGTAGTACTTCTTTTTAAAGCATTTACGCTATAGACCACAAAATAATTTTTTTTAAACATTAGCCAAGTGAGATACAAATAATATTCATGCACGTTAGCTTCTGCTGGATATCAGTGGGGAAACTGAGTCAGGAGAATCCTCCCTCAGCCCAGGCTGAACAGCCGCTCTTCCACCCTTCCCATGAGATCACCTTTTCTAGTTCATACCAGCATCTCACAGGCTTACTGGAATCATGGATTGGAAGCTCAGACCACCTTTCTTGCTATCTATACCTGGAGTTAGATTCAGAATAACAGTCACTTAATAGTCTCATAGCATCTTAAAATAGCAAGTTCCAATAACCAAATTTCAAATATGACTATAATTTCACTTTGGCTAAGGAATGTCTTTTGAGGCAAGTGTTAAGTGGTTTACATGCTTTTTCTATACATGTTCTTGTTCCTGATTAAATAGCAATCATAAAATCAAATTTACCATTAAAACCTTAACCTTTCCATCAATGCCAAATTTTACCCAAGATTAACAGTCTCTAGGAAATTTAGACTAAAATTCTTTTCCCCAAACTAAAGATGCCTTTGATTTATTCTCAGTAATTAATTCAGTCAATTGTTTTAATACTAATTGCTTTTACATCACTTTGTAACATGTCCAATTTTTCTCCCCATCACTCCTCTACCCCCACTTCTTAATACCTTGCATTCTGATTACTCCTCCCCTCAATGTACCTTCCCTTGTATCACACTCCACCCTTCCCTTATCCCCATCCTCTCCCTTTTCTTGTAGGGTAAGATAAATTTCTATACCCCATTACCTGTGTTTCTTATTTCCAGGTTATATGCAATAATAATTCTCAACATTCGTTTCTAATACTTTGAATTCCAACTTCTCTCCCTCCCTCCCTCCCTACCCATCGCCACTGAGAAGGTAAGCAATTCAATACGGACTAAATATGTGTTGTTTTGCAAAAGACTTCCATAATAATCATGTTGTATAATACTAACTATGTTACCCTCTGTCCTACTCTATCCCCCCTTATTTTTTTTTATTTTTTTATTCTCTCATTTGACCTTGTTCCTTCCCAAAAGTGTTTATTTCTAGTTACTCCCTTCTCCCCATTCCCCTCACCCTACTTGTCACCTCCTCCCCTACTTTTCTGTGGTGTAACATAGATTTTTATATCAAATTTAGTGAGTATGTTATTCCCTCCTTCAACCATATGTGGAGAGAGTAGCTTCACTTTTCCTCTCTCCCCTTCTCCCTTTTCTCCTCCACTGAACAAGACTTTTCTTATCTTTTTATGAGTTATAGCCTGCCCCATTCCATTTGTCCCTTTCTCCACACAGTATTTTCCTCCCTCACATCTTAATTTTTATTTTATTTTATTTGTATGGACATCATATCTTCTGATTCAACACAACCTGTACTCTCTGTCTATATATGTGTATGTGTGGGTGTGTATATGTTCAATGCCTCCACCTACTCAAATACTGGGAAAAGATTCAAGAGTTATAAATATTTTTTTTCCATGTAGGAATGTAAACAGTTCAGCTTTAGAAAGTTTTTTTATGGTTTCTCTTTCCTGTTTACCTTTGCATGCTACTCTTGATTCTTCTGTTAGAAAGTCAAATTTTCTATACAATTCTGGTCTCTTCCTCAGTATGAATGCTTCATAGTCCCCTTTATCACTGAATGATCATTTACTCCCTTGAAGGATTATACTCAGTTTTGCTGGGTAGGTGATTCTTGGTTTTAATCCTAGTTCCTTTGACTTCTGGAATATCCTATTCCAAGCCCTTCTATCCCTTAATATTGAAGCTGCCAGATCCTGTGTTGTCCTGATTGTATTTCCACAATAGTTAAATTGTTTCTTTCTAGCTCCTTGCAGTATCCTCTCCTTGATCTGGGAACTCTGAAATTTGGTCACAATATTCCTAGGAGTTTCTCTCCTCAGGTCCCTTTCAGGAGGTGATTGGTGGATTCTTTCAATATTTATTTTGTCCTCTGGTTCTGGAATGTGAGGACAGTTTTCCTTGATAATTTCATGAAAGATGGTGTCTAGGTTCTTTTTTTGATCATGGCTTTCAAGTAGTCCCATACTTTTTAAATTGTTTCTTCTGGGTCTATTTTCCAGGTCACTTGTTTTTCCAATGAAATGTTTCACATTATCTTCTATTTTTTCAAACTTTTGGTTCTGTTTTTTAACTGCTTGGTTTATCTCATAGCCATTCATTTCCTTGAACACAATTCTCTCTTTCAATGAATTATTTTATTCAGTGAGCTTTTGAACCTTCTCCTCCATTTGGCTAATTCTGCTTTTTAAAGCCTCCTTGTCCTTATTGACTTTTTGGACCTCTTTTTCCAGTTGAGTTAGCCTCCTTTTAAAGGTTTTATTTTCCTAAACATTTTTTTGGTTCTCCTTTAGTAAGCTACTAACTCTCTTTTCAAGCCATTCTATTGCCTGAGCCCAGTTTAAGATGTTTGGAGGACCTGGAGGGAGGCACCTTGACTTCTTCTGACAGTATGCCTCATTCTTCCTCATCCAAAAGGATGGGAGGAGATACCTGTTCATCAAGAAAGTAACCTTCTATGGTCTTATTTTTTTTCCCTTTTTTAGGCATTTTTCCAGTCAGTTACTTGACTTCTGAGTTTCCTCTCCACAACCACCTTGCCTCCAGTTCTGCCAAGCCAGCACTGGGGGCTGAGATTCAGATGAACTGCTCCAATTCCCCAGGAGCTTTAGGCAGGGGCAGGGCCATTATTCAGTGTGAGATTAAAATCCATCTGCATGGGGGCAGGGCCACCATATAGGGCTCAGTTCCCTCAGAGGCTTTACAATGAGGACTTCAACAATGGATGTGATCTGCTGCCTGCCTTGTGAACTCTGGTCTGCTGCTGCCTCCACTGCTGACCTGAGTAATGGGGACACCCTGCTCCCTTCTTGGCCAGCTGAAAAATACCTTCTCACTAACCTTTAGCACCTGTGGGTTGAGGGATCTGTGCTGCTGCTGGAGATTACGTCTCTGAAGACTTCTCAATCCTGCTCCTCCCAGTGCCACTCAGCCAAGGCTGGACTGGGCTCTGTTCCACATCTGGTGCCACAGACATCGGTCTTTCAGGTCATTCTAGGCTATAAATCTCCTCTGCTCTATTGTTCTGTGGCTTCTGCTGCTTTAGAATTTGTTGAGAGTCCTTCTTTACAGGTATTTTATAGGCTGTGGGGGAAGAGCTAGTATATGTGCATCTTTTTACTCTGCCATCTTGGCTCTGCCCCCCAGAACTCAATTTTTTAAAATTTATTTTTAAAATATTTTATGTGCAACTGAGAAATATCTAATAAAACAAATAAAATATGTTTTTAAAAAATTTAAATTAAAAACAAGTCTAGGACTTAGGAGTGAAAATTGGACAGTTAAGGACTTATTGCTACTGTTATGGATAATATTAGAGGACATACAAAAAAAGGGAGCTAGCTGAGGGTGGTCAGCTATAAGTTGCATATAGGGCTACTACCACTTCTTCCAGATAGGAAATGAAGCTGATTATCAGATACTTATGAGGGAAAACCTGAGAAGTCAAAATTTTGGGAGGGAAGTGGATAGGAAATCCATGAAAAAAGAAAATAATTGTAACTGAGATTTATATTTCACTTTGCAAAGCACTTTGTATGTTATATATAAAGTATAATGTAAGCTCCCTTATGGAAGAGACTTATTCATTTTGTAGTGATATCCCCAGTGCCTATAAGGCAGTGTGGGGCAATGGGCAGAGTCATGAAGATGCCTCAGGTCAAGTCCTATCTCTTACACTTAAGGGTTTTTGTTTTGCATCTCAAACTGAATGTCCTTTAGACATCTTAAGCTCAACAAGTTGATATGAGGACCACAGGGATCCTTATATAGTTTAATTACCCTCATTTCTCTTTGAGTTTGACTGTGTTCATCTAGATCAGCACTTCTTAAACTGTGGGTCACAACTCCATATGGGATCATGAACTATTTGGCAACACTGAAAGGTCTCTCAATATGCAATGACCAAAAATTAATTCAAAATCAAATACATAATGAATTGGAGATGTTTCTGGCAGCACTTGACTGTGTTACGTTGGCAACTTCACAGAAGCCTTGGTTCTGAACACAAAGCATGCACACCTTGCACCGCACATGCCCTTGGGCCACGCAACCCCAACCAATGCTGCCAAAGTGTGAAAAGGGGTCATGAGTGGAAAAAATTTTAGAAACCCTGGTCTAGATGACCGCTAAGGTTCCTTCTGGCTCTGGATCTATAATCCTGCAACTTGGTCATAGAGAGATCCCTTTAATATAATGGTCGCTTAACAAACATTTATTGAATTGAATTATTTCATTTGAGCTTCTCAACAATCTTGCAGCTGGTACCTAAGGACATTATTAGACCTATCATATAAATGAGTACAGCAAGGAGCAGAAAGGAGATGTGACTTCATCAGTGTCTGAAGCAATATTTGAATCCAGGCTATCCTGACTATTAAGTCCAGCTCTATACAACCTATGTTTCTGAAGAAAACAGATCTGAAGTTAAAAAAATGAAGAAGTCCAAGGAAGTAGGTCATAAGTTACTATGGAAAAGACTGAAACAAGAAATCCAGGAGGTGGGAGCAATCAGAGACAATTGATACCAACAATGATTCTTTTTAGGACCAGTGAAATTGCTAAGGCTTCACTTAGGGCCCTGTTGCTCTGCTTCTTAACCAGGCCAAACTCCGCCATCCAGCTGGGTCCTAACATCTGCTCATTTGAAGTCTGAAGAAGACTTTATGATACCCTCAAATTCTAAGTTACACAGGAAATGCATTTCAGTCTAACATTAAGAACTGCTGCTAGGCTCAAAGCGTCTGTGGACACTGCAAACACTCCCTTCCCCTCAAGGGCACCTCTACTCTAGACTTCTGTGTTCAATCCAGACAGGATTCAATTTGACAGTGAGACCAGGCACCCTGTTCTCACAGCTACAGCCTAAGTTCCCCACCCCTGGCACCCCAGAAAAAATTTTATCAAGGCTTATACCTTTTCTGACAGCCCCACCCCTCAACTGACAGTGTCCTCTCTTCTAAACAACTTTCTAATTGATTACTTTGTATATATATTATTCATCCATTTATTGGTTATGATATGTGTGTATTCCCTCCCATACTCTTAAGCTCAAAGCTCACTGAAGACAGCAAATACAGCCCATGAAATTAAAAGGTGCTCCTTAGAAGAAAAACTGTGGCAAAATCAGACAGAATGCTAGAAAGCAGAGATATCACTTTGCTGACATAAATCCATACAGTCAAAGCTATTGTTTTCCAGTAGCAATGTAAGGTTGTGAGAGTTGGACTAAGAAAAGCTGAGGGCCACAGAATCAAAGCTTTCAAATTGTGGTGCTGGAGAAGACTTTTGAGAGTCCCCTTGGGAAGCAAGGAGATTAAATCAGTCAATATTTAAAGACATTAATTCAGGCCATTCACTGGAAGGTCAAATACTGAAGCAGGGCAGCTAGATGGTACAATGGACAGAGCACAGGAGTCAGGGGAACCTGAGTTCAAATCTCACCTCAGACACTTGACACTCACTAGCTGTGTGACCTTGGGCAAGTCACTTAACCCCAATGGCCTCATCCTGGATCATCTCCAGTCACCTTGATGAATATCTGGTCACTGGATTCAGATGGATCTGGAGGATAAGTGAGGCTGGTGACCTGCTCAGCCCTCCCTCACTCAAAACAAAGTCAAGTGCAAGCCATGTCATCATTTCTCTGATGGCATTGTCTTCTTTGGCAATGAAGGACAAACACACAAATACTGAAGCTGAAGCTTGACCCCATAATGAGAAGATGAGATTCATTGGAAAAGACCCTGATGTTGGGATAGATTGAAGGAAAAAGGGAAAGGGCAGTACAGAAGATGAGATAAATAGATAGTATTATGGAAACAATGAACATGAATTTGAACAGACTGAGAAATAGTGGGAAATAGAAGGACCTGTAATGCTATGGTCTATGGAGTCACAAAAGTTGGACATGCCTGAATAAGTAAACAACAACACACCATATATTTGTGTTCATACATACATAAACATATGCAAAAATATACTCAACAAATAATATATATATGCACACACATATATGCATATATATGTATGTATGTGTATATATATATATATATATATACACATACATACATACATACACATACCTAGTTATTTATTTGATGTCTCCTTTCATTCAAATGTAAGTTCCTTGAAGGTGAAAATTTTTCATAATATTTCTTTTAATCCTCAGAACATAATTATATTTCTCAATTTTTCAATCATTAATGATTTATTGATTGATCTGCTGCATAAATACCTATTGGTTGATAGACGGGGGGAGCATCATGATATTCTCAGGTTTAATTTAATCAAGCACCATTTTGTACACCAACAAGAAAATCTGTAGGATTCTGCCTCCTATAAAGAATTATTCTTCCATGTGAACGAATCCCCTTAGTCAACAAATTTCTTCCCTTTTTATGCTTTTTCTGATATTACTAATAAAAGAGTTGTCTAACAAGGTTCTCTGCTGTTGTGTCTTTCAAAGAATTTTGTATGATTTTGACATATGTATAACTTATGCTGATCAAATACTGTCTTGCCATAAGCAAATCTTCAGTGCCATCTTCCTTCTATATGGGTCATTAGAAATGTGAGTGCAAATGCAATGAATTTACCATCATTGATAAAAAAATGTTTGTTACAGAATTCTTTGCAAATATTTTCCATTTTTTATTGTTGTCTATCCTCCTTCCAGTGTATCTCTCATCAAACATTGGTAAACTTCCCCCCCGCAAACTCCCTTGCTTCTCGCTGCTTTGGGGGGGAAACCTCATAATCTCTCACTTATTCTTCATAAGATTTGACCAAATTGTTTATATTCTAAGTGTATTCAAAATTCAAATTGTTTTGGGCTGTCATATGTCAACACTTGGTAAGAGGATCAAATGTTTTCTGGTGGAGGTGATTTTTGAGATCTTTTGTAATTCACATTCTGGTGATTGATTCACACTGGTTATATTTCTTAGTACAGGATGACAGTGTGTTGTTTTCTTTTATCTATTTTCCATTTTATCATCAATTCAATAAAACAAACATTTATAAAATTCCTGGTGTGTGTAAAGCTTATTTAGATAGGTCAGACTGAATTTGTTTCAATTGCACTTTATGTGTACTTCTCAACTTTATTCTTTCTTCAAGGATTTTAGGGTCAATATTTCAAGCTGGAAGAGACTTTGGAAGTCTTCTACTCCAGATCCCTAAATTCATATTTTGATACTGAGTATTACTTTTTGTTCAAACAGGTTAATGATATTATAGTACAAAGGTAGTCTAATTCAGTAACTAGTCCTTTGGAAAATAATCAAGTGATGTGTGTGATGTGTGTGATGCGATTTGGCACTCACCATGTCTTATATTGCTTAACACTGTTCTTGACTGTATTTATGATAGTGTGTGAGGTTTCCATATAGTATAAAACCCTTTGACTTCTTTCATTTCTTTCTCCTAAATTATAATTTTCAACACATTCTCTCATTCTCCCCAATTCCAACCACCCTTGAATTCAAGTTAAGCCAAATGAACAAGCATTTATCAAGTATTTACTATGTCTCAACCATTGCACTAAGCATTGGTATACAAATAAAGGCAAAAAATGGTTCCTGCTTTCAAGCAGGTTACATTCATATGGAGGATATAACACACAAACAACTATGTACAACAAGATATATATGGAATAAATTTGGAGTAATCTCACAAAGAAGGAACTGATACTAAGGAGGCTTAGGAAAGGCTTCTTGTAGATGTTAAGACTTTAGCTGAGACTTAACAGAAATCAGGGAAATGAGTAGTTGACAAGAATGGGGAGCATTCCATGAATGGAAGAAACTGGTGAAGATGCTCAGTCAAGATGGAGTGTTTACACACACACACACACACACACACACACACACACACATATATATGTATAGGAGATATGTTTTGATTTCAATTACATGAAATTAAAAACCATTTTATGAGTGAAATGAATAAATCTAAAATAAGCAGGAAGAATTTAAAGGGACGAAATCCATCAAACATCTCAATTAAAGTCTAATATTCAAAACATAGAGATAATTGATGTCAATGTGTGACAGAACCAATAGATAAGTGACAAAATGAAATGAATAGTTTTGCAAAGATGTGCAAACTATTCACAATCATATGGAACAGTTCTCCATGTCACTAATATTAAGTGAAACATAAAATAATTCTAAGGTTTCATCTCACATTCATAAAATTGGAAAAAATAATAAAAATATAAATAGTTAACATTAGAGGAGTTGTAGAAATATGAACACATAAATACATTGTTTTTGGAGATGTGAATTACTCCAACAGTTTTTTGAAAACAATTTAAAATCTGTGAGAAAAATTAATAAACTCTTTCTATTTTTTCACCCTGTGGTCCCCCTACTGAGCATATGCCCCCAATACCAAAGCATCCAGTACAACTTTATATGAATTAGAAAAAATCTGGGGATATGAGGGTAATCATTAATTGGAAAATAGTTGAACAAAATGTGATATGTGAGTACAAGAAAATATTATTAATCATAACAAATGATGAACATGAAGAATTAAGAGAAACATAGGAAAACCCATATATACTAATACAAAATTGATCAAGCAGATCAAGGAGAAACCATTATAACAATAACATTAAAAACATAAGAAATTAGATGAAATGTAGTATCCAATCTTGATTTCACTGTAGATGAAAGATTTCCCTCTTCTTAGTAAAGAGATGGTAGAAAATAAGTAGGGGATTTTACATATACTGTCAGATATGACTGATATTTGTTTTATTTAAATGTTTTTCTTTCTTATGAGTAAGGCTTCTCTTGGAAATGGGGAGAAGGAAATGTCTATGATATAAATCAAATATGCCAACCAAATATTTAAATTTTTTTTCAAAATAAAGTTTTTCAAAATGAAGTTTCTTTAATTGGTAGGGGTTTTTTTTTTTAAGTTCTACATAGAACTTCTCCACTTCCTTGTCTTCTGTAACAGATGTTATACATATGCTATAATTATCTTCATGGTGGGTCTTCTTTTTTTTTGCCAATGCTCAAAATGTGCACTGCAAGACAAGATAACCAAATGGCCTATGAAATAACATTTCCTGTTGCCTTGGCCTCAAAATAAAACTAACTCTTTCAATTCTACTATTTACATGTTCAAGGATAACGTACAAACCATCTTTCCATTTGACAGAAATTTTTTTTGGCATTCTATTTTCCTTTAGACTAGAGTTAGAATGCCAAGATTAATATGATTCAGTTTCTTTAGTATTATGCCTATTCATTCAACATTGGACAAAGTTCTCATACTTGGAATACCAATAGATATTAATGTTAATTGTCAAAAAAAATTCTTATTGATACTTTTTGTTTCCCACATCACTGTGGGAGTAAAAGAATATGGTATAACATCAAACATCATTTTATATTTTTCTCTGTTTTATGGCTAGACACCACCAAATAATTTATCACCAACTGGCTGGCCTGCACCTGGTGATGGGTGTCTCCATAGTAAGCTAGGCAAGTATCTAGAAAATAGACATTGACTATTGCCAAAACCATACTCAAAGCTGCTAAAACTTGCTTTTCCTGGCATAGCCATTAAGAATCCATAATATCTGAGCCACTGTGAGACATTACAGTGGGATTTAATTGAGATTCATTTTGAGGGCAATGATTTTAATTTAACTAATAGAATTAAATCTAGCCTTTCCATAACAAAATGAAGAAGTAGTTATACTTTTTTTGCTATTTTGGAACTCTGCTTATACAATTTTTAACATAAAATACATAGTTCTTTATGTAATATCTTGTGACAAAAAAGAAAAAGGAGGTAACCAACTATGGCTTTGTTTATGTTGTATTCTTATATACCAAGAAGTCTTTAGGGGAAATCATGCTATGTCCTTTTACTATATCTGAAGACAAAATACAAAACTACCAAATTCCAATCATTGTCACTAGATTGAAAGCACCAGCCAAGACTGGAATTCATTGAGTGCATTGCTTCAAAAGATTGTCAGTGTTAGAGTCAGTTTCCTCAAGCAAATGGGACTTTAAAAATCAGGGCAAGATATTAATTGTATTTTCCTAGACTAGTAGTCCCTCTCTATAACTACCCTAGAAGTGAGAAATAATTCTCCAGATTTAATATATGGACCATCCATAGGGTTCAGAATTCAACAAGACAAAGGGCACTTTGCTCCCTAACCCTAGGAATCTGCTTAGCAAATAAGATGACCATGGAGTATCTATTGGGACCCTAGGTTATCCCTGATCTGAAGGATCTTAAGAAACAAGGGTCAAGGGCTGGAACCAAGATAGCAGATTAAAAGCAAGGACTTGCTTGAGCTCTTTCCCAATTCCCCAAAATACCTATAAAAATCATTCCAAACAAATTCTATAAGAATTCTAGCAGAAACCACAAAATGGTAGACAAACAAATTTCCAGCTGAAGATAACCTGGAAGGTCGACAGGAAAGGTCTACTGTGCCAGACTGGGAGAGGAACACAGTCCAGCATGGGCAATACCAGCACAGACAAGGCTGGAGCAGGCCTCAGGGGACTGAATCAGAGGCAGCTGTGGTGGTTTCCAGATTTCTCAACACAAATGCCAAAGACAACTTTGAAGGTCAGTAGGAAAGGTCTGCAGAACCTGGTAAGAGAGGAACATGGTCCAGTCCCAACCCCAGGGTGGTGATAGCCATAGCAGCAGTAGTAGCAGCAGCAGTGGTTGCTTCTGGAACTCTCAGCCCACAGACAGTGGGGGAATTGAGTGGCTAATCAGAGGGAGATTTCAAGGATCACTTTGCTGGCTCTAAGACAAGATTCTCTTGTGTTACCCATGCTTGGATTTGGGTCACAGACCTGAGCAGTGGTCCTGGGATGAGGAGGAGCACTGGTGTGGTAGAGTTTGTGACAGTGATAGAGAGGGAACCCTCCTCACAGTTCCAAGACAGAAAAGAGTGTTTGTGTTTGCTCACAGATCAAGAGAGGAGTAAACACCTCTCCTTTGATCATACCACCTTAGAAAAACTGAAAATTTACAGGTCCTTAGAAATATGTCTGAAAATAGCTGGACAAAATCCCTGAAGCTTGGGACAATACATCCTCCATTTAACAAAGAGCTCAAAAGTAAAGTAATTGGCTGGGAAAAGGAGCAAATAGTGGGGAAAATAATCAAACTATAGAGTCTTACTTTGGTGACAAGGAAGACCAAAATATATAACCAGAATAAGAAAATAAAGGTGAAGTTCCTATTTCCAAAGCCTTCAAGAAAAGTATTAATTGGTTCTAGGCCATGAAAGAGCTCAAAAAGGATTTTGAAAATCAAGTAAGAAAATTAGAGGGAAAATTGGGAAGAGAAATGAGAGTGATACAAGAAAATCATGAAAAACAAGTCAACATCTTGCTAAAATGCTCACAAAAATGACGCCTTTAAAAACAGAATAACCCAAATGACAAAAGAGGTCCAAAAAGCCAATTAAGGAGAAGAATGGCTTAAAAAACACAATTGGTCAAATGGAAAAGAAGGTCCAAAAGTTGACTGAAGAAAATAATTCCTTAAAAATTGAAATGGAGCACATGGAAGCTAATGTTTTTATGAAAAAGTAACAAATTATAAAACAAAAACAAAATAATGAAAAAATAGAAGACAATATGAAATGTCTCACTGGAAAAAATAACTGAACTGGAAAATAGATCCAGGAGAGACAATTTAAAAATTAAAGTACTACCTGAAAACCATAATCAAAAAAAATAGAACCTAGACATCATCTTTCAAGAAATTATCAAAGAAAACTGCCCAGATATTCTAGAACCAAAGGGTAAAATAGAAATGGAAAGAATCCACCACTCCCCTCCTGAAAGATCCCAAAAGGAAAACTCCTAGGAATATTGTAGCCAAATTCTAAAGTTCCCAGGTCAAGGAGAAAATATTGCAAGCATCCAGAAAGAAATATTTCAAGTATTATGGAAACACAATCAGAAAAGCACACTATTTAGTAGCTTCTTCATTAAGGGACTGGGTGGGGGGTTTAGAACATGATATTCTGGAAGTCAAAGGAGGTAGCATTAAAACCAAGAATTGCCTATCCAGCAAAACTGAGTATAATCCTTCAGGGGGAAAAATGGGCAATCAATGAAATAGAGGACTTTCAAGCATTCTTGATGAAAAGACCAGAGTTGAATGGAAAATTTGACTTTCAAATACAAGATTCAAGAGAAGCATAAAAAGGTAAACAAGAAAGAGAAATCATAAGGGATTTAATAAAGTTGAACTGTTTATATTCCTACATGGAAAGATGACATTTGTAACTCATGAAGCCTTTCTCATTATTAGGATAGTTGGAGGGAATATGTGTGTGTACATATGTATGTACCTATGTATATATGTGTATGTAGATATACACATGTATACATATATATATATATATATATATATATATATTATGGGAAGCACAGGGTGAGTTGAATATGAAGGGATGATATCTAAAAAATAGAATTAAATATTAAGAGGAACATATTGGGAGAAGGAGAAAGGGAGAGTAGAATGTAGTAAACCATCCCACATAAAAGGGGCAAAAAAGAGCTTTTAACAAAGGAAGGGAAGAGGAAAGGAGGTAAGAGGGAATGAGCAAATCTCATTTAAATACCATCACATATGCAATGTCCTTGATGAAATCTTCCCTGACCTTCCTTATCAGTAACCTGGGTAGCCACCTTCCCTCCTTTCCCCTATCCCAGACATCACTGAGCACTCTGTTTTGCCCTTCTAATGCAGTTATATATCATTTCATATTACAGCTATCCTTTCCACATCATGGAGGTTAGAGGTGTGACACCCCACCATCACCTTCCAGCAATCTGCAAAATCTGCATAAATATTTTTGGTCTTCTTTCATACCAGAGAAGTCTAATTTTTTTATTTTTCTTTTATGGATGTTTACAGTATTGTAAAATTGTAGAATTTATTTTGTAAATAAATTGTGTTACTGTAAAATTTGGGTTAAGTATTTGATCATAGGCTCTGAGTTGTCTTCTGGCCTTTGCATGTCCTTTGCATCTTCTGCAAAACTCCCCCAAAATCCCCATTTCCTTTCTTTTATCATATCAAAGCCATGATGGGGAAAGTCAGGATGTGGAATGGATAACTACAATTATCTGTCTATATGTTCATCTATTTGTAACCTATAAGCTGCAAGAGGACAAGAACTATGCCTTCTCTACTCCAGTGCCAGGTACAGTGTTCTGCTCTTAGTAAATACCTTTTGAACTGAGTGTCTTAGAGCTTGATAAGAATTGGGTCAAAAGCTTTCTAGCTAGTCTTAGGTCTTATAGGAATAGTAAGTGCAGTAGTCTTTCCTCACAAAGATGTAATGAACTTCATTCTAAATAGGTACTTAGATCTTTAAGGAACAAGGGCTATAAAACATTTGGGAACATTCTACAATCAGGAAAAAACTGAGCTTTCTTCTGGGATATGCAATGAATTAGAGCAAAGTGCTTTTCCTAATGCAGTCATATAAATTCACGTTGACCTAAAGTCCCAGATCCTGAAAGAAATTAAGCCAGACCTGAGGGAATTTGGGCAATAGGCAAAACCACAATGCCACCTGCCTTGAAGTCAATACTATTGAATGTAGGAGAGGAAGGGAGTAGATTAAAATAACCTCTTAGGAATCCCTCCCTCTATGAAAAAATAGCAGGAGTGTCCTACCAAAGTTGACTGTAAAATGAGTATCTATAAAGAAATTCTACCTCTATTCATTATCATTATACAATTAGAGAAATGCTCCCACAAATACATGAGAGACAGAGTCAGAAAGAGAGGGAGAGAGAGAGAGAGAGAGAGAGAGAGAGAGAGAGAGGGAGAGAGATATCTCAGTCAGTAGATTGTCACCTCCACTATGTTGTAGACATGATTGCAGACAGCTTCAGTCATAAGAACTTGGATTTGAAAGATGGGAGGAGGAATAATAATAGTGGAGACAGTGGAAAGAATTCCCCTCTGCTTTCTTGATGGGATATGGAAGTAATCCAGAGTTCTTGAACCCCATGTTGCAGATGAGGAAATCGATGCTGAGAGATCCTACAATTTGACCAGCATCATACACCTACTAAATGTCTGAGGCAGAATGTATGTCCATTTCCTCTGAATCCAGAGTCAAGTTTTCTTTCTATTATCTTCTCTCACTGCTCTTCCTTACTCCAATCAATCAAATGCAGCCCCTGATGACTGGGAATGTCTTCAGTAATGTCATTAAGCTCCCAACTTCAAAAATATTCTTAGAATTTTACTTGATGGAGGAAATCTCAGATGATCTGTTCTATGAACTAATTGGACATATATGAGGCATCTAGCAGGCACAGTGGACTCGAAGTGAGGCAGCCCTGAGCTTAGATCCTTCCTCAGATACTTCTTAGCTTATAACCCTAAGCAAGTCCCCTAACCTCTCTGAGACTCAGTCTACTCATTGGAAAAAAAAATGCACTGGATTGTTGAGAGAATCAAATGACATAACATATATTTTTTTTAAGTTTTGCAAACTTAAAACACTATATCAAGACTAGTAATTGATATTACATTATTACTTTGAGCAGGGATCATATCTTTCATTTTTTTATGATCAATATTACGTAACTCTATGCTAGGTGCATTGGGTTCCATCATCCTTAATAAATACTTGATAATTAATTGCCCCCAAAGAATTCAAGTGATTATCTCCATCCATCAGAAAAATATTCTTGAGTTAGAAGTAAGAAGTTAGGGACCTTCCTTTTTCAATTCCCATAGCATTTTTTGAAAAGGGAATAGTGGACAACTGGGAAGGCAAGTGAAAGCACTGGATATATAGGGGTGGGTTTTACCTGTTTCTCAATCAACATCTGAATCCAACAAAAACTGAAAAATGTATTAAAATTAAGAAAAGAAAACATCATTTCATACAGTAAAGTAGCCTAGTCATGGTATAGTGGATACTGACAGGTCAGGAATCAATCAGCAAGTTCTTATTAATTACCTGCTATGTGCCAAGAACTGTGATAACCACTAGGGACAGGATTGGGAACCTGCACGAGGATTTCAAAGAAAAAGCAAAAATGGTTCCTGCCCTCCAGAGGCCTATATTCTAATAGGAGAAACAAAAGTGATATAGATACAAAGATAGAGGTGAAGATAGATGTTATACAGTTGTTGATGCTGATATTGATATTAATAGATAGACATACATACAAGGTACCTACAGAATAGATAGAAGGTAAATTTAGAGGGAAGACCTCCTGCAGAAGGGAGAGGTTGAAGGATGTCTGGGGTTCTAGAAGACTTAGGAGAGAGGATAGCAATTCAAGCATGCAGGGTAACCAGTGAAACAGCACAGAAATGAGAGATAGGGTGTATATTGTGTCCGGAACTGCAAGTATGCCAGTATGACTGGATTGTAGAGAGTGTGGAGGGAAGTAAGGTGAAGAAAGACTGGAAAGGTAGGAAGGCGCTGGGTTGTAGAGAGCTTTAAATGCCAAGTAAAGATAAAAAGTTAACTGAATAGGGAGTGACAGAGTCAGACTTTTATTCTGGAAAAAATCACTTTGACAACTGGGTAGATAAATGAATTGAGGTGGAGATAGGTATAAGGTCAGGGAGAGGTGATTAGAAGGTTATTGCTATAATCTCAGTGAGAGATGATGAAGGCCTAAAGAGGGTGGTGACTCAATAAGTAGAGAGAAAGACTGAGAAAGAAATGATGAGATTTGGCAACTGATTGTATATATGGACTGAGTGCAAATGAGGAGACCAGGACAACACTTAGATTATGAACTCAGGTGACTGGGAGGATTGTAACATCTTCAACCATATTAAAGAAGTTCAGAAGAGAGGCAGAGTTATTAGGAGAGATCACGAGTTCTATTTTGAGCATCCTGAGTTTGAGATGTTTAAAAGGCGTCTAGTTTGAAACGTCCAAAACACCCTCAGAAAGTGACCTGGGAGTTATCTGCATAGAGGTGATATCTGAACCCAAGGGAACTGATGAGAATAGTAGGCAAAAGAGTATAAAGAGAAAAGAGAAGTAGATCTATGATCTATTTTTGGCATATACATGCAGGAGTGATATGGATGAAGACCCAGCAAAGCAGACTGAGAAGGACTGATAGGGTCAATCAGTTGGCCAACAAATATTCATTATATACCTATTATGGGCCAGACACCGTCCTGAGTGCTACAAATACAAAGAAAGGGCAGTAGGAGAACCAGGAGAATGGAGTTAAGAAAACTCCAAAGAGGACAAACTCCATTGGAGGATAAGGGGGTCAATGAGGTTAAATGCTATGAAGAGAATAAGAATTGTGAAGACTGAGAACAGGCTATCAGATAAGGTGATTAAGAGATCTCTTGTAACTTCGGCAGGTGCTAAGACATGGCAATGTTGTGTGGGTCATCTAGAAACCAGACTTACGGCCGGTGGTGCCAGTGCAGCCTCTGATACTCCTTAGCAATGTGACTATGGGCCAATCACAACTTCTCAGAAGCTTAGTTTCCTCATCTGTAAAATTAAGGTACTAATATCAATGCCTGCCTTACAGGCTCACCATGACTATGTTGCAAAAACAATATAATATGTGTAAAACTCTTTGCAAAATTTAAACATAAATCAAATGAGATCTTCATACTGCAAAAAGCACTATATAAATACATTATCATTTTTATGATCATAGTTAATGCCATTTCTTGCTCTTGTTTAGTCTAGATTTTTTTCAAAAAAAATTTTTATTAGTTTATTTTTCATTTTCAACGTTCACTTTTATAAGATTTTCCCCCATCCCTCAGTCCAGATTATTAGAAGGGCAGTGTGACATCAGGTGCTGGATGAAACCTGTGTTCATATCCCGTCTCTGACACTAGGCCATGTTGAGGGTAACTTATAGGCCTCAAACCCATCAGTAACTTAGGGGGTATCTGCCCCAGGCATGAGAAGACTTCCCCTGAAGTGCATAGATGAAAACAATTTGTTCCAATGGCCATGAGAGTAGCTGAAGCAGGAGTTGTAGAGTGCTTAGCTCCGTTAGGTATCAAAGATGCCAAGGTCATCCACCGCACCCTGGGCCATCACCAGTCACTCTGACTTTTGTCCTGCCACTGAACTTTGATGACTTTGGAAGAGAAGAGTAAGGCTCATGCCTTTATGCCACTCTACCTCACTTAAATCCATTTCACATGCAAGTGATCACATCATCAGTGACATCATAAAGTGATGACCAAAGAACAACTGACTACGGTCAAGGAATTCAACTTCTCTGAGAATTCATTTCCTCTTTTGTGTAAAAAGAGATAAGAATCCCTGTTGGGTTGTTTTGGGGATCACATGAGATTATACATGTCAAAGTCCTTTGCAAGTCTTAAAGGGTCACAAAAATGTCAGCTCCAGTTGTCTGAACTGAATCAACATATTTGCTTGATTAACATCTCATAAGTCATTTAAAGCATCCTATAAATTGTGATGCATCATAGAGCAGAAGCTGCTACCATTTTATTACATCCAACAACCTTAATTTGATTTGTTTTCTTTCTTTCATTTTAATAGCATTTAACTAAAGTAAAGGAGCGGGGATGAGATTGGGGAGTGGAATCAGGATTAAGGCCTTGTTATCAAAAGAGTTACCACGAAATTGCTTTAAGCCTATTAGTTTATCGAAAGAGTCTAATCCTATTTTCTAGCTTTTAAGGAAAAGTGCAGCTATCTTCCTTAATTACTGTTTCATTGCTTGTACCCCCAGAGCAGGCTCAGTTACGCGTGCAATGTTCCAAAGTAATTGGCAAGGACTTAGTTGAACCAGGACATATAAATTTGCACTAACAACTTCAGCTAATTGGCAAAACTGGAAATAAATACAAGAAATGAGGCTTCTCCCATACCAAAATAAAAAGAATGAATGGACAACAATGAGCACGATCCAATCACCCAAGGGGATTTTCAAAACAGCTTCATTGGGATTTCTCAAGAAACCACAGGTTTTAAGTGGGTGTTGTTTAGCCACTCAACAGACATACCTGGAATTGAAAGATTCGAAACTGCCAGGGACTGTAAGGCTAAGCGATGAGGTCCTGGATTTCTTCCTTTTGGTAGACAATAAAGGAATGGGGGAAGGGGTGAAGAAGGCATCTTACTCTGAATGCAAGTTGACAAAAAAAGACCTTCCAAACGCATCCTACGTCACACCATGGCAGAGCTGTAACACAAGTTTCAAAAAGGTCTCCAAATCCACACTACATTAACTGAGTGATGAAGCATTACCTGGGACATTTGTACCTGGAGGGTGACAAAATAAGAACCCTGAAAACTAGGAGAAATTGTAGGAACAACTGTTAGCTCATTCCCCAAACTCTCTTTCACTTCTCTTTATCCAATCAGATATCCGAAGTCTTGTTGATTTTACCTGCACAGTATCTATGGCATCTGGCCCTTTCTCCACTCAGCAAATACCTTCACTGGAGCCATCATCACCTCTCATGGATTGTTCCAATAGGCTTCTAACGGGTCCCCTTGTTGCCACTCTCACCCATCCAACCTGTCGCCCTCATAGCCGCCAAAATAATCTCCCTAAAACACGTCTGACTAGGGCACTCCCTTGTTCAAAAATCTTTGGGGGCTTTCTGTTGACTCAAGGACAAAATTCAAATGCTTGGCATTTAGAGTTTCCCCCAGTCTGGCTCCAGTCTACCTTTGAAGACTGATTTCATATTACTTCCCTTAACAAATTCTACACTCTGACTAAACTGTATTACTTGCTATTTATTTAATTTCATATCTCATCTCGCATCTTTGCTTCTTAACTTAAGCTGACCCCATACCTAGAATATATGCCTTCTATCCCTTAGAATCTTTAGCTTCCTTCAAGGCTCAGCTTTCATCTTAAAAAAACTCTCATGATCTATTTCTTACAATTATTTTTCTCTTTCAAATTATATTGCATTTGATTATCTATGTAAATACTGCATTCCCCTGTAAAATGTAAGCTATATAATCTCCTTGAGGTCAGGAATAAGGTTGTAACTTGTACTTGTGAGAATTTTAGAAATATTTGCTCCATTATGTTTCATTATATATATATACATATATATACATATATTTTAGGGCAATAGTTTTAACTTCCTTCTCAATAGTCTTCTAATCCTTTTTAAAAATTTAAATACATTTTATTGCTATCTTTTGGTTTTACATTTCCCAAATTTCTCCCTCAATCTTTCTCCTTCCTTCTCCCAAATAACCATGCCTATAGCAAAGAATTTTTTTAAAAGAGAAAGAAGAAAAAAATCAGAGAAAAATAATGCATTGAAAAAAAATCTCAAAATATATGCAATATTCTATGCCCATGAAATTCTCATTTCTGCAAAATAATGAGGGAAAGTATCTTCTCATATCTCTTCTCTGGGGCTTATTCTGAGTAATTCTGTAAATTCACTTTCAGTTGTTTTGTGGCTGTTCTCTCCTTAACATTTTCATAATCAGTGTGTATGTTATTTTCTTGACTCTGCTAATTTCTGTCTTCATCGTTGTATCTAAGTCCCTTCAATCATTTTAAGCAAACTTCTAACAAGTGGGAAACTGAACTACTTAGTTCATCCATTTTTGGAACCATAACAAAACTTTATACTGGTTATTGTGAGTAACTTTTTTTAATATGTTGCTATAGTCTTTTGCTAAGATTTTATTTAATATCAGTGCATTAATAGTCATAAATGAATTTGGTCTGTGGTTCTCTGCTTTATTCCTCTCTGGACTAGCAAGGCAATATTTGTCTCATAAAAGGAGTTTAATGAATGCTTTCTTTCTCAATTATAGAAAACAATTTTTTGTAGCAGAGGTATAAATCACTTTTTTCATGTTGGATAAAATTCACTTGTAAACTGAAATAGTTTGAAATTTTCCTTCTTTCATTTTCTCATCTACTCTCTGGCAGAAGTGATAACATTCATTGAAATGACCAAAACAGGTGGGGAGGAAGAAAAAGAAAGGAAAATCTACAAACTGAGTAATCAGTCATCTAGTAACCAAATTTTCCTAATTTTTATTCAGTTGTCAAGCATACTACCATATTGTATACTATGAAGAACTATACCTCAATTAACAGATACTTTTATAAGAAAAATGTATTTAAAAGGTTTTTTTTGTGTAGCAAACCATGTATCTATAGATTTAGAATTTCAGACATGCATTATTAGGGAGAGCATTTGGCCTTAAGCAAAATATATTCATAGTATCATAGATTTAGAGCTGGATATTGGCTGCTGTCCCAATGCCCCTGATCTGTGACAGACAGTGAAAAGTCTCACCATCTGTCAGATTTAGGGGGGAATCTTTTGCATGCAAGGGAGTGGAACTTTAAGAGTCCCTGATGAGCCCAGGAGTTATCCCAGGGAAAGTTCTCTGGCATAGTTCCTGGGCCAGGGGATGAGCAACTTAAGCTCTATTGCTTTGAAGGGAGAGGTTAAAGTCTCTTAGTAAAACCTTGACTGCACGAGTGAAAGGTCATGTTGCACTGGAGGAACAAGGCACCTATAAGGTACGTGTGCATTTCAGATTCCAGGCCATATGAACCATTCATGCCAGGTCCCCATAAGTAACATATGTTCCCTCATGTCTGACGGATGATACGGACATAGAGCATATTAACACTTCAGTTTAGATACCCATAAAGTGGATCTTCCCATAATTTACATTGATATTTCAAGTCTTTAACTGTATCAGTGCAGGTTCTCCCACTGACAAAGCATAATTCTATTATATTTACTACATGAACTTCAGAGTTACTGTGCCTGACCAAAAGAAGAAAGGGGCAAGTCATCTCCTGCGATCAACCTTTACTTTTTTATTTGTATATACTTTTTATCTCATTTTCTTTGTATATTTTGTATCCCCCAATAGAATATAAGCATCTTGAAGGGAGGGACTTTTTAATGTCTTTTTATCCCTAACATCTAATAAAGTATCTGTTCCATGCAGTCATTTCTATTTTTTTTCTTTTTTTTGTTTGTTTGTGAACTGGATCTCTGTCACCCAGATTAGAAGTTCAATAGCCACCACTCTTAGCCCTGTTGATTAGCATGAAATCTTTGCCCTACTCTGTTTCTGACCTGGGCCAGTGTGTTCTTCCTTAAGCAGCTTGGTGGCCCTCTGCTTCCGAGGACTCACCATATTGGTGCCATATTTACTTCAGACATCCAATCAGGCTAGCCCTACTATAACTCAGAATTTTCAAGCTCAAGTGATCCAAAAGCCTCAGCCTCCCCAGGAGCACGGATTATTGGCTTGTATCACCATGCCCTGACATAGTTGTTTAACAAATGCTTGTTCCATTGAATGAAATTGAACCTACTCTCTCTGAGACAAACAAGGTTGGTGTTGAGACAACAGGCATAAAACGTGTCACCAGCCCGTCAGCTCCTTACCGTGGGCTTGGAGCCAAGCTTCACCCTGAGGAGTAAATTTTACCTAACAAAGCAATAAAACTAAGTCATTTTTCCTGGACCTCCTCAAATACTTATGATAACAATACTAGCATTTATTAAATGTTTAAGGTTTGTAAAATCTTTACATACATTATCTTATTTGACTTTTAAAAGAACCTGGGAAAGGGGTTGCTGTTTTATATACTGAACCTGTGATTTCATATCTTCAACTTCGGGGATTCCCAGAGAGGGAACTTCCTCTAAAGACAGGGAATCATCTGTTCTGTTTCTTATAGTTTCAAGAGTTGTCTGGGCCACTGAGAGATTAAATAACTTGCCTGGGGTCCCAGATCCAGGATGTATTTTAGGAAGGACTTGATCTATCTTGGTTCTAAGGCTGGCTTTGTCTATCCTTTAGGAAGCATTGCTTCCCAGAGAGAGGCTCTCATTGTCCTCTATATTACAGATAAGGAAGTAAACTCAGAAAGACTGAGCGACCTTTGCCCAAGGTGATACAACTAGTAGAGTCTAAGACTGTGTTCAAGAAATCCAGGTCTTCCTCATTCCAAGTCCAGTCCTCTATCCACTATGTCACACAGAGGTCAGGCTGAATATCATGGGGGAAACTGGGAGATAAGTGGAGTGATTTCGAAAAAGAACCCATTGCTTTTTTAAAAATATCCTCTTGCTTTGGTTTCAGAATTCTTTGGACCTGAGGTCAATGGTGCACTTTGGTAATTCTCTGGGCCTGAGAACTAGGAGGGAGCAATGAGTATCTATTGTTGAAATAGGACACTCATACTTTACCACACCAGGAAAAAGGTCCCTAAATAAGCATTCCCTCCCTCAATTGGGTACCGCAGCTGACCTCATTTGCTCTAAGGCAGGGCAAGGAAAAAAAAAAGCTTTCTCAGTTAAATGAGAGGCAACACATACCACCACAAAATATCATTATAAGGATCCCTTAAGCTTTATGACGCTCAATTTATTGCATTTATATCATTCGAATCCATGCAAAAAGCACCTTTATGTGTAAGATGCTGTACTGTGCATTGAGGATGAAAAGGCAAAGACATAGACATCTCCCCCACTCAAGGACTTTCCATTCTATTGCGAGAACAAGGAAGTACAAATACATACAAGGCAAATAGGAAGTGATTTCAAGGTAAGGGGAGAACTAATTTCTAGGTCAGTGGGGAAAGGGAATGGGAAGGACTCTGGAAAAGATTTGTGTGGAAGGCATTGCCACAGCTCATTTTGGAAGGGAAGAAGGAGAAATAAAAGGCATATGAGGAGAGAGTACATTCCAGAAGTGAAGGCTGACTGGACAAAGTCACAGAGGGGAGAGAAGAGATGTTATCTACTGGGAGCAACAAGAATTCTCTTTTGGCTGGAACATAAAGAGTATATGGTAGAATAATATAAAGTCAGTCTGGAAGGGTAGGCTGGAGTCAGAATTGTTTAAATGAATTGATACAGTTTTGGAAAACATATACCCTAACTATGAAGCAGAAATGATTATCAAATCCACTTACATGTCCATTTCAATAAAGAAGGTTAATTTACTGTTCTCCTCTTAAACAACTACGTTTGTAATAATGGGGGAAAAAAGCAAATTAGTTGTCAGTGTCCATTAGCCTCTTTCTTCATTGGTGATTTCACTGAAAGGCATGAGTTTTGCTTGGCTTACTCTGGAACAACCCTCTCAAAGTTCAGAGATTTTTATAGAATCCAAGTATTTCACATCTCTGGATCCTTTCATAGAAATACCTTTATCATTTCCTTTTAGAAATTATTGCCATACTTGGAACAAGATACTAACACAAACTTTATTCTAAAATTTTAATTATCAGGAAAATGATAGAGTTCAACTGGGTGACCTCTAAGATTCCTTCCATCTCTACATCTATTATCCTATGAATGACCCTATGCCATAGGGACAGGAAAAAGATGGAGGGAGTCCTAGATTTGGAAGCCATTTCGATTCTACCTAGAGATACATGCATTATCTCATCCATGTTGATTGCTGTGTCAATGCTACCACATTCAACACCTACCAAGTTAATGCAAATGGATTTTAGTCAAGATCATTGAGATTGGTATATTTCTATGCATCAAAAATTACCTATGTTTAACCTACTTCAAGCCTTGAAATATTCATGATTTTAGATATGTGGATACCCTCTCTGATGGTGAAAACAGCAACCTCATCTGTCTTAGATGATCTTCATGGGTTGTTGGGACCAAAATAAAAATGTCACCTTCTAGCCAACCTGGTGAGAAACTCCTCTCAATTTAGTCAGACAAAAAGACAAAGTATATATGTCAAGAGGTAGCTAGCATGGGTAAGTGGAAAGATTCAGAAGATACAAGTTGGAATCCATTCTACTACTCACTACTTGTGTGATCTTAGACAAGTGTCCTTTCTGGGTCTCATTTTCCTGAGCTTTAAAATGAGGGAGTTAAAGCTCACAAAGTACCCTTCCAACTCTACATCTACAATTCTATGAGCATTAGGATGCGAGCTCATTTCATTCTTTGTACTTGCATCCTCAGTGCACATCAGAACAGTGTCTGGCACATAGTAGGTGCCTAATTAAATATTTGGTGATTGATTTGATTGATCAGGTCCATTCTTGGACCTGCCAGAGATTATGCTCCCCAACACAGACATTGACAACACAGCGTAATCCATGTAACATTGCAGTCAAATTGTCATGATGACTAACCTTGTTTAGACCAGCTCTATTTAGCCTAGAAAGGTAGCATGGTACTAAAAGAGTAGCAAAGCAGTCTGTTGGAAATTAACTGTGTATGACCATGGGTAATTCATTTAACAATTCAGTGATCCAGGGAACTATCCAAGACTGTAAAGAGAAGTTGCATCAATGAAGGGAGTTTCTGCAGCAAAAGTTCCTTACCTGATGAAATCACAACTTCAGGCAAAATGTCAAAGGGTATTCATAATACTAGCTTCAACAGAACCTTTTCTACACACAAAAATACACACACACACATACACACACACACACACACACACACACACACACACACTGGATGGTGTTGCTATGGATCAAATCTGGAGCAATTAGAAGCTTACCTGTCAATCTAGAGAGACTGGAAAAGGGCAAAGAAAACATTTTTCATGAAAGAAATGTTTTAACTCTGATCTTGCAAATAAGAGAATTCTTGAGAAGAAACTTTAATTAGCATCCTGAGATCTAAATGATAGATTAGTGTTTCTAGAATGGAGAAATCGGCAGTTATCATGCTGGTTAGATGGGACTCTGGTTAGGATGTTTCTCACAGCAAATAGGCTGTAAATAATTATTGATGTCTTTGTTTTTTATCATTTATTTAATTATGTCATAATGTTTATTTAAGTCTACAACAATCAATTAGGGAGATGGATGGAGTGAGAAAGACAGAAACATTTATTATGTTTATTTATTATTATTGTTTATTATTAATAAGTGCCAGCTAGGCACTGTACTAAATATTGGATATACAAAAAGAGAACAAAGGAAGCCCCTGCTTCAGAGGAGATTACAGTCCTGGGATGGGGGAGACAACTTGCAAACAAATATATACAAAACAAGCTATGTAAAGAACCAATAGGAAATAACTAACAGAGGGAAGGCACTAGAACTAAGAGAACTTGAAGAAGGATTCCTGTAGAAAATGAGGTTTTAATTGAGGCTTAAAGGAAGTCAGGGAGGAGAGACAGAAAGGGGAAGAAAGGGGGAGCAAGAAGAAAAAGGAAAGAGAGAGAGAGAGAGATGGATGAAAGGAAAAGAGGGAAGAGGAGACAGAAGGAGGGAGAGGGAGAGACAGTCACAGGAAGAATGATAGTGGTTGAAGAAATCTAAAGTTGGAGTTTGTCAGAGTAAGGACCTCATGGCACAGTTAAAGCACCTACCTTCCAGGATTGTTCTGAAAATCAAATGAGATAATATTTGTAAAGTGCTTAGCATAGTGTGTGGCATATAAATAGATATACATGACAGATAGATAGGGAGAGAGAGAGAGAGAGAGAGAGAGAGAGAGATGATAGATATAGATAGATGATAGACAGATAGATATAGATAGATAGATGATATATAGGTAGATAGAGATCGATAGATAGATGATAGATAGCTATAGATAGATGATAGATAGATAGACAGACAGACAGACAGATAGATAGATAGATAGATAGATAGATGATAGAGAGACAGACAGACATTAGCTTTTTTTGTTGTTAGTTCGTGACAAGTGATGATAACTATGCCCTCTGAGGACCTGGAAAGTCCACACCACAGAAGGAAGGACCAAGCAGGGATATGGCCCAGCAAAGTATTGTCAGGAAGTAAAAGGTAGTAGTGACCAGGGAGCCAGGTTGCAGAAACAGGAAGGGCAGGATCTGAATAGCTATAATACAGCTCAGGGCAACATTGACATACATAGTAAAGCAAAGTGACAAAGCAAAAAGCCCATTGGCTCTCGTCCAGGCATCTCAGCCATTGACTGAGTCTCCTTGGAGTCCACGCTTCTGGAAAGAATTCCTGGTTACCAGATAGATCAGGGCTGGAGGCCACATACTCAGCCTCTAAATTCACATGGCCACATCCTGTCTTTTACTACTTATGGAACCATGTATACTGTATTATGCATAAAAATCTCCTAGAGAACGTAAGAACGAGAAGAAGATGCATTGGCAGAAAGGGACAGACGTAAGGGTTGAACAGGAAGAAGGTTATCAAAGGCTACAAGTTAGAAAGCTGAAAGGAATTTTACATTTGCCAGCTGGGAGTGCCCCACCTAAGGTCAATGGTAGGAGCTGCTACTATAAACTTCAGACCATGCCCAGATTGAGAACTGGAGTGGAGTCGTAACTGAGTTAATACCGCCCTGCGTTCATATGACATTTTTATAGTTGCTATCAGTTTTTATAATTACGAGTCCCCATAAGGTAGATTGAGACAGATGTAATTAGCACCATTTTACAGCTGGAGTGACTGAGGCACCCAGAAGTGAAGTGCTCTATTTGTCCAAGGTCATAGAAATAGGGATAGAATCAGGACAGGAACAAAAGCAAAATTTCCTGAGTCACAGGCTAATATTTTCTTTGTTCTTCACCTCATTAGTGACTGTTTTCACAGCTGAGCTCAGAGAGAGAGTCTCTCAAAGTGATCTTTATTTACAGGGAGTTCTAGAGGTAATTCACAAATCCAAAGCTGCCCAAAGACCGACAGACTCTATGAGTTAAGAAAATGTGATCCAAGTCCTAAAGTGAGGGAGAGGGGATGAGTGGCCCACTCCACTGATGGACTTAAGTATCTGTCTCCCTCTATAGAGAATGAGCATGCATATATTTCTACCTTGTTAAAAGGACAATTGATGGCTTCCTGTTAATTTCCAGTGGATAGGGCTGCCCCCAAGATGGCCAAATGATTGGGAATCAGCTTGAATTCTTATTGTAGGAACTAAACAACAGAGAGTTTGTGCTGCCTTACAGAGGTGAGAGACAATAGGCTGCCATCAATCCTACGAACTCCTCTCCTCTTCACTTTTCCATGTCCGTAAGACAGAAGAAAAGGCAGTAAATCATACCTGTGTTCTGGGAAAGAGGAAGGAAGGCTGTACATTCTCAAAGTTTCTTGTGTCCAAGAACTGGCTATGGTCAACTAGGGAGGGAAAAGTATGCAAAGGCCCACAGCTTTTTTAGTCACTCAACCTGAGATGAGAGTTCCTTAGAATGAACTTTCTATGTCCAAGGGATGACTGCAGTTGGGGCAGTATAGAGTCTTTGCAGAAGTGCATAGCAAAAGCCAATAGGTGCTAATCGATGAGGTCTTCGATTCCCACCTATAAAGTTAATACATATGAGTTTGTTCAAGTCACTTTATCTGCCTTAGGTCTCAGTTTCCTCATCTGTAAAAATGAAGAGGTTGGACTCAGATGGTCTGCGAAGCCCTTTTCAGCTGTGATCCGTTGGATTCCAACCTCCTATGTGGAAGACCAGAAACAATAAATTCATTTTATATTCATATTGGGATCCCAGAATCCAATCCCCTAGCCAAAGAAGGGAAATTTGATGGCCTTTGCGGTTGCCAAATTTGGATGTCAGACCTGCTAATTCATAGATGAACTGCTGCTGCCATGGAGAGAATTCCCACATCAGACATTTACTCCCTAAGAAAACCAAAAGATCATAGACTTATAACTGGAAGGATTCTTAGAAGTCATGGAGTTCAACCTCTTTATTTGACAGAGAGAAAAAGGCATCTTCTGAGCACTACTGCCTCTGGGAAAAAGAAGAGGATCACCTATGTGGTCCCTAAGAGAGAGTTAGCTGAAAGATCCTACGGTGAGTCAACGGCCATCCTCATTCCCTAAATCTGGAGGTAATTCAGACATTCCATGTCCAGTTGAAAGAAGTATGCCTTTTTCAACAGCTCTGCCTTCTCAGAGGAGTTTAGAGTTACTTGAGTGCTACCTTTGTTTTCCATAACAACCAAATGGTTCCTGTGAATTCTTTGCACCTTCTGCATTCTATGGGATGAAATAGTTCATTCTCATTGTCCCATCCACAATGCCTATATGTTTTTGTTTTTACCGTTGGCTACCCCTCTTATCCATCTCTTTTTTTTGTTTTACCTTTATACTATACCTAATTCATTATTCACTAAACTCTTCTGCTCATGCACTATCATGATAGAAAGGGGACTCGGAATTCTTGAAAGCTCTACCAGCAGAACGTAAGTTTTGGCAGAATAGTCTGGGCTGCAAAGTTTCTAAGTATGGGCCCAGAATTGGATGATGCATCTACCTGCCATCTGAAAACATGCCTAGCTAAGTCTAGAGAGCTTTATAACCAGGTTGACTACATTATGATTAATTTTTCAGTCACTGGAACAAAAAAAGACCATCCACTAAGTTCCTTAATCTGAGTCAGTGGAAGGAATATCCACGTGAAAGAAAATACAGGTCCTCGAAGTCCCTGCCGTAATTTATAACTGAGCCAGCTGCGCATCCATCAAGAAGCATTTCTTTAAGCAGATAGGTGGTGAAGTGGATAGTGTCAGACTTGAAGCCGAGAAGATGAGTTCAAGTGATATCTTAGGCACTCACCCCTGAACAAGTCACTCAATTTCTCCATGCCTCAGTTTCCTTATCCATAAAATAAGGATAGTATCACCTCATAGGGGTATGGTGAGGATTAAATGAGATAGTATGTGTAAAGTGCTTTGCAAACCTTAATGAATTATAGCAATATGAGCTTCTGATAAGTATAAGGAATGAAATGAAACAATCTTTATTCATGAGGAGCTTACTATCTAATCTGTATTATATAAACATAATAAATATAGTGGTTTGGGACAGAGGATCCTAGTTGTTGGGGGTATCAAGAAAGCCTTCATGTAAAACATGGTCCATAAATGTATCTTGAATAAAAAGGAAGTCTATGAGGTCAAGGGGAAGAGGGGATGAATACTAATTTAACTTAAGAAGTGGTGAACTAACTATAACCTTCTCCATACCCACATGGTGGGCGAAAGATGGAATTACTAAGGAAACCAAAGTTCAATCTTGCAAGCATATTGACTTACTAAGCAATGCATGCCACTTGTCTAACAAAGTGGGACCAAACTTCCTCAGCTTGGCACTGGACCCCAATTACAAGGGGAGACAAACTTTTATACATTAAAAGTAATTTATCAAATAAAGCTAATTGATTAAAGGAGACAACTAATTAAAGGAAACATTAGGTGATATGATTTCTAATTGAATGAAAGATTAAGGATTTTCCAAGTTGGGAGAGGGAGAACAAACAGATACAATTGCCTGAAAAATGAAAAAGAGGTATCCCACTGCCTCCAAGTGCCAGTAAACAATCAAAGGAACATGGAAACACCACCTGATTGACTCATATGGGACCAATTTAATAAAACTCCTTGCATTAATCTTTGGATATGACTGAGTTTCTGGTCAGTGTATCTAAAGTCCTTGATTAAAGGTGTCTAAGTAGCAGTTAGAGGTGGTCCAGCTTCCCAGTCATGCAACACTAGTTTCAAACAATACAATAAGATTTTTTCCCAATTCCTACAGTTGAATAAAAGTTTTCTCACAAGACAGAAATTGGGCTAGGCCCATAATTGAATAGAAATGGAACTGAGTTAGCTTCAGAATTGAGTCACAAGATGGAGTCAGTGTGGTTCACTCCATTGACCACTTACTTTCCTAATCCTTTCAAAAGCTAAATAAGTTCCTCCTCCTTGTACCCTTCAGCATTCATCTAGTACCAGACATTCTACCAGTCTCATCTGTCTAGAATTGAAGGCACACAGTGCAAGACAACATTAAAGGCAAAGACTATGAGACATTGAAGGAGAAGGGAAAGAAAGGAAATAGAATCTAAGGGCAAAGAAGGCCAGGAAAAAGCACTTGGGGGCCAGCAAGATCCAGTAAGGCTTCAAAGCTAGACAAAAAAAACTAATACAAAAATAGGCAGATGATGACCAGAGGACCAAGAGTGATGTAAGCAGTAGTGAGGATAGAAGGCTACGTTCTATGGTTGACCCATCATCAACACCCTGAAAAATGGACCCTGAAGTAGTGCCTACTTTATAACAAATTTTGGAATAGGATAATAGAAAATCTAGAGTATTTCTTTAAATTGAGCCCAATTTTAAGTCTTTCTAGGAACACTTAGGAATTGCTAGATAGAAATGGTTCATGGTTCTTTTACTTTCCTGAGTTACTTTTATGGAGAAACAAGGCCATCATGCTCCAAGGTCAAATTCCATTCAATCAAGGAAATGTCTATTGAATGTCTACTATGTACTTGGCACTATGCAGAAGACTTATTAATGAATTGATAGTATAATAAATGAATAAAGAAGCAACTTGGTAAAAATAGATAAAATGCCAGATTTGTATTCTAGAATACGAAGGTTTAAATTACTACTCAAAACTCTAATTAACTATACATTAACTATATATCTATATCTCTCTATCATCTATGTGTATGTGTATAGATAGACAGACAGATAGATAGATAGATATTAAGGAACATTAATATTCCTGAGTTTAAGTCAGACCTCAAATAATTCCTATCCGTATGACCCTGGGCAAGTTACTTAGCCATGTTTGCCTCAGTTTCCTCATCTGTAAAATGAGCTAGATAAGGAAATTGTAAACCATTCCAGTATCTTTGCCAAGAGAACCCCAAATAGGGGGCACAAAGAGTCAGACCTCACTGAAATGACTCAACAACAGCAACAATTGATCCTGGACAAAGCTTAACCTTGCTGTGCCTCAGACAACTCCCAAGGACTACAGACGACTAAATAGAGGCTAAGTGACTTGACCAAGGTTACACAACTTTTACCTGACAGGGCTAAGAATTGAACCCAGGTCCTCAGCGTTCAAATCCAATATTCTTTCCATTGTACCATATTACCACCGTAATCATGACTCATCTCCTGTCTGCCTTCCCCTCCCCTTCCTTCTCCTCTTCAAAGGAAGGTAAATTTGGATGGCCAAAAGATGCTCAGTTGACTTGGATTTTACTGATCAGTTTTCTTCCTTTCCTTTCCTTTCCTTCTTTCCTTTCCTTTCCCCAAACCTTAAACCTACTGTACTCTGAAGCTGGGACACCCTGCCTAAGGACCCTTCTGGGCCCTTCTACTTTGTCAATGATTATTAGTAGTAGCTGTTGCTGTTTCCCTCCCAG
Organism: Potorous gilbertii; assembly: GCA_028658325.1. Taxonomy (NCBI): domain Eukaryota; kingdom Metazoa; phylum Chordata; class Mammalia; order Diprotodontia; family Potoroidae; genus Potorous; species Potorous gilbertii. The sequence goes on from CM053772.1 coordinate 159,678,220, forward strand.
CCTAATGTCTTTCTTTTTCTTGGTCTCATTCAAGGGTACATGCCCTAGCTACAGCTAAAACAGTCCTATTCAATGAATGGGTATTATCTCACCCTAAGTGAGTACCTGCAAAGACCTTGGCCTAAAGGGCCCAAGATCTCCCAGTGCATCCTGGGTCATCTCCAGTCATTCTGATGAATATCTGGTCACTGGATTCAGATGGCTCTGGAGGAGAAGTGAGGCTGGTGACCTGCACAGCCCTCTCTCACTCAAAACAAAGTCAAGTGCAAGTCATGTCATCATTTCTCTGATGGCATGGTCTTCTTTGGCAGCGAAGGATGAACACAGAGTAAAACAACAGCTTCCTTCAGATGGAAAGAATCCTGAGTTTTCCTTTACTTTTAATTTGACCTTAAAAGAGCAGAGTTTAACATTAGCACCAAATTGATGCAAGGGAAAAGGTGCAGAGTCCTCTATCTGAAGTACAAAATAGTGAGCCTGACCTGGATGACCTCTCGGGATCCTTCCAACTCTTAAGATTCTAGAACTTTTATGAATCACCAACATGGAGGAAAAGATTGCTTTGGGGATTTCCCTCCCCTTTTCTGCGTTCTATTATCTGCCTCTACAATTGACAAGATGATTGCATTTCCAAGAACACTCCAAACACAATCATCACCTTTCATTTATTTTATTTTTTTGTCTGAAGAAAAAAAAAATAACCTTTCTACTACCTGGGATGCTGGGAAAATCCCAATAAGAGTATTGGACAAGATGATCCCAGGTGTCCTTTTAGTTCCAAAATTCTGTTGTATTCTCCCCCCTTTTAAAAGCAAACAAATAAATAATATTTCAGCTTTCCTCTCACATTTATTTCCTTGGTGAAAATTATCTTCTCTTGTTTTTAGTTCCCATAACTTGACATAAGTAGTTGGGCCTTTCAGCAGGACGTCATCTTCCCCTCTGTCTCCTGGGTAAATGTATGCATGCATGTCTTCATTTTTCCAATTGAAAAGGAAAATAAAATTCAAATGTTAAATTTACATAATGAATTAACTATTTCCATTTCATCCAACCCTGTTCAAGTTTCTTTTCCAATCAATGGCCTAGCTGTATGGTGAAAATGTACCATTGTATGGCAGCAATGTCAAGAGGAAGCCCAGCTCAAGGAAAACTAAAATCCCCAAACCTATCAAAGTTGGTCCAAATCCCTAAACAGAAGAAGATGGCTAGATGTCATGAAATGAGCATTAAATTTTGATTCAGAAGAAATGCATTTGAATTCTCAGCTCTACTATTCCACCTGTGAGATCTCAAAGAAGTCACTCGCTTTCACCGGGCTTCAGTCTTCTCATTTATAAAATGAGGGGAAGCAGAGCCTAGATTTCTAAGGTCCCTTATGATCTTAGGATAACCAGAAATCAAGGTCCACTTACCAAGTATCCTGAGGGAATCAGCTAAAGCCAAGATAGAGGTCAAGCCTTACTGAGACTAATTCATGATTTTGACCTTGGACCTGTACGATAAATATATGGAAAGCTCAGAGTTCAGCCTAAAAAAAGTAGAATGTCATACCACACAAAATTATCATGGTTGTTGTTTAGGCATTCAATTAGGTCCTACTCTCTGTAACTCCATTTTGGGTTTTCTTGGCAAAGATACTGGAATGGTTATCCAATTCCTTCTCTGGCTCATTTCACAGATGAGGAAACGGAGGCAAATAGTGTTAAGTGATTTGCTCAGGGCCACAAAGCCAGTAAATGTCTGAGGTTAGATTTGAACTCAGGTCCTCCTGACTCCAGGTTAGGCCCTTTATATACTGTGTCACTTGGCTAGATATATATAAATACATATATATGTATATATACACAAATAAATACATATGCACCTCATGTACCTATACATATGCATAAACATATACCTATAGTGTTCATATATACATACTCATGTACTATACAAGGCACACATTTATAGGCATATACATATAAATATATTGTGTAAACCTGTCTATACCCGTGTGTTTGCACGTATACATAGGCACATGTATCCGTGTGGGCCTATGTTTTGGGGATTTGCATGCATCATTTACACACCTGTACCTGCATGTGTATGTATATACACATAAATATATGTGCATGTCACATATATACCCATGAATATATCTTGAATGAACATATCTATTTACATGTATTGTCTCCCCCATTGCAATGTGAGCTACTTAAGGGCAGGAATGACAACTTGTGTCTTCCTTTGTATCCCCAGCACTTAGTTCAGTGACTGGCACAAGTGGTTGGTGCTTAATGAATGCTTATTGACTGACTGGCATTTCTATGACTACCTAAGTCTGATTATTTGAATAAGCACTTTCCATTAGCCCCCACTGAACAACATCTAGCTTCCTATGATTCTAATTAAACTGCATTTTTAAAAGACCTTCTCATGGACTCCTGAAGCTCTCTGTTCTGTGTGTGAACTTCTCTGAAAAGGTTTTATTTACTTCTCAAGGTTTATTCCACTTGGTTAAAGTCAGAAAAGACAGCTTTGAAAACTTTGTGTTTTTACTTTACAAGGTCACTCTCAAAGCGTGTTGACACTAGAGTATGGTTATAATCCTGAAAATTTGTATTGATAGATAAGCAGGCCCGAGTACATTGCTGTCTTGAACTGTCCTTGTTGGTAAAGTGTCAGTGGATGAGCCAAGCATGAATAGGGAAAGGACAACACAGAAAACTCGCCTACTTGGAGTCTGGGTGGTCTGTGAACCAGCAGGTCCCTTTGTGTAGGGAGAGTGAAAGAAGAGAATGTACTGAGGACATTCACATAGTCAAGGCACCCCAGAGTATAGATTCCCTGGCAGTAGCAATGAGGATGAAAGGCCAAGGAAGAAAGTAGAGTCACACAGGACAGTGAAAAGATCTATGAAATTATCCCTTTTGCCCTATGGCCAGATGACTATAACACTACTTAGGAGAATAGCAGCTAGGTGGCTCATTGGGTAGAGCGCTGGGCCTGGAGTCAGAAAGACCTGAATTCAAATCTGCCCCTAGATGCTTACTAACTGTATTACCCTTGACAAGTCACTTAATCCTGTTTGACTCAGTTTCCTCATCTGTGAAATGAGCTGGAGAGAAGATGATTAGTCACTGTAGTATCTTTGCCAAAGAAAACCCAAATGGGGTCAGAAAGACTGAAAAATAACTGATGGATATTTAAAGTTGAAGATGCCATCTAGTTTAATCCTTTTATTTTACAGATGAGGAAACTAACCACCAAAGGTGTTAGGACTTAACCCAACGTTACACAGGCTATAAGTGAAAGAATAGAAACTTGAATCTGCATCTTCTGGCTCCAAACTCAGTGCTCTTTCCACTTTGCCAGACTGTTTCTGGATAACTTCATTCTCTTGATCTCATAATAACCATAAATAAGACATGGTGATGAATTCAACCAAGGGGTTGTATAGTGAAATTACAGCAGAAACAAAGCCGGCAATTTGCAACTCAGCAATTTTACAGTGAAATCATCTGGATAGTAACATGTCACCTTAAGGGGTCTTTTGACTCTATCTAAAGGGAAAGGAGGGGCAGCTAGGTGGTGCAGTGGATAGAGCACCAGTGCAGGAGTCAGGAGGACCTGAATTCAAATCTCACCTCAGGCACTGGACACTCACTAGCTTTGTGACCTTGGGCAAGTCACTTAACCCCAATTTTTTCATCCTGGGTCATCTCCAGTCATCCTGATGAATATCTGGTCACTGGATTCAAATGACTCTGGAGGAGAAGTGAGGCTGGTGACCTGCACAGCCCTCCCTCACTCAAAACAAAGTCAAGTGCAAGTCATGTCATCATTTCTCTGATGGCATGGTCTTCTTCGGCAATGAAGGATGAACACACATACACACAAAGGGAAAGGCTCCCTGTGTTGCCTCTGCAGTGGGTTGAAGGTCTCCTCACCAAATACAAAGACCATTCAGTCTTCTAAGGTGACTGGAAGAAGGGCGCAGCCAGAACAGGAGGATGAAATGAACCTCTGGCCACCCACGGAACACAAGCTGCTTTGTCGTGTCATTTTAATGTTTGCATCTACAAAGCCTGGCATGATGTCTGGTGCTTAAAAACGTGCTTGTTGACTTGAATGGGTGAATAAATTGATACAAGATTTATTAAGTACTTAATGAATGCCAAACAATGTAGGTACAAAGACAAAAATGAGATAGTCAATACCTTCAAGGATTTATGCATTTTAGCAAGTGGATCCAAGACAGTGAGAAAAGAAGAAAAAGAGGAGGGCAGGGAAAGGACAGGAAGAGAAGGAGAGACAGACAGAGAGAAAGGGGGGGAAGAGAGAGAGACACAGAGAGAGAGAGAGAGAAAGAGAGAGAAGAGGAGGGAGGGAAAGAGGGAGAAAGGGAAGGAGAGAATGAGTTGGTGGCCATAGAAAGATATGCCTAGAGAGTCACAGGGGTGCTGAGTTGATCCATAGGGCAATCAAATTGACATGCTTTTTTTAGGAACAATGATAGGATGGTAGTATTGATTGGATTACTGAGCCTAAAGCAAAAAGTAGGAGTGGGGAGGGGTTTAGTATACATTAAAGGAGCAGGATGATTGAAGGTCAGGGAGGATGTCAAGGTGGAATATAAAGTATGGTGTGGTTGCGTGTTCTGGGTCCTGGTAGACATAGAGGGCTGCTCAACCAAGGGACAGAATTCAAATGAATTTAACTGAATTTAGTGTTCATTTATGATTAAGACACAAAATAGAGCTGGGGCAGCACAACAGAAAAGGACAGGCCACCTGACCTTCCCTGTCCTCACTGGAATTCTTCAGACAGAAACTGGATTCTAGGATTTTGTGCCGCAATGAGGATTCTTCTTGAAGTGTGAATTGGACTAGATGACTTCTGAAGTCCTTTTCAACTCTAAAATTCCAGGATTCTGTGATAAATATACTGCACATCTTTTTTTCTAATGTATATATAAACTTGCTTCAGTCCAAGCCTGAGAAAGTTGAAGGAGGGACAACCCTGACCTTCTCACTGTTTCTTACCTGGAGGGAAACATGACTTCTAATGGCTGAGAAAATGTCGAGCATAAGTAACAACCTCTAGAAAGCATTCCAGTTTGTTGCAGAGACTTGGAAGAAAGAGTTCTTACCTTTGAAAAAACGAGAATGTGTTCATGGTTTTATGTCTACCTTGGTGAGTAGAATAGTTTGCTGGTGTGAAGTCTCTCTCCTCACCCAGAGAGGAAAGAGAAGGGAATATGCATTTATTATGAAGTGCTTAACTGCCAAGAAATGTGGATACAAATATAAAAATTAGGTAGTTGCTGCAGTAAGTGGAGCTTCATGACTCCATAGAGATCATTGGATCATAGATACGTTGGAAGGCACAACCTAATCCAGGCCCCTCCTTTCATAGATGAGGAAATGAGGTTTCCCAAAGTCATACAGATAGCAAGCATCAGAGGCTGGATTGGAATTTGGTAAGAAGGGGTTTGCTAAGAAGACATTTAATGGGACTCATTGGAACCAAGTCAAGAATCTCCTAAGAGAAACATAGTACCAAGTGCTTTGTCAATCATACACAGTGCTAAGCACTTTACACATATTATTTCATTTGTACCTTACAGCTACAAGAGGCAGGTGCTCATTTTTACAGGTGAACTTGAGATCCTACAGCTAAGAAACTCTTTTGAACTCGTCTTCCTGACTTCAGGCCCAGTGCTCTATCACTCTGCCTCTTAGCTATCATTGTAGTTCTTTCTTCCTTACTCAAAAGGCAACCAAAAGAAAAGTGAGAGGGAGGATTGAGAGAAGTACAGCTGTAAACCTCTAGATAGAGAAATTTAGCACCTTTCATCCATCTTCCCACCCAGGCCAACAGGAAACTGAGCATAGGGTCCTGCTGGCATTCCTCTCTTCATGTGTGTCTCTGAACACTCTCCCAAGTCACTGCAAGCAATTGAAGTAAGTCTCTTACACAGCATGGAATTCAGCAGTCTTGGAGCCAAAGTGCAGTCACATCTCCCTCTGGGTACATAGCAAGAAGGTCAAGGTTGTCCCTCAGCAAAACCTTCCTAGGTTTCAACAGAAGCAGAGCTACACACACACACACACACACACACACACACACACACACGTATACACATACACACGCAGACATATGTATATATGAATATACTAAAAAGTGTAACTATATTTATGTATTTGATAGTGTATGGTACATTTAGTGGGTGTGTATAATTTTTTTAAGTATTTTTATTGAGGAAAGAAAGGGGAAAAATTCTACTGGGAGAGAGGGTTTATGGGGTTGATGATGAAGAGAAATATGTCCCTCCTCCCTTCCCCCACCACAACCTAGAGCCGCTGTGGGGAATAGGATCCCCAAACCATTCCAGGAAGCAACACAGCCCACCTCTAAACCTCAAGCCCCAGCAGCTTCCAAAAGAGAAGATTTAGAGTGGAGGGGATCCAAAGTCTAAAAAGCTCTTTCCTAGCTTGCTCTGCCCTAAAAGAGGAAGCATTGCCCATGGGACTGAGAAACCTTCACTGACTCACTGGAGGTCATGGGATCATCCATGAGTTGGAAGGCATGACTTAATCCAGCCTCCTCCTTCCATGGATGAGGAAATGAGGTTGTCCAAGGTCACCCAGGTAGCAAGCATCCGAGGCAGAATTAGAATTTGCTAAGAAGGGGTCACAGCAGCCAGAGATTTAAAGGGACTCCCTGGAATTAGGTCAAAAATCTCCTTAGAGAAGCATAACACACAGCTTTCCCTCACTGCAATCCTTCCCAAACAATGGCTATCTTTGCCCATCCCAGCAAGCATAGCAGCTGCTAAAAAATAAAGTTGAACATAATTGCAAGTCAAACAATAGCCTCACCCTTTTCCTGGCTGCACGGATGTTTTCACGTAATTGATTCCCTGTAGAGCGGCCTCTAGACGTAATACGAAATGCTGCCCTTCTTAGCATGGGCTGCTCATGTGAACTCCTGTTTGGAGCATCAACCTGCACAGACACAGGAATTGTGCCCTTTCAAATGTCTGTGTGTCAGAACCTTTCAACGGAAAGAATGAACTTTCCGTTTATTGAATGGAAAAATTACAATAGACTCCACCTGTCAAGCCCAGGATCTACTGTGTGATGGATTAACACGTTTGCTACAAAAATTCAGTTGTTCACCCTCCTACTGTACATACAACAATGAAAAATTCCTCAAGGGGCATTTTGGAAATTAATACAGCCATTAAAAGAATATTGTTCTCTCTTTCGAGATGATGCATTGAATAACTATCTCCTCCTAGGCATACAGAATTCCCAGACAGAGCAGGCATTCTTTTTTGACTCACTTGATGTAGAAGTGTATCTGAGGACGATTTGGAAGTTTTTATTTCCCCCAAACTCCTTTAATACATTGCTTCTAGATTCCTCTAGCAAGAGATTGAGTTAACAGTCTTATACCAGTGGCAGAGAATTAAGATCATCCTTCTATAAATCAATCAATTCAATTCGGCAGACATTCAGCACCCACTGTGTGCAAGGCATCGCCCATGAGTTAAGTACATTTTCATATCCTCATTTTCAGATAAGGACTCAAGAGGAGACTCAAAACACCAAGTGACTTGACCAAGGCCACTGGATATTAAAGCACAACCAAGATCAGAATCCAGACCACTGGATTCACAATATATTCTTTTTTTTTTGTCAGTAAACAAGCATTTATGAGTTTCTTACTATTTGTAAAGAACTGTGCTAAGCACTGGTAATACAAAGGAAGGCAAAAACAATCTCTGTCCTCAAGAAATTTATATTCTAGTCAGGGAGATAACACTTAAATAACTAAGTACAAAGGAGATGGATAATGACTCAGAAGTGAAAGTACTAGTAATTAGGAGGGACCAGGAAAGGTTTCATGCAGAAGATAGGATTACAGGTGTCTTTTTTTTTTAATTAAATTTTTCTAAAAAGGAAGATATGCCTTCTCTTCTTTCTACTTCTCATTGAGAAAGCTAAAACAAAAATCCCATTACAAACATGTACAGTAAAGGAAAACAAATTCCCACATTGACCATAACCAAATATAGACAAATAGAGAGTAGCTAGACACACAAACACACACACATGCACACAAGTATATATATGTGTGTGTGCGCATGTGTGTATGTATGTATATGTATATATGTGTGTACATGTATACATATATACGTATATACATGTGTATATGTCTATTATGTATGTATACATGTAAATGAATATGAAATTATGTGTGAATATGTATATGAATGTGTATATGCATATAGCTCTCATTCTGCACTCTACATCCATTACCTCTCCAGGAAATGTTAGCCTATTTCATCATGAATCCTCTGAAATTATGGTTAGTGACAGTATCGGTCAGTATTCCCAAGACTTTCAAAGTAAATTGTCTTTACAATATTATTAATATTGTATAAATTGCTCTCTTGGAACTTCTCACTTCTCTTTGTATCAACTCATACAAGTCTTCCCAGTTTTTTCTGAAAATCATCCCCTTCCTCATTTCTTATCTTGTATTCCATCACATTCACGCACCATAACTTGGTGATTTCCCCTTCAGTTCTTTAATACCCCAAATTCTTTGCCACAACAATAGGAATTTCTCTAACTGTGTACACATTGGTCTTTTTAAATTTTACTTTAATCTCTTTGGGGCACGGACTTCATAATGGTATCTCTGAGCAGTGTTCTATCCGTTACACCGCACATACCCCTCTCTGTAAGAAAATATATTCAAGACAAAATTCTACATATTTTCAGAAGTTTTATAGAGAATTTCAAGACTTGATTCCAATCTGACAAATATTAGAACAGTGTTTCATTTAAGTTTTAATACTCAGAAATTTCATAGTTTGCATTATAACTACTATATGTTATACAAATAGACCGAACCTTATTGGAATCAAGGTAGAGTAGAAAAAAAGCACAGCACTGGTCTGGGTGCCAAGAGACCTAGTTGACAGTATGACCTTGAGAAAGTCCCTTAAATTTTCTGTGTCTCAGCTTGTCTTGAGATTATATTAGGTGATCTCTAAAGTCTCCTGAAAATTTAAAATTATTTTATTTAGGATTTAAGACTGAAAGAAACCCACAGCCATCGTGGCTGTTCACCCATCATTTTCAAAGAGGGCCAATGCCATGAGTAAAGGGTAACCAAAGGGCCTCAAACATATCACTGAATTAGGGGGATGTCTATCCCAAGCATGTGAAGACTTACCCCAGCAGAAAGAAACCTCACAACTCCTTTATTTTAAAGAAGAAACTAAGACCCAAAGAATTTGAGTACTTTACTCAACATCACAAAGTAAACAGAAAAGGCAGAATTCTAATTCAATTCACCTGACTCCAAAGTCAATTTTCCTTCTGCTATTGTCACACTGTAATAAACTAATTCTCACTTGGGTCTTTGAGAATATTAATTCTCAAATAAGAAGTTTATTCTCATCACATTCGACTAAAGGAAAGAATAAAATGCACACTCATTTTGGTATGAAAACCTATCTTACAATACAGCAAAGTGGGGGAGAAGGGGATAAGCAGGGTGGGGGGGATGATGGAAGGGAGGACAATGAGAGGAGGGAGCAATTTGAAAACAACACTCTTGGGGACAGAATCAAAAGACAGAATCAATGAGGGGCAGGATAGGATGGAGGGAAATATAGTTAGTCTCACACAACACAACTATTATCAGTCATTTGCAAAACTACACAGATATAGCCTATACTGAATTGCCTGCCTTCCCAAAGGGAATGGGTGGGGAGGGAGGGATGAGGAGAAGTTGGAACTCAAAGTTTTAGGAACAACTGTCAAGTATTGTTCTTGCTACTAGGAAATAAGAAATGCAGGTAATGGGGAATAGAAAGTTATCTGGCCCTACAGGACAAAAGAGAAAATGGGGACAAGAGAAGGGAGGGTTGATAGAAGAGAGGGCAGATTGGTGATAGGGGAAGTTAGAATGCTCGGTGCATTGGGGTAGGGATAGGGGCCAAATGGGGAGAAAATTTTGAACCCAAAATTTTGTGAAAATGAATGTAAAAAGTTAAATAAATAAATTTATTATTATAAAAAAAAGAATATTAATTCTCTTTAAAAAAGAAAAAAGAATTGTGACTCTTACTATACCAGCCAAAAATATTTTCCCTAGCTCCTTCTACTTGAGGGAATTTAGACTAAAAATCTTATTTAATATAATCCCAGAGAAAATTTAACAATACCAGACTTTCATCACCTGTGCATCAAACAGAATCTTTATCAGAGTTTCCCTATTGGCAGAAAGAAAACTTCAGCAGCGGAATATAAATACTGAGGTCTTAGAGAGTTATAATAGAATTAAGTACAAACTTAGTAAAAATTCAAATTCCTGCTCAATGTCCAGCCAAGGACCATGGGCAGAGTACAGTTCAGCCAGTCCTAAGTAAGTACCCTAGGCGCTGTCCTCATAACCAACCTAAGCACACTGCTCTTGTCCCCTTGCCTTTAGGCATGCTTCCCTGAGCCCTACATCTCATTACCAGTTGGCTGCTTTTATTTGAATGGAATCCCCTTAAGGGCAGGGACTCTTTCTAAAAATATTTACATCCTCAATACCTGGCATATAGCAAATGCTAAATGAATGCTTTTTCATGCATTCCTTCATTGTTTCCCTTCTGAACACTGCCTCTCAATGCAATCTAAGACCGCCAGGTTTTTTTTTTTGTTTTTTTTTTATTGTTGTTTTGGTTTGGTTTGATTTGATCTCCATTTTATACTGTCAACCTGTATGGAGCCTGTAAGAAAGTAAATTTCCTAGGTCTTTGTCACATAAAATACTTTTAGTAATGACATAACTCAGATGCAAAGTTTGCAAACCCTTTATATTCATCTCATTTTTCTTACAACAAGCTTGTGAGGTCAATATTACAGGCATTATTATTTCCATTTTACAGATGAGAAAACTGACCCTCAGAGAGATGAATTATTCCTGGTTGTCAGAGGCAATATCCAAAGCCAAGTCTCCCTGCTTACGAGTCTAGCATTGTACCTACTATGCCATGCTGCATCTCTGGCTATACATCTCCCTTGTGGTACTTGCACAATTGACCTTTCTTAACCTGAGTATAAGATTTCGCATTTGTCTGTATTACATTTCATTATATTGGCCTTAGCCCATTATTCTACCTGTCAATATTTTTTTCTCCCCCTGACTTTGTCATTCAATGTATGTTATCTCTCCCAGGTTAATAGACAGGAATAGACTGGACTTGTGATTTCACTGATAAGGGAACCCCAGGGGGAGGCAATTCAACACCTTCTCTGCAACTTCCAGACCTAGACAGTGGCCTAGATACAGAGGTGCCAAACACACAGCATTGCTTCCTGGAGGACTCCACCCAAAATGCAGGGGGGCCACATTAAGATGCAGTTGGGAAATATTAGCAAAATAAATAAAAATGCAAGAGAAAATAGATAATCTTAATATATTAGATATAGTGCGAATCTGGGAGCAGCAACCTCACATCTATCTCAGAACTTTCACAGCCTGACCAGCTATCCCCCCAGCTACCCTCCAAAATGGCATCATCTGTCAAGGATCAGTTTATCTTGAATGTCCTGAAGGAGGACCAGGTTCCCCAGAACAAGATCACTGTTGTTGGGGTTGGTGCAGTTGGCATGGCATGTGCCATTAGTATGTTAACAAAGGAATTGGCTGATGAACTTGCTCTAGTTGATGTAATAGAAGACAAACTAAAGGGAGAGATGATGGATCTCCAACATGGCAGCCTTTTCCTCAAAATGCCAAAGATTATTTCTGGCAAAGACTACAGTGTGACTGCAAACTCAAAGCTGGTTATTGTTACGGCTGGGGCACGTCAACAAGAGGGAGAAAGTCGTCTTAATTTGGTCCAGCGTAATGTGAATATCTTTAAATTCATCATTCCCAATATTGTTAAATACAGCCCTAATTGCAAGCTGCTTATTGTTTCCAGTCCAGTGGATATTTTGACATATGTGGCCTGGAAGCTAAGTGGCTTTCCTAAAAACCATGTTATTGGAAGTGGTTGCAATCTGGATTCTGCCTGTTTCTATTACCTAATGGGGGAGAGACTTGGTGTCCATTCTTTAAGTTGTCATGGATGGGTCCTTGAGGAACATGGAGACTCCAGTGTTCCTGTGTGGAGCGGTGTGAAGGTTGCTGATGTGTCCCTAAAGAACCTTCATCCTCCTTTGGGAACTGATGCTGAGTCAGAGAATTGGAAAGATGTTCATAAATAGGTGGTTGAAAGTGCTTATGAAGTAAGCAAACTGAAGGGCTACACTTCCTGGGCCATTGGCTTGTCTGTGGCAGATCTGGCAGAAAGCATTATGAAGAATCTTAGGAGAGTGTATCCAATGTCCACCATGATTAAGGACCTATATGGCATTAAAGAGGATGTCTTTCTTAGTATCCCATGTGTCTTGGGGCAGAATGGCATTTCAGATGTGGTGAAGGTCAACCTGAATCCAGATGAGGAGAGTCGTTTAAAGAAGAGCGCAGATACTCTTTGGGGAATCCAGAAGGAGCTGCAGTTTTAAAGCCTTTGAATGTGCTGCCATAAAGAGAACAGGACAGGGGTTGAGTTGTTATGTATGATCTGCTTCTCTAAACCAAATCCTTCCTCTGATTAGTGACTAAACACCAGAAGTGTAAAACCTGTGAACACACTCTAGTTTCTTCCTAAAGTTAGAAATGGGGAATAGAACCCTGTTGTAGTTTGCATATGATGCTGAATATGACCTGTATAGTCTCAGTGGTT
>CM053772.1:159691512-159722842 GCA_028658325.1 Potorous gilbertii
AAATTTCCATATTATATAAAAAGATCTGTATGTGTACAACAACACAACCAGTTCCTCAAGTGTCATACTAACCCTAAATACTGAATAAACAACAAATAACTGATTAAAAAAATATTAGATATATATTATATAGATATAGATATGCCTTAGTGGTCCCCCTTTCTATCTGTGACACCACTGACCTAGAATAGTGAGGTTAAGTGACTTGCCCAGTGTTACATAGTTAGTGTGCCAGAAGCAGAAAAGGAAGGAAAAAAGAAAGGAAGGAAGGAAGGGAGGAAGGAAGGAAGGAAGGAAGGAAAGAAAATGTAGGTATCACAAAAACACAGTTAAGCAAAAAATATTCTCACATTGGTTATATCTAAAGACTCATTTATTATTCTTCATATTTGTCCATCATCTATGAAATGAGCAGCCTTCTTCTTTATCGGAGCTCTGAAATCATTAGTGATAATTTAGTTGATCAAGCTTCTTTAGTCTTTGTAATTTTATAATAAATGCCTTATCTACTACTATCACTACTACTGTAACCATCTTCAATTCATTCCAAACTTTAGTATTCAAGACAGTATTATGAATCCATATGATTCTTTTGTACTCATTCTTTGTTACCTACCATAGATAGCTAGATGATAGATAGATAGATAGATAGATAGATAAATGATAGGTAGGCAGGTAGAGAGATGATAGGTAGGTAGATAGATAGATAGATGATAGGTAGATAGATAGATAGAAACAGATATGTATATGTATATCTATCTATCTGTATCTTTTTGAAAATACAAGTTGATAAATTCCCAATTAAGCCATTTCAATCTCTCTTAATAGCTCCCCATTTTTCTCCTCAGCAAAGTTGTTTTGGTCTTCATGTTGCTAAAATCATATCTGTTGTACTTCCTTCTCTGGATTATTGTGAGATTCAAATGAGATAATTTATTCAAAGTGCTTTGTAGACTTTAAAAGCATTTTATGAATGTTAGCTAATTTTCTTTTTGTAAGCTCATCCCTCCTAGACTGACTTTAGAATTTTAAACCGTGAGATTCTATCTTTCTCTATCCTCTTTCAACACTTTGAAACTCAGTATCCCAAAATCTAGAGAATCTACCAAACTATACTCAACTTTTCACTCATTTTTTGTAATGTATTCAAAAATTAAATGGTCCCTTCCTCTTCTGACTGCCAGAATTTCTACGTCACCAATCATTTCTTGTTCCTTATTATTTAGAATCAAGTCCAGAGTAGAGGCTTCTCTTATTACTTACTCCACTTTTATTGTAAAATTTTGTTTTTAATGAACAGAAATCCTCCTCCTCTCTCTTCTTTACCACCACGTTGAAAAAAAAGAAATATTTCTTATAACAAATATACATAGCCAAGCAAAACCAATTTCCTCCTTGGCCATGTTTAAACATTATATATATATATAAAAATATACTTAATATATATATATTAAGTTCTGCTTCCTAAATCTGCCACTTCTCTTGGAAGGTAGATTATGTATATTTAATCATCAGTTCTCCAGCATCATAGATAGTCATTTATTTGATCATAGTTCTTAGAGCTTTCAAAGTTGTTTGTCTTTATAATGTTGTAATTACATAATTTGTTCTCCTGGTTCTGCTTATTTCATTCTTCATCAGTCTATGTAATTCTTTTCCATGTGTCTTTGAAATCAACTATTTCTTCATGTCTTACAGCACAATAGGAGGGTCATTTCCAGCCATCCTGATCTATATCTTGCCACTGGACCCAGATGGCTTTGGAGTCAAAAGTGAGACTGATAACTTTACATGTCCTTGTCTCACTTAAATCCAGTTCGCTTGCAAGTCATGGTATCACCTTCCTGATGTCATGTTCCCCTTTAGAAAAGGACCTTCCTTCCCTTCCCTTATCTTCCTTTCCCATCCCTTCCTTTCCCTTCTCTTCTATTCACTTTCATCCTCTCCTTCCTGCCTACGGGGGGGCGGGGGGGGGTATAACATACTCTTACCCTTATGTGCTCTGCCCATGGCAATATAGATTTTTATGACTGAAACTTAGAAAGATATCTTGGGATTTATGATCTAGATTTCTTTCTTAAAAACCATGGCTTAACCCCAATTCACTCTGGCTGTCATTGATTGGCCAACAATAAGTCCCAGCCCAAGCCCCACTTAATGGTCATTGTTTGGGCTCTGATGGCTCAGATCAAATGTACAAAATAATTGTTTCTGTTTTGGCCAGAAACCCTGAGGGTCTTCCCCTCCCAGATTAATTTTTTTAATGAGGTCAAAGAGGCTATTCCTTGCCTCATTTCTTACCTAGTCTAATCATTGAGTGGGTGTTGCCTCAGTCAAAGGGAGAACTCTGAAAGACCCTGCTTAAAACGACCAGATCTGCCACTGCATCCAGGACCATCCCCAGTCATCCTGATCTTTATTTTGCTGCTGAACCCAACTGGCTCCAGAAGGGAAAGTGAGGCTATGGACCTTGCACATCCCTCCTCCACTAAATCCAATTCACTTGTAAGTCACCTTCCTGATGTCATGGTCCTCCTTGAGAATGAAGGAAAGACCGCAATAAGAACAGCACGATAGCACTCCATCACATTCTCGTACTTTTTGAAAAATTAAATTTTCTATACAATGATTAAGGACTTCTCCAAAAAGAGTTCCAGAAGATTCCAGACCATTAAAGCCCCACCCTAACACTATTATAATCATTCAATATCCACAATCAACAAGCACACTTTTCAGAGCTGAAGGGCAGGACCCTCTGACCCAGTGCCTCAACAGAAATTAATACAAGATATTGAGGCCTATTAATGGGCAGGGAAGGTCTTTAACTTTTCCCCCACCCACCATTAACCTTACATTAACATTACAGGAAAACATGTATAGATAGATATATCTCCATATATACATAAATATGAAATATATACAAAGTAGACATGAAATCATTTCCAGGGAGAAGCACCAGCTGTTCAAGTAATCATGAAAACAGCCACAGTAACATTTATGTAGCATTCGCTTTGCGCAAAATACTCCGCTAAGCAGTTTACAAAGGTTATCTCGTTTGATTCTCACAATAATCCTAGGTGCTATTATTTTCCCCATTTTACAGATGAGGAAACTGAGGCAAACAGAAATTAAGTGACATCCAGAGATACACAGTTAGTAATTGTCTAAGACCAGATTTGAACTCAAGTCTTAAAGCCAATATGAATCTCCAGGGAGAGGTTCTAAATGTTTACGGATCTAAGAAGGGCCCTGAACTGAGTCTGAAGGAAGCTAAGGATTCTGAGGGGGCTGTGCAATTAGAATGAGAAATCTTAGCTAGGAGAAGAAATAAGAAATGTATCTCCCTAGTTCTAGAATGAAAGAAACTGGATACTAACCCTGCCCTCAGTTTTGTCATTTGTAAAACATTGAGGTTGGACAAAAAGGTCTTGAGGTCTGTTCCAGCTCCTGTTACAAGATCCTGTCATAAAGGTGGGGTCAAAACCACCACCACTCCCTTGGAGTTTGATATCTTAACTAAGGGAAAATAAGTCTCAGTCAATCAGAGACCTTAGACTAAGTACCTTTCAAAGACCAAGTCCTTTAAGTGAAACGACACTGAATAAGAAATCTGTTCCGATGAACTGTGGTCCTGTATAAATGCATCCAATTAGCTGAAATGAGAAGCTTCTCCCAAAATTGGGGCAAGTGGGGCTTTTGTGGCACATCCACGAGGACTGCCTGAGTGGACGCTTCAGACTTAGTCAAGACTTCTGCCCCTTCTTTCTTCTTGGGCTTCAAAGTTCTTCTTGGGCTTCCCTTATTCTCACTGGTATCCTAAGCAGGAGCTGGTGGCAATGTCTGCATCATCAAGCCAAGGATAGACTGGACTCACAATTCCACAAGTTACTTAGCAAAGGGATGATGTCTTGCTTAAGAATCGCTTTTGAGTTCTACATAAATGGGAGAAAAGGACTTTCAGTAACCAAGAAATGTGAGTTACAGCTTTCCCACATGCAGCCCATCTCCCCCTGGACTTTATATGTACTTGTGGGAGAATGTGTCATAGATTCAGGGAGGACATGTTTTCTAACATTATTGCACCACCTTAGTCAATACCCCCTTTTTAAAAAAGGCTTCTTAGGGCTGGCTGACTATATGGTCTCAACCGATAAGGTTGGGGGAAGCGCACTGGTGAGACCTTGAATTGGGGGCATTAGAGAATCCTCCCTGACCCCTTCTGAGGAGGAAATGTAAACAAACCCTGGGGACCCAAATCATCAGTGGGAGCAGGTGTTACGATAAAAGCCCTTAAAGCTTTCTTTATGGCTATTCTATAAACATTTTACTGAAAAGTTAAGAGGTATGGGTTTAGCATGTTACCTAAGTAATTAGGTTTCTGTGTTGCTTAGGTTTAGTCAGTTATCTTACATTTCCGTCCAACTCCTCATGACCCCATTTGGGGATTTTTGGCAGAGATACTGGAGTATTTTGTCATTTCCTTCTCCAGCTCATTTTACAGATGAAAAAACTGAGGCAAACAAGGTTAAATTTTCCCAAGATTCTACAGTTAGACTGAGGCCAGATTTGAACTCAGGAAGGTGAATCTTCCTGACTCCAGACCTAGAAACCTATCTACCACCACCTCACTGACGCATGGTTGGTTGGGTTTACTTAATAGTTTTTCTCTGTAACAAAGGAGGGGGTCACTGTGAGGACTAGGCATAAAAACAAAAATAAATGTTATATAAAACAAAAGGCAGAAATAAACTCTTTATTCAAAATTAATTTTGTAAAAGATGACAGAAAAGTACCTCAGGAAATGGCAAGCAAAGAAAGGAACATTTCCCCCCAACTTGCTCATTTCTACCTGGCATTGTAGAGCTGAGCCCAAGGTAGAACTGGGCATGAAAACCAGATTCCCCTAACAGCTGCCTGCGTGCCCAGCTTCCCTGGCCAGCAGCCAATAGGGCACTGAATCTTCATGACAGCAGGTGCCTGGAATGGAGTAAGTGAGGGGTAGCAAGGCAGCTGCTAAGAGGAGCCCACCTCCTAAATCCTGCAATCCCTGCTCGTCCAGGTCCTATTGCCTGCCTGCTTCTAGGAACTGAGTCTCAAATGGCAGCTTGTGAAGAGGATGGCAAACAGAAATCACCAGGGGTCAGTGGAGGACTCTGAACCCCCTGAGTCCAACAGGAAATCTGTGCCATGGTGGTTCTCTCTGTTTATATGTATTGGCTGAAGATTGCTTCACTTGCTCTCTCTGTTTCATCTCATTCAGATTTATTCATAATGATGAATACATTTCCAAATGAATTGAAGGTTTACAAAGAGCTTACCTCCCAACAGACAAGAGGTACAGGATACTCCCTGAGCCATTTTACTTCTCCCTGGAATTCTCACCTGTCACACCACTTCCATTTTCTACCCTCAAGCCTTTCTCCTCCACACGACAGCCAAACTGATATTCCTAAAGCTTAAATCTGACCGGCCCAAGGAGCCTCAGGGACTCCCTGTGCCTTCAGGATAAATACAAAGTTTGGCATTTAAGGCCTTTCAGAATCTGCCGCTAGCTTGTCTTTGCAAACTGCCGTCTATCTCCCCTTTCATGCTCTTCATTCCCCATGTAACGTCCCATCTCCTGCCCCTGACTCTTTGCAAAGGCGTTCCCTTCTCACCTCTACCTTTTGAATTCTCTACTGTACTTCAAGATTCAGCTCAGTCACCATAACAATGATAGTACTAATAGTAACAAATAGTTTTTCTACGGCGCTTTAAGGTTTGCAAAGCCTTTTACGTATTCATCCGTTACAACAACCAGTAAGGGAAGTGATACTATTACCTTCATTTTACAGATGAGGAAACTGAGGGTGAGAGATGTTAAGTGATTTGCCCAGAGTCTCACAGCCAGCTAATGTCAGAGATGGGCTTTCAGCTTGTCTTGCTGCCTCCAAGTCCTACGCTCTAACGACTGCCTCTCTAAGCCCAGTAAGGTTCTCTCTCCACCCTGTTAGTAATTTCAGTGTTACTTTGCTTTACCTATACATTGTATTTGTTCATCTGTATACAGGTCGTGATTCCAACACACACATACATACAAACAGGGTCTAAGCTTGTTGATGGCAGGTCTGTTTTCATTGTTGGTTGTATGTCCCAAGCACCTAGCACTGTGCCTGACACCTAAGAACTTTTTAATAGATGCTTTGATGACTTGAGTTGAATAGACTTGAACTAGATGGGATTGAATTGAATTAAATTCAATTAGAGAAACTAAGAAGAGTAAAGTCTTGTCCAGCATCATGCAGAAAATAATAAATATATATGTATATATATGTGCATATATATGCAGATAAATATAGATACAGATATATTGTACTCGTTCCTGATCCAATTCTTTTTCTTCCATTCATCACATCAGTCATTCTTTTGGGTATTGGTAGAACAGTGTTAAAACTACTTATGTCAGTAACTAGAAAAGTAGTTACCGCAGTCTTGGAGTAATATGTAATAAATGAATTGAATCCTCACTCTGACTTTATCTTTGGATTCTATGCTTTGAACTTAGATTAAAGGTGAATTTGTGGCATAATGAGATCCTTCAAGATATGTGACAATAGTTACTGTGGATTAATTTAATAATTATATAAATAACATTGATTTGTGTAGGCAATTTTTTATAATGAATAGAAATCTAGACAGAAAGTCCAGGGGCAGATAAGTGGCATATAGATTAAATAGATATACATACATATATACACATATATGCATACATATATGTGCTTATATATTTATATATACTTATATGTATGTATGCATGCACAGGTGTGTGTGTGTGTGTGTGTGTGTGTGTGTGTGTGTGTGTGTGTAGATAGAACACTGGACCAACCAAGGAAGATCTCTTCCCCATTTGATTGCTGTGTTCGTCCTTCCTTCTCAAAGAGGACCATGACATCAAGGTGATGACATGACTTGCAGTTGACGTTGATTTGAGGGAGGGAGGGCTGGTAAGGTCACCAGCCTCACTTTCTCCTCAAGGGCCGTCTGGGTCCAGTGGCCTGATATTCATCAAAACAACTGGAGATGGCCCAGGGTGCAATGGAAGACTCTTGCCATTTCAGGCTAAAGTCATATTCACATTCTCACTTTGAGTGAGATACACCCATTCAATGAATATGCCTCTTTAAGTAGTTACTAAAGAAACGGCCCCTTTTAATAAAAAAGAAAAGAAATCCAACTGGGAGGGGAAGACCCTCAGGGCTCCTGGGTAAAGGAGAAACAGTTACTATTGAGTAATTACATTCACTCTGTGCTAGGTGGTGGGGAGGGGGGGCTTGTTGTCCAATCCATGTGCTCCAGAGTAAATTGGGTTTAACACTTGGTCTTTGATCGCCTTGAAGTCAGGTATCATCTTTGTCTCCTTGTATCCCCAGTGCTTTGCATAGTGCATGGCACATAGGAGGCAGTAATAAATGTTTATTTAAATTGAATAAATGTTTATTAAATTGAATTGATTTGAATCTGAGTTCAAATCCTACATCTATCAATTACTAGCTGGTTAAGCCATGTAATTTGTCTCAGTTTCTTCATCTACAAAATGGGAGTGATAACAGTGTCTACCTCAGAGAATTATAGTGAGGATCCAGTAGCATAACATATAAAAGGTTTTGCAAACCTGTGAATTATATGCACATATAGATGCACACATATATGGCGGGTATTATTAACCCCATTGTACAGGTGAGAAACTGAATCTAGTAAACAAAATAACATACTCACAGTCCTTCACAGTATGAACAAGCCTTGGTTCCCTGACTATAAGTCTAATACATTTGCTTTTTCCTTTTTTAAGAGCAAACCATTTTTAAAAGTAGGAATAGCAGAGTAAATAATAAAAGAAACTCAAGTAGTAGAATCATTTTCCAACCCCATATACAAAGAAATAGTCTCCCAGACTCCTGCACTGGTGGGAAAATTCCCCAGACAATTTTGATAATATTTAGGACATTTTTCTTTTATTTTTTAAATTTTCAAATTTATTATTTCTTTTCAACATTCTTTTCTTTCGAAATTTTGAATTCCAAATTCCCTTCTTCCCCCATCGCCTTCCACATCCACTGAGAAAGTAAGCAGTATGGTATCAATCATACAAATGAAATCATGCAAAATGTATTTCCATATTAGCCAAATTGCAAAAAAAAAAAGCAAGAAAAATAAAGTGAGAAAATTATACTTTAATTTGCACTCAAGAGTTCACCAGTTCTCTCTATGAAGATCGAGAGTATTTTTTTTTAAGTCATGAGTCCTTTGGAATTGTGTTGGATAATTGTATTAATCAGAGTAGATGTCTTTCATAGCTGGTCAACATTACAACATGGTTGTTACTGTGAACAGTGATCTCTCTCAGTTCTTCTCACTTCTTTTTGTATCAATTCACAAGGTCCTTGTCAGGTTTACATTTTTTTCTGAAAGCACCACCCTTGCCATTTCCAATAGCTCAATAGTACTTCATCTAATCATATGCCACAACTTGTTCAGCCATTTCCCCAATGAATGAGCATCTCTTGAATTTCCAATTCTTTGCTACCACAAAAAAAAGCTGCTATAAATATTTTTGTACACATAGTGGTTGGACCATTTTACTTCTCCATCAACAGCTCATTAGCGTACTGATTTTTCTTTCACGTTCTCCAGCATTTGTCATTTCTGATAAATGTGAGGTAGTAGTGTTTTAATTTGCCTTTCTCTAATCAATAGTGATGTACAGAATTGGCTTTGATATCTTCTCTTGAAAACTGACAATATCCTTTAACCATTTATCAACTGGGAAATGGATCTTATTTTTATATTTTTGATTCAGTTCCATATTCAGTATATATTTGAGAAATGAGGCCTTTAACAGAGAAACTTACCACAAAAAATGTTGATTTTACTTCATGGTCTCTGGTTCCTTTTAGCAAAACATAGTTTCCCTGATTATCCCTTTCAATGAGGTTTGTTTTTGCTTTTGCTTTGTCTTTTTTTAGTTCAACTGGAGCATATTAGATTCTGCTCCAGCCCTTTATTTTAACTCTGCATGTCTTTCTATTTCAAGTGTGTCCCTTATAAACAACATATTGTTAAACTGTCATTTCTAATCCATTCTATTGTCCACTTCCATTTTATTGGTGAGCTTATCCCATTCACATTTTTAATTACTTTCTGCATTTTTCCTTCTATTCCATTTTCTTCTGTATCTTCTTCTCTTTTTCTTTTTATCCTGTTCCTCCTCCAAAGTCAATTTTGCTTCTAAACACTTCTTCCCTTAATCTGCTCTCCCTTTTAGTATTCCCCCTCCCTTTCTCTTATCTCCTTCCTTAATTATTTCCCTGTTGGTTAAGTTATCTCCTTACACAGCTGAATGTGTATATATATTCTCCCTCTTTGAACCAATTCTGATGAGTGAAGTTTAAGCATTGACTGCTCCATTATCCTCTCCACTGTAAAGTTCTTCCTTGTGTGTTTATTTTATGAGATAATTTACCCCACTCAACCTCTCTGTTTACCCTTCTCCCAGCGCATTATTCCTTTTTCTAACGCCTTAATTTTTTTTAGATATTTCATCATATTCAACTCACAACCATGCCCTCTGTCTATGTATACTCCTTTAAACTGCCCTAATAACAAAAAAATTTCTTAGGAGTTATATGTGTCATCTTTCCCAAAAATATACATAAACAATGTAACTTTACTGAGACCCTTGTACTTACTCTTTCGTGTTTACTTTTTTATCCTTCTCTTGAGTCTTGTATTTGAATGTCAGATTTTCTATTCAGCTCTGGTCTTTTCATCAGGAATGCATGAAAGTCCTCGATTTTGTTAAATATCCATTTTTCCTCTGAAGGATTATACTCAGTTTTGCTGGGTAAGTGATTCTTGGTTGTAATCTTAGCTCCTTTGCCCTCTGTAAAAGCACATTCCAAGCTCTTTCACTCCTTTAATGTGGAAACCACTAAATTTTGTATAGTCCTAACAGTGTCTCCATGATGTTTGAATTGTTTCTTTCTGGCTGCCTGAAGTACTTTTTTTTTTCTCTTTGATATGAGTCCTATAATTTAAATGTAAAATTCCCAGGAGTTTTCATTTTGAAATCTCTTTTTGGAGCTAATTGATTTCAATTTCTAATGTGCCCTCTGGATCTAACATATTGGAACAGTTTTGTTCAATAATTTCTTGAAATGATTAGGTTCTTTCTTTGACCATAGCTTTTAGGTAGAACAATAATTCTTCAATTATCTCTTCTTGATCTATTTTCCTGGTCAATTGTCTTTTCACTGAATTATTTCACATTTTCTTCTATTTTTTCAATTCTTTTGACTTTGTTTTATTGTTTCTTGATGTATCATGGAATCATTAGTTTCCATTTGCCCAGTACTAATTTCTTTCTTCAGTGAACTTTTGTACCTCTTTTTTCATTTGGTCAATTCTATTTTTTAAGGAATTCTTTTCTTTGGTGAATTTTTGTACCTGTACATTTTCTATGTGATTTATTCTGCTTTTGAGGAGCTCTTTTCTTCAGTTAAGTTTTGTGACTCTTTTACCATTAGACCAATTGTGTTTTTAAGATGATATTCAGTATTTTTGTGCCTCTTTTTCCAAGCTACTAATTCTCTTTCATAAACTTTTTACATCATTCTCATTTCTTTCCCATCTTTTTTTCTCTATCACTCATTTCTTTCTTTAACCCTTCCAGGAATTCTTGTTGAGTTGGGTACAACTGGCATTTTTCTTTGGAGGCTTTTTTGTAGGTATTTTCACATGGTTGTCCTCTTCTGCCTTTATTTATATCTTGGTCTTCCTTGATATTGTTGCTGCTTTTTATGGTGAAGCTCTTTTTTTATTGTTTGCTCATTTTTCCAGCTTTTTTTTCCTGACTTCAAACTTTACGTTAAAGTTGGGTTCTATTCACCTCAGGATGGGGAAGCACTGTCTCAAGATTTTTCTGGGCTACTGTTTGCAGAGCTAGATCAAAGAGTCTGCAAATTTCTGGCGCTTTCTATGTGCTGTGATACTGGGAGAGGTATGGTCACTGCTCTCTTGATCTACACTCTGGTCTTTACAGGACACCTTTACAGGAACACCTTTACAGGAAGGGACTGTGATCCTCTGAAACCAAAAATGCTAGTGTTTTCTTTGCTTGGAACTGTGATCAGGGTTCCGGCTTCCTTGTGACTGATCATCAGCGAACTCTCCACCCTGGAACTGCAACCAGGATATCTGCATACAGGTAATAGAGTTGCCTGTCCATGCAAGTTGTATGCAATGCCACCAAAAGGTTCCTTTTAATATCTTTCTGACCAGTTGACCAACCCTCTTACCTTGAAATTCCCTGAATCTGCTACTCCTGTGACAGCTACTATTGCTGCCACAGCATGTGTAAGTTACAAAATAGGTTTCCATTCTGGTGTTACATACTGCTGCCAACCTTCTTAGTGTTCAAAGTCCAGAAAAAAGTGGCACCTTGACCTTTTGCTGGCTCTACTGCTTCAAAATTATATTTGAAGCATTATTTTAAAGTTGTTTGTAGGGAGATATGGAAAGAGTTTAGATGGGTTGCCTCTAATCCATCATGTTAACTCTGCCTACACTTTCTAACATATCACAGTCTTAGTTAAATATGTAACTACTTTGAAGTGCAAATTTAACACAAAAGAGGCGAAAGTAAAAAATTTTAGGCTTCTCTTGCTGAAGTATTCCTAACATCCGTGTGTATGTATTGGAAAAAAAAGAATAACCAATGTCTTTCGCCAAGGAGGATCCAACTGACCTGATGATAGTAATAGATTAATTTGTCGGTTACCAGAGGCACTTGCTATGGGCCAGACACTGTGCTAAGTGCTTTCTAAATATTTTATGAATCTCACAGCAATCCTATGAGGTAGTTGCTATTATTACAACCATGTTAGAGCTGAAGAAATTGAGGCAGACAGAGGGTAAGTGACATGCAGTCTGAGTTGGATCTGAACTCAGGTGTCCCTAACTCCCAGTCCAGTATCCCATCCATTGCACTACCTAGCTGTCTGTAACGAAGAATGTAAAATCCTTGAAGGAAATGATTGCTTCATTTTTGTGTTTATATCATTAGTACTTAGGACAGTGCCTGTTATATTGTAAGTACTGAATAAATCATGATTGAATCAAATTCTCGCACTAGAGGTAAATTTGGGGTTGAGTAGATGGTCTAAGGAACAGTTCAACTCAAGGGATACATTAGGCAGAATGGAGGTGACCCTGTCCTGTGAGAGTCCAGGTCATGCCCTCTCACCATATCCAATTGTCCCTAATGCCCTCCCAAAGGAGGAGGTAGAAGAGAACAAAGGAAAAGGGGAGGAGGGTCCCACATGATGAATACAATGGTGACAAAATACCAGGGTTGGCATTCTGGAGCCAGGTGAAGGAGCAAGGGACGACCACAGAGAAGTGCTCTCTGTCTCTCTGTCTCTGTCTCTCTCTCTTTCTCTCTCCCTCTCTCTGTCTCTGTCTCTCTGTCTCTCTCTCTGTCTCTGTCTGTCTCTCTCTCTCTCTCTGTCACACACACACACACACACACACACACACACACACACACACACATACACACACTCTCACCCCAGATATCAGCACCTGAGGATAGAGTTCCAGTTGTGCCAACCCTAGTGATACAGTTCTGGTTGTTGCCACTGCAAAAAAATTAAAAAAAGGTTATGTTTGGGGTTTTCTGGGTTTTTTTGTTTCTTTTTCCCTGTTGTGACCGACTCAGTCCTATAGAAAACCTTCTTCTCCTGTGCCTGTTCATAGACACAGTGCAATGGCTCACATCTTGAAGTACTTAACTATTCCCTGATATTCTTTCAACAAATGATGGATTTAATTTAGCCAAAGTTTAATGTTATAAATTCAGCAGATTTGGAGTTAAATAAGGGCTAAGAGGAAACTGCAGAAATAGGTTTTCCACCAGATTTTTTTTTTCTTAACTTCACACTAATCCAAAGCAGCTGAAAAGATTCTGTCAAATTTTGCAAAAGAAAATCACCTCTGGGCTGAGACCACACATTTTTCAAGCATGGACAATTTAAATCTAAGAGGAATTATTTAAGAAGGTTGAGCAACTCAAAGGGAAGAATTATAATGGAAATGACTTGCACCTTATAATGCAGAATTATATTATAACATAAAACCTGTCTTTTCCTACTCATATGTAGCTATGTCCTCTGAGTCTCACAGGCAAAATTGAACCCAGTCAGGAGGGTAGCAAGGTAACTTTAAAACAACCTGACCCTGGAAGATCTGGGTTCCAGTTCCATACATGATTATGAGATAACAGGGTGACACTCAGCAAGTGACATTACTCCTCTAAGTATTAGATTCCTTTTCTATAAGTTAAAGGGTCCTGAAACTTTCTGAAGGGGACTACTCCTTTACATTTCTCTCAAGCTAAACCCTTAGCCTTGGCTTTCTGTGGTGTGGGAGAGGGAGGTAAAAAGAGAAAAGTGATGATGGCAATTCTTAAATGAGGCATGGAGGTGGGCGTGGGAGTAGGGGTAGTGCTCACAGGGAGGTCTTTAAACAGAATAGGAAAGAGGATGGTGCTGCCAACCTCCCCACAGGGAATTCTAGAAGAACTTAGAGAGGGAGGGGTGGGCATAGCAACAGACTTCTTAGATCTTTTCATCATCAAATGTTATTGAAATTCTATAAATTGTAGGGGCAGCATGGCACAATGGGAAAGAGTGATGAATTTAAAGTCAGAAGGACTGTGTTCAAATGTTGACTTGGCTCCTTACAACACATATCATCTGACTCAATCACTGCATCTCTCTGGACCTCAGCTTCCTTACCTATAAAATAAGGAGATTTAACTGTTACCTCTATGCTCCTTTCAGCTCTGTATGTCTGATCCTATGCCCTACGGAATACACCAAAGGGTTACTTTTGTACCCATCAAGTTTATTTGATGGGAGAGGAAGAGGAGAAGGAGGAGGGGAAGGAGGAGGGAGAGAAGGAAGATGAGGAAGGGAAAGAGGAGGGGACAAAGAAGAAGACATAGAAGAAGAAGAAAGAGAAGAAGAAGGAGAAGACAGAAAAGAAAAGAAGGAGAAGATGAAGAAGAAGAAGAAGAAGAAGAAGAAGAAGAAGAAGAAGAAGAAGAAGAAGAAGAAGAAGGAAAAGAAGAAGTATCTTGTTGATCACTGGAAAGAGCAATGAACCTATGTGTCTGAAAAACAGTAGAATCTTCCTTGGAGGAATTGAATGACCATAGAGGGAAAAAGAAATGTCTTAACTCTTGGCTGCTTGTCTTGGATACAAGTCTTTTGTGGGCTTTGTGGTGGGGTTGGGTTGCTGTTGGTATAAATAAAGCCAGGTGTGTTGGCCTGAGTGTTTACATGAGGTGAAAAGAAGAGAGATCACTGGATCAGAAGTCAGAGAACCAACATTTAAATCTTGGTTCAGAGGCTTACTACATGTGTGATCCTGAGCAAGCCTCTTAACAACTATGGGACTCAGTTTTCTCCTGTGTAAAAGGAAGGAGTTAAATTAGACAATGGAGATCCTTTCCAAATCTAAGTCATAGGATCATAGGATCAAAACTAGAATTTGTAAATTACTGTTCTTCCATAGATTTCAAAGTACATCCCATCCCAGTATTTCATTTCCATTTCATTCAATAAATATTTATTAAGTACTTACTGTGTGTAAGGTATAGTACCAGGCCCTGCAAATATAATGACAAAAACTTCAAAATAAGTAGATGTGGAAATTTCAGTAGAGAAATGGCAGCTATGCATGTAGAATGAAACATACACTGGCAGATGCCTACATTATGTCAGTTGCCTTTGCTTCAATGCTTTTTTTTTTAATGATTATGAGGAAGGAGGCAACAGTTGCAGGGGGAAATTATTATAATGTAAAAAAAAAAATCAATAAAACATTTCCGGGTAAGATGGCAACAAGAAAGTTTCTAGAGGAGCCCAGCTCTCCCACAAACACTCCAGCAAAGCAATTAAAATTGTACCAGAAGGAAGAATAAAAAAGAGAGATGAAGAAATAAGAATAAACTCTCCCATCTAGTCCAGGACTGCACAAAAAGATTGCCAGAATCCTGAAGGCATGTTGAGCAGAGACAAGAGGGGGAGAGAGAAGCCAGTGCTAGGAACAAGGAACTAAAGCCAGAGGGCTCTCAGCCCTGGCTTGTCAGAGAAACAGGGGACAGAGCCAGTGCCTCCAACACAAAAGACAGGGCCAGGCATTGTGCTCACCTGGGGCATTCCAAGAGACCAGAAGCCAGCACCCAAGTAACCCACAGTGGAGCTACATGTGAAAGTGAGCCAGAGTGGCACCCGGACAGCCCTACCATCAGGGAATTCGCAAGAGGATTGCAACCAGGGCAGTGATTGGGCCATGCTGGTACCAGAGGCTTTGTGCAAGTTCTACAACCAGCACAATAGAACTCATTTGTCAGAACCATAGCAATGAATTAAACCAATTCCTTTTCATGATTTGTGGAAAGAGGAGGCAAAGAATGTCTGGGGCAAAATCCGTGTTAGCCCAGAAGGAGATACAGTCAGAAGCCAGGGATTCTGGCAGAGTCTGGAATCTTGCGCTTAATCCAGATTTGCAGAGGTGGATGCATCCTGACCACAGACAGCACAGAATCAAGCAGGTCTATATGCCTCATCTAAGAGTGTGGGAGCAAGGCAAGTCTGGCCTTCGCACAGAGTCCCAACCCAGAAACTGAGACAGAAGAAACTGAGTGAATAGTAAAAAAATACTAGCCACAA
This sequence comes from Potorous gilbertii, assembly GCA_028658325.1. Classification (NCBI taxonomy): domain Eukaryota; kingdom Metazoa; phylum Chordata; class Mammalia; order Diprotodontia; family Potoroidae; genus Potorous; species Potorous gilbertii. The sequence continues at coordinate 159,707,286 of CM053772.1, forward strand.
ATTTAAAAAAAAATCTTGGATTAAGACAAACCCATGAAATAAACTCAGACCTAGAAAGGAATTCTTCCCTTCCCTCCCCTTCCCTTCCCTTCCCTTCCCTTTTTTCTCTTCCTCCACATAGAGCATCATATGCTTACCTTCAGGTGCTCTGCCCAAAGGAATATAGATTTGGATGGCTGAGACCTAGCAAGCATCTTGGGATTTAAGGCTTAGATTTCTTTCTTAAAAACCATGCCTTAAACCCAAATTACTCTGGCTCTTGTTGATTGACTAACAATAGTTCCCAGTCCAGGCCCCACTTAGTGGCCAATGGATCCTGGTGACTCAGAGTGAATCTAAGTAGTAATTGTTTCTGTTTTGGCCAGAAATCCTGAGGGTCTTCCCCTCTCAAATTGATTTCTTTATTGGATTAGGTAAAAGAAGTCATTCCTTGACTCTTTTCTTAGCTAACCTTAATCACTGAGTGGGTGTTGCCTCAGTCAAAGAGAGAACTCTGAAAGACCTAAGGCCAAGGTCTTCCATGGCGTCCAGAGCTATCTCCAATTGTCCTGATCTATATCTTGCCACTGGAGGCAGATGACTCTAGAGGAGAAAGTGAGGCCAGTGACAGCACAGCTCTGCCTCACTTGTAAATCATGGCATCACCTTCCTGATCTCATGGTCCTCTTCAAGAATGAAGAACAAGCAAGAATAACAGCAATAATTCTTTATAATTTTGAAACACTGACTTTTTCCCCCTATGATTGTTCTTTCCATTTTCTTTGGATACATGGTTATTGTATATAGATAGTGTTCTCTTCATCCTGCTCACTTCACTTTGCATGAGTTCATGTATATCCTTTCCATGCTTCTCTGTATTCATCACATTCATTGTTTCTTACAGCAAAGTAATATTCCACTACATTCATGTGCCATAATTAAATTAATCCTTCCCCAATCTATGGACATCTACTTTATTTCCAATCCTGTTCTATCACATACACACACACACACACACACACACACACGCACGCACGCATGCATACACACACTGTTATAAATATTTAGTAGATCAGTTACATTTCATCTGTGATCCAAACATTCCTCCAAAGGTTTCCCTGGATCCCATTGGTTTTTTCACTGCTCTGGCCCAACTGAAAAACTGAGTAGGATAGAAAGAGTTGGGAAGGGAGTGGTTGTAAGAAATTTGCTAGAATTTGAAAAAAAGGACAGGACTGGCAGGAGCAAGCTGGGTTGGGTTCTACCCATTGGTTCCTCGTCCTGGGAATTTCTTACTGGATTTCCTGGGTCAAAATATTCAACACTGAGGGCAAATAAGGAGAGAATAAAAACAAAGTCAAAACTATCTGAATTTTCTTGGTTGTTTTGTCAGAATGCCCCCTAACTCCTGTCCCTTGACTAATAAGTAGCTTTTAATGGCTAAGGAAGTCTCTAGAAGACATTTAATGTCTGGAGATAATTTTCTAGTAAGAAAATGAAAATTCTATAACCCAGATGTATTTCCCTTTCTGTCTTAACTTCCAGTTAGCTCAGAGCTAAATCCAATGCCCATGTGCCATAATACAGGTAACTACTGACAGGAATGTTGAGCTGAGAGTCAGCAAACCTGAGTTCTGTTGTAATAACTCAGCCACTAACTCATGGACACATAAGTAAATCTGGTAACCTTTCTGACCTTCATTGCCCTCATCTATGAAATGAGCAATATGAGGTTCCTTGAGATTTCAAGTTCATGGCCTCTATTCTGTTTTATCCATGTCTTATTTTGAATTCTTAAACATATAAGCTTCCTCAAATCCTCTTAGAAATAAAGAATGTAAAATTCTTAATTTTTTGGAAAGCTTTACTTCTTTTGAAAACTAGCAATGATTTATAAAAATTTGGCTGTTGATAGTGAGAAGGAAATACTACTTGGGAATGGGAAAAGAACAGGAGTAGCCACTTTATTGAGTTCCATTTAACAAATATTTGTTAGTCAGCTACTATATGTTAAACCTAGAAGATTATTTTTTAAAAAGAAATAAGGCACAGTTCTTAACTTCAAGTAGTGTGTAGCTGGGCAATAAAGAATATACAAATTATGATGGAAAGGGAAAAGGACTTATTTGTACAAAAATATTTATAGCAGTGCTTTTTGTATAGGCAAAGATTTAGAAATTGAGGAGATGCCCATCAACTGGGGAATGACTGAACAAGTTGTGATATATGATGGCAATGTAGTATTACTGTGCTATAAGAAATGATGAACAGGCAAATTTCAGAAACAAACCTGGAAAGGCTTATGTAAACTGATGCAAAGTGAAATGATCAGAACTAAGAGAATGTTGTAGACAGTAACAAGAGTACTATATGATGATCACCTGTGAATGAAAACTATTCTTAGCATACAATAATCCAAGACAATTCCAAAGATTCATGATGAAAGAGAAAGAAAGAGAAGGAGGCTGAATGTTGATCAAAGCATATTATTTTTCACTTTCTATATTTTTGGTGTCTTTTTTCCCTTTGGGTCTGGTTCTTCTTTCACAACATGACTAGCATACTAATATGTTTTGTATAATTGAAAATATATAACCTATATCAAATTGCCTGCCATCTTAGGAAAAAGGGAGGTGAGGGAAGGAGGGAGAAAATTTGGAACCCAAAATATTTTTATTTTGTTTTTAGTGTTTTTATTTTTTAATATAGAATTTATTTTTTTTCAATTTTCAACATTCACTTCCACAAGAATGTAAATTCCAAATTTTCTCCCCATCCACCCCACCACCACCCCAGGACAGCATGTACCTCATCCAGACCTTCTTCCAGTCTGTCCTTCCTTCTATCACCTCCCCTCCTTCCCTCCCTTTCCCATCTATTTTCCTATAGGCAAAATAGATTTCTATAACTCATTGCCTGTACATCTTATTTCCCAGATACATGTAAAAACAATTTTTAACATTCATTTTTAAAACTGTGAGGAACTCAAAATGTTTTTTAAATGAATGACAAAAATTGTCTTTACATATAACTGCTGAAAAAATAAAGTATTATTAATGATAAAAAAATCAAAAGTTAAAAGTAAAAAACAAATTACTGTGATATGAGGCAGAATGTAATATATGTAAAGGAGGCATTAAAATAATCTGGTAAGAGAAATTTTGGTAGAAATCTGACCACTTTTATTTGGGAGCATTCAAAAAGATTCTGTAGGAAGTAGCATCTGAGTTGGGCCTTAAAGAAAGAAAGAATTCCACCAGGCAGAGATAAAGGCAAGACCAAAAACAAAACATAAAAATGATGAGACCTGAAACACCTTGATGGAGTCCATGGTCACCGACTAGAAGATATCAAAACCTCTGATATACACATGCCAGAAAGAACTGGAAAGGTCTAGAAGATCATAGATTCAAGGCTGGAAGAGACCTTAGATATCATCAAGCCCAACCCCCTCATTTTCCAGGTGGGATAACTGAGGCTTAGAAGGACTAAGTAGTTCCTCCCAGGACACATAGGTGGTAAGTTTCTGAGGCAGGATTTGAACCAAGATTTTCCTGACTCCAAGTCAAGTGCCCTTTACACTAAGTCATACTGCCTGTTGGTTCAGAGGCTATAATCAAGGAAGCAACTTTTGCTGATTTTGTGATGTGAAGTTCTAAATAATAATATTCATGATAACTTTTACATAGTACTTTAAGGTTGACAAAGCACTTTTCAAATATTGACTCATTTTTTCTCTCACAACAACTCTGAGAGGTGAATGTTATTATTGTTAATAACATTTTTTTCCTTTATTGCATGTAACAACAATTTTTACCATTTTTTTTAAATTTTGAGTTCATATGCCCAAAGGGCTACAAAAATGTACATACCCTTTGACTCAGCAATATGACTTCTAGGACTGTATACCAAAGAGATCATAAAAATGGGAAGAGATCTCATCTGTACAAAAATATTTATAACAGCTCTTTTTGTGGTAGTCAAGAACTGGAAATGGAGAACATGTCCATCAACTGGGGAATGGATGAATAAGTTGTGGTATATGAATATACTGCAATACTATTGCAGACTTCAGAACATCCTGGAAAGACTTATATGAACTGATGCTGAGTGAAATGGGCAGAACCAGGACAACATTATACACGGTAACAGCCATAGTGTACGAGAACTTTTTCTAATAGACTTAGCCCTTCACAGCAATGCAAGGACCTAAAACATTCCCAAAGTATTCTTGAGGCAAAATGCCATCCACATCCAGAGAAAGAACTATGGAATTGAAATGTAGAATAAAATAGACTATTTTCTCTTGTGTCGTATTATGTTTTGTTTTGTTTTTTGTTTTTCTCATGGTTTCTCCCATTCATTTTAATTCTTCTATGAAACATGACTAATGTGAAAATGTGTTTAATAAGAATGTATGTGTAGAACCCATATAAGACTGCATGCCATCTTGGGGAGGGAGGGGAAATGAAGGGGGTGAAAATTTAAAACTTATGGAAGTGATTATTGAAAACTGAAAACAAATAAATTAATTTAATTTAATTTTTAAAAATTTGAGTTCAAAATTCTCTCCCTTCTTCCCCTTCCAAGATGGTTAGCAATCTAATATAAATTATATATGTGCAGTCATGTAAAGCATTTTTCCATATTGGTCATTTTGTGGAAGAAAATTCAACCAAAAAAAAAAGGAGAAGGAAGTGAAAACAGCATGCTTCAGTCTGTATTCAGACCCCATCAATTCTTTCCCTTGGGGTAGGTATCATTTTTCATCATGACTCTTTTGGGATTGTCTTGAATCTCTGTATTACTAGGAATGGCTAAGTCATTCACAGTTGTTCCTTGCGCAATGTGGCTGTTACTGTGTACAATGTAATCCTGATTCTGCTCACTTCACTCTGCATCAGTTCATGTAAATTTCTCCAGGTTTTGGTGAATGCTATTATTTTCTTCATTATCTGTCACTAGAGGAGGGGCAAAGGAAGAAAAATTTCTCCTTCGGTCATGGATAGTCGAAAAATGAACTTTTTAAGAGCTTAGAGCATCATACCGCTCCCTAAAAGCATAGAGGTAGTATTGTACATGGAGCACTGCTTTTGCAGTCAGAAAGACCTGAGTTGAAATCTTGCTTCATATATTTCCTAGCTGTGTGGCCTTGGGTCACCCACCCTTAGACGCTGTCAGCCTTAGTTTCCTCACCTGTAAAATATTCAAATGCTATTTGTAAAGCCACTTAGCACAGTGTCCAGTATGCACATAATAAATGCTTGTTCTCTCTCTTCCTTCCCCCAAGGAGAAGGAAGCACAAGAACCACTAACATTACTACTTTGACAGTGACTTGATGCAAGCCAGAATTTTTATACCAATTAAATTGCCACACTACAAGGAGGAGAAATTAGTACACTAACAACTGTTTTGTAGCATTGTTGAATCACACTCCAATGACTTTACAACTTTAATAAAGTTAACAAGATAGCCTCATCTTACAAAGAAAAGGAACATGATCACTGACATACCAATTCTCCTCTGGATTTGGAAAAAGCTGTACCCTTGGAAAGGTTCTCCATGGGATCAAAGGGAACAGGAAACTCTTGGTAAATGAATGTTAGCCAAACAGCATGTCTTTCTTTCTCAAGAAGGAGGCCCTATCTATGGATGGATTTGCTTTTATGTGGGAAGGTTTTATCTCTTTATTGTGTACCTTGGAAGTGGCATAAAGCTGCTGTGATGGAGATTCATTGGATCATAGCATTTAGATCTGACAGGGACATTAAAGTTTATCTCTACTAATTAACCAGTATAATGAATGAAGAAACTGAGACGTCAGAGAGAAAAAGACTTCACTTAGTGAGCATTGATTAAGCACCCAATATATGCAAAGCATTATGATGGGCACTAAAGATAGAAAAACAAAAAAGAGATACTCCTACTCTTCAAGGAATGTATGTTCTGCTACATATATAAGTGAATATGAAATATGTATGCAAAGTATATGCTTTGTTTTGCTGAGGAGAGAAGGATAGACTTTTGGTTCATTTATGTTGGGAATTTCCGTTGTGGAGATTCGTCTCATTGATGAAGAACCAACAGTTTTCTCTCACTGATAATCTTAGAGAGCTGCTTGGGATTCTTTGCCCATAGCCATTAAGTTAGCATGTATTAGGTCTTCCTGATAGCAAGGCCTACCCTCTATTGAACAAGTCATTTGTTGTCGTTGTCATTGTTGAGTCTTTTTTCTCTCATGTCCAACTGTTCATGACCTCCTTTGGCGTTTTCTTGGTCAAGGTACTGGAATAGTTTGCCATGTCCTTCTCCAGTTCATTCTATAGATATGGAACTTGAGGCAGAGTTAAGTAACTTGCCCAGAGTCACATAGCTAGTAAGTGTCTGAGGCCAGATTTGAACTCAGACATGAATCTTCCTGATTGCAGGTTTAGCACTCTGTGCACTATGGCCATCACCTAGCTGCCCCCTATGATTATGACATACTGCCTTATATACAATTGTTCCAAGAGGTAGAACACTAAAAGCCCTGGGGAATGAGGAAAGGTTTCAGTTGGAAGCCCCTTTGATATACTTTAAAGAAAGTAGATATTCTAAGAGGTAGGAAGGAAGAGGAAGACATTCCAGATATAGGGGACCACTTATGCAGAGTCATGGAGATGGGAGATACAATTTCATGTATTAGGAACAACCAAGAGACAATGTAGACTATAATGGAAAATACGTGAAAGGAAAAAATTTAAAAATGACTAAAAAGGTTGTTAGGAGTCAGTTTTTAGAGGGCATTAAATGTCAAGATATGTCTTTTAAGATTATGGTAATAAGAAGCTACAGAAGGGGTTTTTTTGCAGAGGGGGTGTGGAGAGTTGATTTTTTTTTTTAAGTAAAATAGTGGCATGGTCATATTTCTGTGTTAGGAATTTTGATGTGACAGCTGTGTGGAGAATACATTGGACAGAGGAGAGACTAAACCTGGAAGACTAATTAAAAGGCTACTGGAATGATTAACTAAGAGGTGATGAAGGTCTAATCTACAGCTAGGACTATGTGAACAGAGAAAAGTGGACAAATTTAAGAGTTGTAAGGGATAAGTGTAATGTTAATTATGTTAATGAGAGTTAAAGATCTTTCCCATCCATTAATGGGCCTGCCCATTAAAGGAAGCTTGATTAGGAGAGATTTGTTTTGTAGGAAGGCCCACACCTTTTCTTAATTTTTAATGAGGTTCTTATTCTCAAGAGCTGTGATGGCCCCTGGCTCTGAAAAGCATTTAGATAGTCTGAGTGAGGTTTTGTTTTAGGGCTTACTTATGAGAAGTGTTTGACCAGATGAGACTCTGGGCAGCAGTGAAGGAACCCCAGTTTTGAAAGCCCAAATATTGGTGCTTCTCTCTCTGTGGTAACTATGTATGGAAAGGTCAGACAGTCAGATCTTTTGATCTGTAATATGTGTATTGCTTATGGTCAGACAGTTGGAAGCCCTGTCTGTTGGTCTTTATTTCTCTGTTTGTATTTTCTCTGTTGGTGAATGTGATTAAAGTGATTGCTGACCCCTCAAAAATTCCTTTCCTTTTAGAAAAGCAGATCTAAGAGCCTGTACAACATGCCCTCTTGTGTGTGCTGGGGTCTTTGCTGTTACCATAATTCAACAACCATTTATAAAGTACCGACTATGTGCTAGCTATATGTAGTATTATTATTATGTAGTAAGCTCTGGAATTATGAAGAAAGACAAAAGTAGCCCTTGCCTTCAAGGAGCACACAATCTAAATGTTGTGGAAGTAGAATTAATAAACCTGGGCAATGGATAGAATCTGGAGGTGAAGGAAGGAGAGCAAAGACAAGTTTCAAGGACGACTCCAAAGAAACAAAATTAGGTGGCTACCAAGATGGCAGAACACTCTCCAATAGAAATAGGGAAGTTTGGAAGAAAGGTGGGTTTATGAGTTCTGTTTTTGAACATGGTAAATTGAATTTGCTTGATATCCCATAGCAAGTAGCAGATTTAGGATAAACCTGGAACTGAAATTCTAAATTCTTTGTTTTAGGGACTACACAGTGAATCTCCAAATGCATTTCTAGCTTCTTTTGTTTATAAAGAAAGAAGAAATAAAATTGAGCTTGCCAATGAATGTTACTACAAGCAGATCCTGAGAAACATCATTAATTAGGATTAATGGGGCAGAAGGCCTGTTAGAGTTAGTTAAAAGTCTTAATGTTTCCTAGAAATGCAGCTTTATTACTTTCAAGGCATAAAATAACTCAAATTAAGTGCTAACAAAGTGATTATAAGCAAAGGGCCTTTTCTGGCCTTGCTTTACTATGTAGATAAGAATCATCTGTAATTAGCAGTACCATTTGCATGGTAACAATTAATGTACTTTAAAACTGTTTATTCTCTTAATTAGCTTAAATATCTCTTGCCACCTTGTAAAAGCTAATAATTTGCTTATCAAACCTTCCCTTCCAGGGGAGTATGGAGGTAAACAGCAGCCTCATCCAGATTGGAGTTATCACAAATTCCAAATTAGAGGCATACCTAGTAATAAGCTTTTATCTTATTTTGATTCATTTTTTTCATTGTGAAAATTTCTTTACTCAAAAAGACAGTTTAAAGGCAAATACCTCTTGAGGGTCATTTAAAAGTTTTTCCAAATAACCTTTAGAAAGCCTCTTCAAGTCCCTTGAAAGAGATTTGATGACTTTCAAATTAACATATTGGTTGATCAGCTAATAGGATTTAATCCAGCTAGAAGATAGACTATGAAAGTCTTAGGAGAAAGTCATGATAAATCAGAGACGTTTTTTTAATGAGTAGTAAATGTTTTTTGACACACTTCCAACTCATTAAAATCTTTCTGAATCCTAAGTCCTTTCCTCTCCTACCTTAATAGCCTTTAGACTGAAAATTGAATTAACTTTTGAATTTAAGTTGTAAAGGTCAAAAGGAACATACTTTTGATGACATAGGAAATTATGTGCATGCTATTTCATCTTCCATTGTCTAATACTCAATAGACCATTTATTTCAAATGATGAGAGGGGATAGTCTGTTTCAACCAGAATAATGCTTATTTCTTTAAATTAGGAAAAAATGATCATGCTCTTTTAAAATTAAATGATTCTTCTTTTATAGGGAAACTAAGAAGTGTCCATACCCGTATGGATTACATTCAGAATAATAAACAGTCCTATGTACAACTGAAACTGAACCGTAGGATGGAAGCAGCATGTGCTTGCCCAGAGTCAAGGCATCACCAAGGTTACTGAGCAAGGCCTGCTCAGTGCCCTCCACCATAAGGATGTTCAATATTGATGATTTCCTTTCATGGGAGAATGTGAATAATTAGACTGTATTATGTTGCTAATCATGATTTGAGAATAAGAAGCAGTAGAAATGACATTACTGAGGACATGTATAACCAGAAAAAGAAGTGAGCCATTCATGTAGGGTGAACAAGGGATAGCAAACAGCCTGAGTTTTTCTGATGCCCATGGAATGTTAGAAGAAACAGAGGAAAAGCCCAGAGGGAGCCATGCATCCTGTATGGAGAATGTAAAGAAAGACATTGGGAAGGAGGAAGAGAAGGGAGGAATAAGGGGAGAAAAGAAGGAAAAAAGGAGGAAGGCAGGAAAGAATGGAGGGAGGGAGGAAGGAAGGAAGGAATCAAGGAAGGAAGGAAGGAAGGAATGGAGAGAAAAAAGTATTTATGTAGCTTTATGTGCCAGGCACTGTTTTCTGGACATATACAAAAATCTTAAAGAATAGAAAACAGAGGATGGATCACACCAATGGAGTGATGCCCACATCACTGAGATCATGAATCCATCAAGGTACAGCATGGTACAGTAGGGACCATACTAAAAAAAATCACTTCAACTGTTTGAGACCTTTTTTTTATACAAAAAATGTATCTGATTCTCAGTTTTCTCATTTATAACCCTATCACATACAGCTGGTATGGGGGATCAAATGAAATTCATATGTAAGGCACTATATAAACATGAGCTATTATCATTTCCCAAGTCTTCATTCTGGCCCCCTTTTTTAGGCAGCAGACTACTGACTAGAATCAGGAAGACCTGAATTCCCATGCAGATTCACGTACTTCCTAGGTGGCTAACACTGGGCTAGACATTAAGCCTCTGTTTGCCTCAGTTTCCTCAACTGTAAAATGGGGGTGACAATAGCACCTACTTTACAGGGTTTTTATGAGGACCAAATGAGAAAATATTCCTAAAACACTCAGCACAGTGGTTGGCACATAGTAGGTGTGTAATAAACATTTATTGACTGACTGACTGAAACCCAAGATTACACCTACATATTTGTCTACCATTTCACATCACTAACTCGTGTATTAAACTTTTGTATTGTTCATTTAAGTCATGCTCCACTCTTCATGACCCCATTTGGGGTTTTCTTGGCAAAAATACTGGAGTAATTTGTCATTTCCTTCTCTACATATTAAGCTCATTAAGTTCATTAAAATCCCTGGGTGGTTTGTTTTCTTTTTTTCAGAACCACTATTCTCTATCCATGCCTTCCCCTATCTTATACCTGTGAAGTTTATTTTTTTCCTACCCAAATGTAGGACTTAACATAAATCACTAATGAATTTTTCTTTATAGGTTGCCTCAGTGTTCTAGTCAGAATCCTTTTGAATGCTAGTTCTGTCACCAATGTATTCACTATCTCTCTCCACTTTATGTAATTTGCAAATTTGATGAGGATACCATCTATGATTTTATCAGTCATTCAGTAAACATTTGTTAAGCACCTACTATGTGTCGAGCACTATGTTATAGCTTTATCCAAGCCATTAATAAAGAGGCATTGAGACAAAACTCTTAGGGTGTTTCACTGAAAACTTCCTGTCACTTGGACAATGAATCATTAACAAATTTGAATCCAGCCACTCAATCAGTTCTAAATCCAAATGACTGTATTATGATCTAATTCACCTCTCTACATCTTCTCTATGAGACAGTTCATCAAAAATCTAGGTAAACTATATCCACACCATTCCCTTTCATTTACTAGTCTACCAATCCTAGACAAAAAAAAAAAAAGCCAACAGAGTCTGGTATGAAGTGTTCTTGATGAAGTCATGCTTGTTCTCTGTAATCACTACATCCTTAATCTATCTCTGCCAACCATCTCTTCAATGATACATTCTAGAATTTTCCCAGGAATTCAAGTCAAGTTCACTGACCTGTAGTTATTAGTCTATTTTTGCCCTTTTTCTTGAAAACCAGGAGAGTTGCCCGTCTCTAATATTGTACCGTCTCCATCATTTTCCTTGAGGTTTCAAATATCACTAACAGTTTGTTCTTGTTCAGTTGTGCCCAACTCTTGATGACCCCATTTGAGGTTTTCTTGGCAAAGATATTACAGTGATTTGCCATTTGGCTCATTTTTACAAAGAGGAAACTGAGGCAAACAAGTTTAAGTGACTTACCCAGGGTCACACAGTAAATAAATGTCTGAAACAAAGTTTGAACTCAGAAAGAAAAGTCTTCCTGCCTACAGGTGGGTACTCTATCCATTACATTGCCTACCTGTCCCTATCACTAATGGGAGCTCAGTAATTGCATCTACCAGTTCTTTCTGGATTAGATAGGATAGTTCCTCTAAGTCAAATGACTGGAATTCACCAAGAGCAGCTAGAGTACATTTCCACAAGACTTTTGGTACTCTGTCACTTTGAATGGTGTCTCCTCCCCTGGACTGCTTTTCACATCAGAAGGACCCTTCTGCCCCTGAGGCCTCACCTTCTGATTGGCTGGTTCCCACAGAATTTCCATTTTAAAGAAGAGGCCCAGGCTAATGCATCTTCATCCCTCTTCAGGTTGCACTCTTCGACCTTACGCCACCACCACTATTTTAAACTGTTTTTTGGCTAAGTTCCTTGAGGGCAAAGACTGTCTTTATTTTTTTCTGCTGGTATTTGTATTGCCAATGGTTAGCACAGTGCCTCATACATAGTAAGTTCTTAATAAATTCTTATTCACTTATCTTGGTTGTCAATTCCGTTAGTCATTTTTTTCTTGGTCATTTCCACTGTAAAGAATATTCCCTTTATAGAGAAAGCAGAAAAATTAAAATTAAAACATTCTGCCTTCTCTCAGTTGTCAAGTTGTCCCATCCACCTCAGAAAAAAGTCCCATCTCATTTTTAGTCCTTGTTTTTTATTTCCCTAAATATCTTTAGAAAACTTCCTTGTTGTCCTTAGCTTTCATTAGCCTTATCTCATTCTGGTCTTTAGCATTCCAGACACTATTTTCTACAGCACTGCACAAAACTCATATTAATCTTATTTGTCTGGCCTTAATTCTATCTTCAGTACACTTCTTTTAAAAATCAAAATGAGAATTGATTAGAGACATGCAAATAAAACAACTCTGAGGTACTACCTCATACCTATCAGATCGACTAACATCACAGAAAAGGAAAATGACAAATGCTGGAGGGGATGTGGAATAATTGAATTGTTGGTAGAGTAATGAACTGGTCCAACCATTCTGGAGAACAATTTGGAACTACGCATATCCTTTGACTTAGCAATACTGTTATTAGCTCCGTATCCCAAAGAGATCATAGAAAAGAGAAAGGGACTTATTTGTGCAAATAATAGTAGTTCTTTTTGTAGTGGCAAAGATTTTGAAATTGAGGGAATATCCATCCATTGGGGAATGGCAAACAGGTTGTGGCATATGATTGTGACCGAATACTGTGGTGCTATAAAAAATGATGAACAGGAGTTCATCAGGGAAGACTTTCATGAACTGATCCAAAATGAAGTGAGCAGAATCAGGAGAACACTGTACACAGTAACTCCAATATTATAAGAAGGATCAACTAGGAAAGACTTAATTACTCTGATCAACACAGTGACCCAAGACAATTCCAAAGGACCATGATGAAAAATGCTATCTACCTCTAAAGAGAGATGTGATGAACTCTGAGAGCAGATTGAAGCCTACATTATTTTCCTTGGGTTTTATATTTTCTTTTGTGACATGGCTAACATGGAAATAGGTTTTGCATAAATGCACATGTGTAACTGATATCATATTGTTTGCCTTTTCAAAGCATGGGAGAAGAGTGGGAAGGAGGGAGAGAACTTGGAATTCAAACTTTTAAAAAATGAATGTTAAAAAAATTTTGCATGTATTTGGAAAACATTTAACAAAACAAATAAAAATTTAAATGTAAGAAAACTATGACAAAACAAAATCAAAGTGAAATAGTTTGTTAGTTTCCTGTCCATCTCCCTGAGTCTCTATAGATACCTCCATTTTCCCCATTGTAATGGCTTCCTTTTGTGTCTTAAGAATTTCTGAACATCTCCCATCCCACCTTGGCGGACTTCTCCTGAAATATTTTCATCCATTGTATCTGAAATATATTTCCTCTGAACCCTTTGAAATCTACTTTCTCAAAGTCTAAAGTACATGTCAAATAATGCCCAGATTCCTCTCCTCCAACACAAACTATAGGATAGAGTAGTTTCCCATCCTCCTTGGTTGTTATCAAGTACACCAGCACCCCCAAGCAACCAGTTCTTTCTTGCTCATGAGAATCATATCTAGAATAGATAGTCCCCTTGTTGGTTCCACAGGTTCTTGAAAGATGAAAGGATCACTAGGGTGAATTAAGAGATTGTTAGCTGTTCAGCTTTCAACAAAGAAAGGGTTTCAGCAGATATCTTGATAACAAAAGTTCCATATCACCATAGTACTGAGCCTCTATGCTTGGCTTTCAATCTATTTCCCAAATTCCTCATTTAGTTCCTCCCTCTGTCCAGGTGGAAGTAGTATACTCTGATGAAAAAAAAATCACCTCTGCTTTTTCCTTCCTTTGACTTTCACCCAAATAGTGCTTGGCATCCATTCCCTTCCGGTTCCAGGATTTCCTGAGTAAATTTTATTAAGATATAAGACTACCCCCGAATGTTTTTTTTAAAAATTTCCTGCATCTTCTGAATAAAGTATACCTATCCAGAGCCACAATTCAGTCATGAGTTTCATCCCACCAAGTCTCAGTGATACCTTTTAGGTCAAATTTGCACATACTTCCCCCTGCCCCAACATTAGGACCTCTAGCTCTTTGTTATCAAAATTTTAGGCACTTATGATTAGACATTTAGAGTCATTCACTAGCTCTTTTCATGAATTTTACCTCCTTCAAATTTCTGAGTGTCTCAAGCTATTTCCTTTTTTTCCCTTTTCTGTGGCTATTCTCTATAGTATCTACCTTTGGAGATGTAACCAAGAAGTTTCTCCTTTTCTCATCATTTTTTTAGTTTAAAACCTTCTAATTAAACCTGAAAAACATCTGGAAAATACATTCTTACTAGCCTTTGTTTTATATACTACATGTCTGGTCAGGAATCTTTCAATTCTATATTGTCACCCAGTTCCTCTGCCTTCAGAGCCAGTGAGTGCTCTTTCTACTATTTCATACAGGTCAAACAATTTCATTCCTCTCAGTAGTTTCCTTAGAGAACAGAAGTGCCATCAAAAAGTTAGCCTGTTAAAATCAAGAAACATAGTTTTTAAATATGGGTCTGTTCACCCACTTGCTAACACAGTCACATGACCTTTGGAATAATTGACTATTTGCCCAGTAGTCTATGAAAAAAACTTCCTTTTTGCTGCTTTCCCCATAAAAAGAGGGATAAGTAATAACATCCTAGAAAGATGGTCTATCTGCTGTGGTGTACCAAATTACATCCCTCACAATACCTAATACGGTACTTCATATGCAACATACATTGCGTAAAGATTTATCAAATGAGTTAGCTTGTTACTGTCTACTCAAACCCCTATCTAGGAATCGAAGACCTATGTAAGTTACCTCTCTCAGAAAACTGTCAAGGCAAGGATGCTGAGTAATAGCAGAAGGGCAAACATGTTCTAGATCATAGCAAGAGGGACTTGTGGAAAGATTATTGAACTTGAAATCTGGAGAGAGCCCTATCATGGGCACTTACCAGTTTTGTAACTGGTATAAGCCATTTCCCCTAGAGCCTCAGTTTCCTCTACCTAAGTGAGACTGAATATTCTTGACTTCAGCTATTTCCTCTGTAAAGTGGAAAGGTTCTAACAAAAGAACACTAAGATCCCTTTTGTCTCTAGATCTTTTGAATAGCCAAGTAGATTTCAAAGTCCTTTGCTTGGTATTCAAAGAATTCCATACTTAAGCACCAGTTTGCCTCCAGTCTTATCTTATATCATCTTCCTCTCCGCCACCTGCCCCATGTTCCACCCACACTGTACTTCTTCCATTGCCCCTATATATGCCCTGCATTAGACAATATACCTTCTTTCATACAATTCTCTCTCTCTTTTTCCATTGCTCTCTCCCCACCCCCAGAATGAATTACTATGCATCCTTTCAAGTGCAACTCAGATGTCATCTCCTCCAGGAAGTCTTTCTGGTGATCGCTTCTTTTTTTTTATTTTAAATTTTTATTTTATTTATTTATAAATGTTCTACAATCACTTCCTTAAAATTAAGATTTTATCCCCCCACACCTTCCCCCCCTACCCCCCTCCCTCCCCATGACAGC
>CM053772.1:159723342-159741316 GCA_028658325.1 Potorous gilbertii
CTAAAGAGGAGCTAGAAAAGGGGTGCAAGGGGCTTAACTTTGAACTGAAGGGACTATAGAGAAGGCTTCCTGAAAGTGATTGAACTTGAAAGTAGCAGTTAGACATGGAGGAAGGGAACCAAGGTGGATGAAAACACAGAATAATGGAAAGTCAACTGACTTTGGTACCAAAGGATCTGGGTTCAAATACTCACAGGGCTAATTACTACCTTTGTGACCTTGTACAAGTTTTATAGGGGCTCAATTTCCTGATCTATATAAAATGGGAAAGTTCTAAGTTCCCTACAATTATATAAAGTCAATGTCACAAAGTGTCACCTAAATGGAAGAAGATTGGAGTATCAAGAGCAATGAATAGTCTATAATACCATAAACTGCAGGAAAATATTTTGACTATTGAACCAGCATGTACTAGAGAGATTGATTAAGTCATGTAGGTTCTCAGAGTATCTGTCATTCATAGTAATAGTGCACATATCTGGAATGGGATGTTTGGGGTCATCTTGTTTAAACATTTACCCACCCCTTCCTTCCTTTTTGTACTTGTGTTTCCATTGATATAAAGAGCAACTTTATATCAACAGTGAGTAAATAAAATGAGAAAATTCCCTCTACTCGAGTACATCATTAAGTGTTTTTCAAGTTAAGATCTTAGAAGGTTCCTGGGAGCACTAAACAGTTAAGTGACCTGCCCAGGGTCACACAACTTATATATGTCTGAGACAGAACCTGAATCCTGCTCTTCCTGACTGGAATGTCACTTAATAAATTTCATTTATTGGTAGAAATACAAGTAAATCCTTTAATCATGCTGAAAATCAAAAGTAAAAACATATTAAAAGATATTTCCTCTTCAGATATAAAGAGGAACATATTGATTTATAGGGGGCTGGGCAGAAGGGAAAAGATACAACTACCAGAAATCTGCCAACCAGGCAAAGTAATCACAGTTTTCCAAAAGCTTTAATTTCTCTTTGAACTAGATTAATTTTCAAAATTAAACAAATAGTGCCTGGTTTTTTGCTATTCGCATCCAGAATAAATTAAACTGAGGGGCAAAATTTAGAGGTAGAACAACTTAATCTTTAGGCTGGAAAACCTTTCTGTGACTGAACAGCCAAGTAAGGATGACAAAGAGGGTTTTCCAGCACCTGAATTTCAGAAATAGTAGCTGTTAATGAGTTAAAATCTGTGGTTTTTGAAGCTGAAGGCCTCTGTATTATTTCCACCAAACACAGATGTAAGTGGTTCATTTTCACAGATACATTCCATAATTGCAATTAATGAGAGCTGTAGAGCTGTTCTTGCTTGTGAAAAGAAAAATAGGTAGGTATCTCTGTCTAACCTTATCTTCCCAGCCTAGATCAACTCGTAAGAGAGAAACCCAAAAACCCAGGAAAGTGTTGGATTCAAATCACAGGTGTTACTTAGTATGCCCTTGGATGACCTTCACAGTTTCCTGGATCTTGGGTTCCTCATCTGTTATATAAGAGATTAGATTAGATGGCTTTTAAGGTCCCTTCTCTAAATCTGTAATTCTCAAAGTCAGGATTGCATTCTATCTCCCTTCTACTTACACTGTCCTGTCTCTCTCTCTCTCTCTTTCTTTTCCTCCTCTCACCCATCTCCCCCTTCTCTCCCCCCTTTCTACCCTTCTATCCTTTCCCTCTGTCTCTCTGTCTTTTTCTGTCTCTTTGTATCTCTGTCTGTCTCTCTCTCAGTGTGTGTGTGTGTCTCTCTCCTCCTTCATTCTCTCTCTTTCTCCATCTCCCTTTCTTTCTTCCCCTTCCCTTTCTCACCCTTCCCTTTCTTCCAGCACATATATGCACAGTCATGAATCGGAGTTAACTGTTCTTGAGAAGTCATTATCTATGCAGTACTATGAAAATGTCCCTCTCTGCAACAAACCTCAGCCAAATGATAGATTTCAGTGATTCAGGCAACGATTAGCATTTGGTTGGAGTGTTATCATGCAAAATCTGTCAGCGAATTAGCCTAACAGTTCAGCTCCTTCATGCTGGAACAGCTTTCTGTCTGTGGTGCGAACTTTCTCAGCAGTCAACTTGATATTAATATGACATTTCTGGTGTATCATGTAGGGAAACAAAGAAGCAATACAGAGGTATCACTGGGGATAGGAGGGAGGTATCCTACATGGCGTCAACGTGGGTAGAGCCCCATGCAGTACACTACCCATCCCTGTCATTTCTTAGATAAGTTTGGTCGCAGTAAGACTGCAGCTTACAGGTTGAATATTGATAACAGTTAAACATAAATGATAATGTAACTATTTTCTATAGTATGCTTCATATATATAATTATATCGAAGCTTCTACCTGAAAGAGCCATGAAATCCTCCATATAGAAAACTCTCTCCATCGACAGAAATTACAGCCTTTCTGTGACTTAAAAGATAAGTCATAAGAAATTATCTGAAGCTCACCTTCCTGACTACAGACCCATCTTTCTGGCTTCTTACCTAGTCCTCCTGACTCTAGGCTCAACATTCTATCTGCTAACCCAGAGTTGATACTAGTTGAAAGGAAAAAATAAAAAGAAAGCCAATCACCATCTGTGTTGTACCACTTACACTCTTACATCCAGATTCTGCTTTGCATTAATTAAAGATAGACCTTCAAAAAAATTCAAAATGGAAATATATGTCCCCTCCCCCCACCTTGGATTCTCCTTCTGTCTCCAAGTTAAGAATGAATCCATAAAGACTTCAACTTCACAGGTGCCCACGGCCTCAATACCCCCAGGAGAAGGCTGAATAAGCTACACATTAGCAGTGAAGCAAAATGTAGAAGTCGCATACCGAATGACATCATAACAGTATCTACCTACAAAGGAAGGTGGGCATCCATGTGGCAAGAGTGAGAAAAACAGAAGGAAAGCCCACATGCTCCATTGGCATCCACTAACGTCAGGTGATGAAAAACATTGAGTGAATCTCCCATGATAAGTATAGGAGAAGACGTGCATAAAAAGTCACACAAAATGGACGGAGAGGGATGAACTGCTATCTACACCACTGGAAGGAATGCCCACATGAATCCATGTGGTTTTAAGGTACATTGAAGTATCTATATAATTATAATAAACATTGCTAACACACACGTGCAAGTACTTAGCAGTACACATTCACTTAGTATGTGGCTGTGTATTTGCTTCAGCTTATGACTCTACTTGGACATCTTTCCAGGCCTTGACTCAAGGATTATGGGACAAAATAATGCAAAACCTGAACACTGAGGAGAAATGAGTGAGCCTCCTTCAAATTCCAAAAGGGTCATTTTGCTGTTCACAATCTACTTGCCAATGAAAAAAAGTTTGGAACTTTCACATCACCACTATTAACATGAAAACGCTTTTATTGAGTTACTTCTCTAAGACTGTACATTCCAAAATGAGGTCTTAGCTGCATCAGAGAACAGTTTCCCCCAGCAGAACAGCCTTGCATGGATTAAATCACAGTTCTGATTTTTTAAATAGAACTTATCATGTATTGTGCTAGGTACATGGGGCTATTAAAATATAATTATTCATTCATTCTCTCATTCATTCAACACAATTTATAAGCACCCACTTTGTACCAAACACTATGCTAAGGACATGAGACACAAAGATACAAAATACAAAAACAAAAGCTTGAGGGACTTATAATCTTTGATTAATTATTATATATTTTGGTTAATTATTATATAATAATTATTGTATATTAATTTGGTTAATTATTATATATTAATATTATAGCAGACAGGTTTTGATTAATTATATATTATATAACATTGATATTAATATTATAACAAAGACCAATAACATTATATAATATTAATTATTTTTGCATCATGCCTAAAATTATATGTATATGCTATATATAGTCTATGTATTTCATGTAACAAGTACAGTAATAATTGTTGTTGACCTATGATAGAGTGAAGGTGACGCTAGATTCTTCCAGCACAGTATGAGACAGGACCTACTGAACTCAGAGGGTTTCAAGCATGGGCCCAGTGACTGATCACTTGCCTTTTGTCCAAGAAACAGCTTAGACTGATGCGGAGAAGTTACTCACCACTCTGGACTGGGCGTCAGGGATTTTTTAGCTGCAGCAACACTAAAAGCTATCTCCTAAGACCTAAACTGGAGGGAATAAGTATTTACCCTAATAAAATTACAGATCTTTTAGGATCCTTGTTAGTTCATTAGTTAATGAATTCAATAACACATTTCGATTGTACTTTTCTCACTACAACTCTGTCATAGGGAGGGCAAACATCATCGTGGCCATTTTACTGATGAGGAAATTAAACGGTTAATGGATCTATCCAGGGTTTCACAGCCAGGGTTGTCAGAGCAGGGGCTCATCCCTGTCTTTTGCCTCCAAGGCCAACACACTTTTCGCTATGTAACACAGCTTCTTCCAAACAGATAAATAAAAAATACAAGATAGCACAGGATCTATCAAAGGAGGGGTACCAGAGTTCAGGAAAAGAAAGAATTTCTGAGGGTCAAGGAAAGAGCCTTGAAGAAAAGATATAATCAGATGAGGAATGAGACATACACTTCGTAACATGGTCAGTGAAGAAAATTGTTTTGTGTGATTATGTGCATTTGTTACAAATGTTTTGTTTTCCTTTTTTCCTTTTATTTTCTAATGAGAGCGAGGAGAGAAAATAAATGTTTGTTCATTGAAAAAATACAATTAAAATAATTAGATGGTGGAGGGGCGGAAAGAGGATGGTAGGGAAATACAGTAAGACTCTGGCATAATTGGGAGACCTGCTTGGTTGCAGTATTACTCCAGGAGAACAATAGAAAAAATGAAAGAAAAACATGGGGAGGATGGGACTAGATTAACATAGAATCACACAATTTTAAACTTAGAAAAGATTTCAAAGGCCACTCAATCTAAGCCATATCTGGGAGAAAAAATCCCCACTACCACTTTATCAATGAGTGGTCATCTTACTTTTGCTTGAAAAGTTCCCCAATGGGGAATGAGTTAATTAATAAGTCAATCAATAAACATTGATTAAGTTCCTAATGTGTGTTATTTCAGATAGTTCTGGTTGTCAGGAAGTTTGCCTCCTGAAACTCTCACATATCATTTCTAGTTTAAATTCCTGAGGTCAAATATAATAATGAAAGTCATGTTCCACGTGACAGTCTTTCAAGTACCTGAAGATAACTACTGTACTCCCTGCCAATTCCAAACTATCTCTTCTCCTGATACAATATATCCAGTTTCTTTAGTCATTCCTGATGTGATGTGGACTTTTGACCGTTCACCTTTCTAATTGCCCTTCATTGTACACTCTCTTAACAACGTACTTTTTAAATAAACTCTGACACCAATTACTGAACACAATACTCTAAATGTGACCTGACCAGGGTACAGTATAGAAGAGCTCCTTTTCCCTAGGAGTTATGATTTTCAGCATAGCCCAAGATCAAACTTTTTTGGCTACCCTATCATAATATTTGATTCATATTAAGTTTGTCATTGTTGTTCAATTGTTTCAGTTTTGTCCAATTTTTGTGTTCCCCATTGGGGCTTCCTTGACAGACACACTGGGGTGGTTTGCCATTTCCTTCTCCAGCTCATTTTTGTGGATGAGGAAACTGAGGCAAACAGGGTTAAGTGACTTGCCCAGGGTCACACAACTAGTGAATGTCTGAGGCCGGATTTGAACTCATAAAGATAAGTTTCCTGATTCAATCCCAGTGCTCTATCCATTGTGCCACCAAGCTGCACCATATTGAGCTCGCAATGCAGTAAAATGCCCAGGTACTTTTTCTCAAAAACACATCTAACTATGCCTCCCCATCTTTATGACTATTTGATATAAAAACTAAATTTCATCTTATTATATTCAACTCAGTTTTCTAGCCCGTCAAGATCTTCAGTGAATCCTGATTGTATCATGCATTACATTACCTATCCTTTCCAATTTTTTATCACCTGTAATTGCAATAAGCGTGCCATGTATGGTTTATCCAAATCATTAACTATGGTGTTCAATAATAATAGCTAGCATTTACATAGCATTTTACAGTCTGCAAAGCTTTGGCCCTCAAATAGATGCTATATAATAGTAACATAAATGTGGATAAGATGGATGAGGAAACTGAGGCAGGCAGAAGTTAAAGGACTTGCTCAGTGTCACACAGCTAGTAAATGTTCCTTATTCATAGTCCTGCACTCTATCCACCAGACCACCTAGCTTCCCATTTAACAGCATGGGGCCATGCCCTTTTGCAGGGCTTGAAGTCAGATAAGTTTGAATTTTATACTGTTGGGCAATGGGGAAAACCATTGAAGGTGTTTCAAGCAGGAAAATACCATGGGCAAAGTGGTAGTTTAGTAGAGCACTAAGGGCAAAATTGGAGCTAGGTGTGATTAGTTAAGAAATGATCACAATTGTTTATTCATGCAGCAAACATCTACTAAACACCTTACTATCTATAATACCTATCTAACATAACATATTATAAATAATACATATAATTATCTATATATAATATCTATATAACATCACATCTATATAACATAATAATATATAATATAATAGGCTATGGATGATTTTTAAAAAGTGAAGTGTCCCGCTTGTGCTGCTGCTTCTGGCAATTTCACATTTTGGAGACAAGCAAAGGGTTAAGCTTTTGAGACCAGGCTTGATGGGGCTCCTTAAATCACATTTAGGTGCATAGTGTGGCTATGGACAACAGAGAAGAAAGAACACTATTTTCCACCATTAAGATCACCCAGAAAATTTTCCTGGAAGAACTGGGAATCAGGAAACTTGAGAGTTTCAAGAAACATTTCCTAGGAGTTGAGGAACTATATCTCAGGAACTCAGAGTATCATTTAAAGTCTACAGACAGACACCTCCCTGACCCACTTATCTTTATTTCACACATTTGTCACTCAAGTCAAACTGGCCTATTAATTATTTCCATACACAGCATTCCATCTTCCATGTCCATGACTTGGCATCATGCTTGTAATGCACACCCATTCCTCACCTTTCTTATAGGATCCCTAACATCCTATATAGTGTTGCTCAGATGGTCAGGAAAATCATGAGACTTTCCTTATTCCCTCCCTTGCTAATTTTTTTTTTTTACCTCTTGGAACAATTTTATATTACTTTGTGTATACTTGGCATTTGCTTGAATATGTTGCATTCTTCCCTAGATGGGGACTTGTTAGTGAATGTTTAGCAATCAGCTCTCAAAAAGAAAATCATTCATGGCACACTTTTAAGTTTCATCTGCATTATTTACATTTTGTCCATTACTTCCTCAGCCTATAAATTAATAAAACAATAAATGAAACCTGGATTTGCAGTACTTGTCAATTTTCAAGGTGTAAATACTCACACTGAAAATTTAGTCAGTGATTCTCAAGCCCATAGGAGCCAGCTTTAGGGTACCATTGCCTTTAGGACAGTAAGTTTCCTTTTTATCTTTGCTTTCCCAATGTCTTACAGATAACAGGTGCTTAATAAATACTTCCCAAATTGGATTGAAACCAGAAACTACATTTCTTCATATGCAAAGCCTCCTTCTTATTTAACTTTTTAGCCAAAAAAAACCCGATTCATCCAATCCTAGCAAACAGAAATCAGGGAGATTATACATAGGAGAATATATACCAGAAAATAAAGAGTGTAAAAGTTCTCCCATTGAGAGCAATGTAACAGCTCAAATAAGGGTGAGCATCCTAGCACTTACTCAAAGGGAAATTCCCCAAAGTCTCAATTGTAGCAAGCTAAGATAAATTTCATTGGCTCTAAAAAAAGGGGACAAAAAATTAAAGATTTAGAGCACCACAATAGACCAGAGGAGCAAGGAGAATTTTAATTGAAGAACTTTGGATAGTTATTTATATGAACAGTCCTGAAAAAAAAGAATGGTGCAGGGCAAGTAGTGTGGGACCTTCAGCCAAAAAGCCTATTTCAAATAGGTTTTGACACTTACTAGCATTGTGACCATTAACCTCTTGGAGCCTTAGTTTCATAGGATCATAGATTTATAGCTGGAAGGAACTTTATAGGCCATAAAATCTAATACTTTCATCTTGCAGATAAAGAAATCCAGGCACACAAGGGTTAAGTGAATTGCCCAGGGCTACACAGCAAATTCTGGAATTGCATTTGAATCCACCAGGTCTTCCTGACTTCAAGTCCGGTATATAACTCATCAGACCACATTGGTTCAAATACCATGTCTCTGTCACTTACTAGGCATGTGACCTTTAGCAAGGGACTTAACCTCCCTTGTACAGATGTCACTATGGGTAAGAATCCTGCCCAGAGCTGAATAATTTGATCCTCTCTCTTCCAGATGCCCTTTGTTTTGGAAGATATGGGCATGTGACACTGCTATCAATGTTTGAAGTAGGGAGAGAAAAGACCCGTGAGGAGGTGGTACACAGCTGGGGCAGGTGCCCTAAATCAAAGTACCCTAGGGATAGTACAGAATGCTTCATCACATTATCACAAACTCATATTTCATTTCCAGATCTATGACACCCCTTCTCGTACCAAAAATAGGGATCTCAAAACTAGCGCCGTAATTAGAAAGAATAACCTGTTTCCTTGATTAATTGCATATTGCGAGCAAAAGACGACGTAGGAGGTAATAATTTATGGTAGCAATTTAAGGTGACAGCAAGATTTTTGTCATAAACTTTCCATAGTTGCATGTCATAGATTTTGGAGAATATAGTACTTTATAAAGGAAAAAGAGATAAAACAAATATTGAAGCTCAGAACTCATCTCAGCACATGTTCATCCTTAGATCATCTGTTCTTCATTTCTTATGAGGATTCAGATTTTTACTTTCTCCTATTTTGTGATATAGTTTATGAACAACAGCCTTCCTCCAATTAACCCTATTGCAATATGCTCTAATATTCAACAAATAAGCTTGTACACATTTGTATTCAAAGATAACCTTCTGATGAAGTTGTTTTCCACTTGTAGAGATGTCACCAAAACATCTAAAACAGAGGTTCTTAGCCTGAGGTTCACAGATCTCCAAGAAGTCTTGGCTTGATTTCAGGGGACCCATGACCTTAGATGGGAGAGAAATTATAGCTTTGTTTCATTTTAATTGGTTTCATTTATAATTCTATGTATCTCATTTTATGTATTTAAAATATTATTCTGAGAAATAGTCCATAGCCTTCACCAGACTGACAAAAGCACCACTGAAAGAGCAAACAACTTCCTGATCTATAGCATGACCCATGAGTCTGCCAAACTGGACTCATGTGAAGGTCAGATTTTTGTTTGTGGACCCCATCACTGCTTCAAAAACCTATCACACTACTGCTCCTGGCTCTGGTTCTTTACCTAATGAGTTACTGATGTATGCCCTCAAATATCCAAGGCATTATCATATGGCAAGCTGACCTTCTGGCTACTGCTGGTTTCCAGAATTTCTCAGCTTGACTATGATGTTCTAAAACGTGCTTCAGTGTAGCCATAGAATGTCTCTTCTGAAGGACCCTGTTTCTGCCTTCCTTATTTCAACTTGCCACACAATGGCTATTTTCATCCATTATATTATGGGAACAATTAGGGTAGGTAGGGCAACAACTGTGAATTTTTACACCAGAAGTAAATACCATGAACTACAACAGTGGCAAGCAACACAAATTATGTCCTCATTTGAAGGAGTATGAATACACAGAGAACCTAGAACACCAATCATGGGGTGTGGAAGGAGAATGGGAAGCAAGGCAAGACAAGGAAATAGCTTACTCCAGTCATGGATCAAATAGTTTTCCATTTGAAATAAATATTCATTCTGACTAAGGGCTGTTCTATATTGTGTTAGAGGTCTAGGGCAAATCTATCCTCATACCCTAAACTCAGTGCCTCCAGGGCAGGACATAGCAAATGTCACCCTACTCTACTCCTGTATGATTCTGAGTTTAGTTGATAGAGACCGAGCTTCTAACCCTAGCTCTAATGCTGACTGACTTTAGAAGAATCACCTACTCTCTGAGTCTTTGTTCCCTAATGAACACTAGACTGTGGGACTAGATGAGTTAGAAAGTCCATTCTAGGTACATCTTATGATTCTATAGACAGACAGAAAGACAGAGATTGAATTCAATTCTTACATAAAAGGCTATATTCCCCAAAGCTTGTCCTGAAGGAGAGACAAGAAAATGGGATTCCCTACCTTCTTTGGAGAAGTAAAGGACTATGGGTAGGGAGTACTCAATGTCTTCTCAGATTCAGTCAATAGGTTGGTTAATTTTGCTGTACTGTTTTTCTCTTTCGCTATTATTTGTTGCTTTTTCCTCTTTTGTTACAAGAGATAACTATATTCAGAAATGATTTGAAAAACTTTTTTTCACTTTAAAGGGGAAGTCACATTTTTGTAAAATACTCCGTATTCTATTCAACAACCATTTTTAAAGCACCTACTATGTATATCCACATTTTTCGCAACAGAAAACATTGGATTGTATTACTACAAAAGGTTGTGTTATCCTGATCACTGGATTAGCACGTGGATTTTTTTTTATTCATGATCCCTGAAGATTTCATGCAGCCCAAGAGTTGTCACTTTTTTGTGTCATGGACCCCTTTAGTAAGCTGTGAATCTATGGAATCCTCCTCTTAATAATGCTTGCGCCTATATTCATAATTGAAGGAAATGTTACCTTCTAATTACAAGTTAGGGAAAAATAAAGATTTTTTCCACAGACACCCCCCAAAAATATCTCTCCATGGACCCCACCTGTGGACCCCAGATGAAGTACCTCTAAAGAGTACAAAATCTAGTGAAAAGAGCACGCTGGACTGAGAATCAGAAATGTGGGTTTGAATTCCAGCTTCAAAATCTCCTGCTTCCTATGTGACCCTGGGTGAGTCATTTAATCCCTCTGAGATTTAGAGTCTTTCCGGGCAAAATGCTTCTTAGTTCAGGGAATTCTGGCAGAGAAAGTTCTATGCGAGTTATTGTTACTCCTCATGACACTATCAGATAAGCAATATGTAGGGAGTCAATAAATATTTATTAAGCGCCTACTATATGCTGAACACTGTGCCAAACTCTAGTGATACAAAAAAAAGGCAGAAGGCAGCCCCTGCCCACAAGGAGTTTATGATCTCGTGGGGGAAGACAATGCATAAAAAGAAACTGAAAAGAAAGGAGGTAATATCCTAGGGGGGTGGGTCCATGATGAAGTCCTGCCAAGTGTAAGGAAATATGGGTCTTTCTGACAGGGCTCATGAACTTTGCGTGATTATAGGATCAGAGATCTGAAGCAGGTAGGAAACTAGGAGATCAACTATTCATGAGGGCTTCAGTTACTTGTAATCTTCAGTAATTTTCCATTTCAAAGGAATGGCATGGTGTAGCAGGAAGAATACTAGACTTTGAGGTGGCAGATCTAGATTTGACTGTTGAATTTGTTGTAATTTGCTGTGTGACTTTGGCCAACTCACTCTACGTCTCTAAGCTTCCATATGCTCTTTAATAAAACAAACATTACTCCCCAACCTGTCTCACAGGGCTAGAGATTAAGGATACGAAAACTGTGAAGCATAATACCCCTTATAACCAATGATTGCTGTTAGATGATTCCTTTATTCTTGAGTGAAATGCACTGTGTTTGCTGGTCTGGTCAGCCCTAGGCAGAAAGACAAAGTGATGCCTTCAGCAACATACCTTCTCACACACCTCTTTTTTTTCCCATCTTCCCAAGGAGTGCTCTGGTAACTTTTCTATTCTTACCTCCCTACCACAAAGCAGAATCCCACCCACTCTCAATCTTCCTTCCCCTGGTAGAAGCCAATGTTTTCACTTGGCTATTTTGCCAAATGCTCCCCATTCCTTTCCATTTAAAAGCTAGCTTATCCTACATGGCTCCCCATCAGTGCTTTCTGCCTGGGGACAGGAGCTTGAAAATCTTAACTAATCTGATTCCTAGGTGCTACTTAGAGGGTAGAGTCGTCTTCAATCAAAGGTTCATAGATCCAGGGCTGGAAAGGATTTCAGAAGTCATCAAGTCCACTCTCCTCATTTTTCAGAAATAGAAACTGAGGCTCAGAGAGGTGACATAATTCTTCCAGTTAAATCAGTAATGTGTCAGAGGCAGGATTTGAACCCAGTTCCCTTGAATTCAAACCCAGCATTCTTTCCACCATGCCAATCCGCTGAGGGCCTAGAATGTTCCACTTAGGGTCAGGAATATTTGGGTTCAAATTCTGCCTCTGACGCTTATTAGACTTGCGACTAGAAATGAATCCCTACATTTCACTGTACCAAGTACTATAAAAACAGGCAAAATAATCACCTTAGTATTTATATAGCAGTTATTGGGAAGCTCAAATGAGTCCCATCTCTATAAGGTGTTTTACCAACATGAAGACACTATATAATGTTCTTTATCAATAGAATAATGGAAATTTCTGATTTCTCATTTGGCCAGTGAGGAAGCCATTTGTGGACAGGCTCCCTTTAGATCCGATCAGATCTACAGCCACCTATTCCTCTCTCGATTAGAGAGAAATAAATTCATCATTTGGCCATCAGGCAGCATAGCATAGTATAAAGAGGACTAGATTTGAAGTCAGAAGACATCGGGGTTCAAAATCAGACTCTGCTCATACTTTATGATCTTGGGAAGGTCATTACTCCTCTTCTGACTTTTCCAGTTATAACATGAGGGGATTGAACCAGATGGTTTGAAATGCCCCTTCCAGCTCTAACTCCCTTTATCTTACTTCATGTTTGGAAACACAGAATTTCAGACTTGGAAGAGACCACAGAGGTCATCTTGTCTGACCCATGCCTAACCTAAAAGGATCCCTACATTGTAGGTGCAAGAATTCTGTGTGTGTGTGTACATGTGTGTGTGTGTGTGTGTGTGTGCTAGTCCCTTTTGATAGTCTGATGAAGCTTATATGATTTTGTTAAAGACTTAAAATATTTAAGATTACAATGAAAACTAAATGTATGGAAATGTGCCTGTAAAATATTTTTTAAAAAACAATTTAATGGGCTCTAGGTTGAGAATTTGCAACATCGCTAAGTGACCCTCCTTTAAACTTTCGCTGGAAGACCCTGCCATCAGTCATCAGTTAACAAGCATTTATTAAGGGCTGATTATGTGTCAGGCACTATGCTAAATTCTGGGGATACAAATAAAGGGAGATCATTTCACTTTTAGATAACCCTAATTGTTGAGAGGTTTTCTCCCAATATTTAACTTAAATTTGTCTCTTTGCCACTTCAACCCATCACTGATTACTGCTGTTCTCCGAAACCAGAGACATAGTACTCTAATTCCTTGAATGTATCTATATTCAACCCTATCTCCAGTCTTCTCTCTCCAGGCCAAACACTACCACCTCATGAATGTGGAGGCTCATCCCCACTCAATAGCCAACTCCAGTTCTGTCCCCATTGGCCAGTGAAGGCTGCCACTCAAGGCCTGGGTTCTGTAGTCCTCACAGAGGCGCATCGCCTGGCATCTGACATGTCAGGAGGCATATTATAAGCTACTGTCCAGCAGCTGTTCTTTAAGCTCCTTAGAGATTCTAAAATGCCATGAAAGCCTCGTAAGCAGAAGGAAAGCAAGCATGATCTTTTTTAAATTCCTCCTCCATCTCCCCCATCCTCTACTATCACCCCACTTCCAACAGCCTGAGCTGAAAGTGCATGGGGATCTGTGAACATATTTCTGCAAGATCTTCTCCATTCACTTTCAAACACAGTCCTGAAGAAGACAGAACATTGATGGTTTATTTGTCCCAAGCAGGTTGAAACATATGCAAAAACAATTTTTTCAGTGTTTTCTCAGGCATGGAATTTGTATTCATGCATATTTGAAACTTTGGTGTGTGTCTAATCAACACCACTTTAAAGTAAATTCTTGTATGATAAAGAGTACAGAGCAAACATTCTACTCTAACATCCAAGCAATTAATTCCTGAAGATGAAATGCTTCTAGAATTTACCCCCGAGTTTAATCTTCATCAACGTTTTCAATATGAGGACATTAAACAAAGAGAAACAATTCAATACAAAATATGACTCAGTTTGAAATGAACTACACAGGGAGGAAAGGAAACTGAAAATTCTCACATTAATAAGAAAGTTGAGAGATAATTGAAGGAGTAGAATATCCTGGAGGAAGGTGCTGTCTGGAGCCTGTTAGCATGATCTGAAGGCCATTAGTTAAACAACTCTGCCAGAAATGTCAGGGGGGAAAAATAAGAGTCCATTTTCTCTAGCTGTTTTGTTGAGTCAGCTGTGTTTGCCTTGTGGTGCTATGGAGACTCAGCCAATTATTGGGCTTCTGTCATTATGAAGTGGTTCAACTCAAGTCAATTGAACAAGCATTTATTAAACATCATCAATGGTGAAAGCACTGTCCTAGGTCCTAGAATACAAATGTAGAGAGCCAATCTTCCAAAGCCAGGGAATCCCTACCTCTCAGGGATCTTCTGGGAAGTTCCTTCTCTACTGCCTCCACTGGCTATGTGGACCTTATTATTAAACATCAGTGAGTAGCACCCAGGTCTTTTTAACATCCTAATGTCAATTTATTGTTCAGTTGTTTTCAATAATATTCAACTCATCATGACCCCATTAAGGGTTTTCTTGGCAAAAATAATGGCGTGGTTTTCCATTTCCTTCCCCCATTCATTTTATGAACAAGAAACTAAGGCAAACAGGTTTAAATGACTTGCCCAAGGTCATACAACTAGTCAATGTCTGAGACCACATTTGAACTTAGGTCTTCTTGACACCAGGCCCGTCACTCTATCCACTAAACCACCTAAATTTCCTCCTAATATCAACTAGTTTCTTAAAGAAGCATTTACTTCAAACATTTAGACAGAACAAACATTTCCCCCTAATATTTTATATATAGCATTCATTGGTCCCACCGAATTCACATCCAGATGCCAGATATGTCCTCTTCTTTGCTTCCAATAGACTGAGTTTAAAAGGTGACATGGAACTTCTCAAGGCACCAGTGCTGCACTGGTCTCCAGAATTCTGGATCACTGGAAGTCCCTCTTGAACTTTGCAAATTCACAAGGTTGGAGTTTCTAATATCCTTCACCTACAAAAGAAAAAAATCAGAACCAACCACTGGTGTTACAAAAACATGATTTTAATTGATATATTACCAGACTATAATACTTCTTGAGATACAGAATTCCATAGGAGCAAAGGAATTAGATTTAGGATCTAGCTTAGAGATCATGGAGTCTAATACTGCCATTTTTCAGTTTAGAAACCCTCTCCCTTGCCTTCATTCCTTCAGGCTGAGTTCTAATCATCTTTTTCTCTGTCCTTGTTTCCTGGTATGACTGAATTGCATTTCCATGATACAGCATTTTCCCTCCCAGCCCACTCATGGAGAGGCTTTACCTAAAAGAAGACCAAGCTGCCCCCAGCCTGATTAGCCTTAGTATCCCTCAGATAAAGTCCTCCCTCACCCCCAGCCAACAAGGGGTAGGCCCAAGGGCAAAGTGGTTCCTAGAACCTGATTGGTGCCTGCTTTCCTAGAATTGCCTCCTAGTCATTTAAGGGCATGTAAAAATCCTAGCTATGCAGATTCTGGGACCATCAGACTTGGTGGGAGCCAAAGACGATGCGAGGTGACCTAAGTATTTCCAGATGGAGAGGAGAGAGACCACTTTCAGAGGAGCTAAGTTTCACTATATCTTTGGTGAATATTATTGCTGTGTTCTGACAAATGTAAACATTCTTTGTTAAATCTTGAATAACTTGAGTTCACCTCTTCCTTCCCAACACTGAACTGAACTAAGGAAGGCACTGGCATTAAAACCACTCTTCTGCTCACTCCTGGGACCCCACTCACTTTTCCTTGGGAAGGGCACACAGAAAGCATTTATCAGGTTTTACTTGAACCCTGGTCTTCCTGAGTCCAGTGATGGCTTTCTAACTATTATGCCACCCTGTCTCTTTATACTTGACTGTTTATATGTTATTTTCCCCCAGTAGAGAGTAAGTTCTTTGAGAGTATGAACTATTTCATTTTTGTCCTTTTTATTCCCAATCCCTTTCCTTTGCATGTTGGCTAGAACATAGTGAGAACTGTACAACACTTATTGAATGAAACACTGAAGGTCAGTAAATGTTGGTTTAATTCAATTTAAGAAGTGAATGAAGAAAGCTTGTGAAGTTGGATTTGTCATATCACTATAGGCAATAAAAAACATCATTTCAAAGAATACTTATATTAGAATGCTCATCATGAGAATTTTTAAAAATCAACATGAAAATAATTGTACCCTATGATATCTGTTATAGAAGATGGAAAAAAGGAGAATGACTCTACAAATAACTAGATTAGAAACTCAAAATTAAATCAAGATACATTTGAATATTCATGAGTTAAATGTATATGTTGAAAAATAGTTCAAGAGTTAAAAAGAAAAAGAGAGAGACCCAAAGATTGTAAAATTATGTAGAATGACCTAAAGTTTCTTCTTAAACAAAGGTCCATCTTTTTTAAGACACATTGTTTTCCAGTGAGGTATCTTGGCATATAGAGGTCTAACTTTGAAGCCAGGAAGAGCTAGATTCAAATTCTGACTCTGACACACTAGCTGTGTTACCATGGTGAAGTCACTTAACCACACTGCTCCTGCAACTCTCTAGGATTAAACTGAAGGAAAGTTATTGAAGTAATTTCTCAATGGGTGTTTCCTACGCTAATGAAATCATAGGTTTAGACAAAGAAAACAATTTTCTAGCAATAATTTCTAATGATGTCATGAAATATCACAATCTTCAAAGAATTAAAGTTTCTGATCATCCAAATGACAGTAGAGAGACATATGATGAGCATGAAAAGAAAACAACACATTACCAGATAAAACTTTCAACAAAAATTGAATAAAGAACATCTTAAGAAAGATAATAAGATCACAATAAAGACTGGGTCAGTCATATATTGAAAAAGACACACAATCTGTTGGCAATCCAAATAGCAGACAATATGCATTTATTTTTTAATTTATTTAGTTTTAGTTTTCAAGATTCACTTTTATAAGGTTTTGAGTTCTAATTTTTCTCCCCTCCTCCCACTTTCCTCTCCCCAAGATGGCATGCAATCTGATATAGGCTATACATGTAGAATCATATTAAACATATTTCCACATTAATCATGTTGTGGAAGAAGAATCAGAGCAAAAGGAAAAAAATTTTGAGAAAGAAAGAAAAGAGAAAATAATGTCCTTTGATCTGCATTCAGACTCCATGGTTCTTTCTCTGGGTGAGTCTTTTGAAATTGTCTTAGATCACTGCATTGCTCAGAAGAGCTAACTCTAACAAATTTGGTCATCAACAGTGCTGCTGCTACTGTATACAATGTTCTCCTGGTTCTGCTTACTTCACCCACTAGCATCAGTTCATGCAACTCTTTCCAGGTATTTTTGAAGTCTGCCTGCTCATCATTTCTTATGAAACAATAATATGCCACTGCATTCATATAGTTGTTCAACAATTCCCCAGTTGATAGCAGCCTCTTAATTTCCAATTCTTTGCCACCAAAAAAGAGCTGCTATAAATATTTTTGTAAATATACATTTATTAAGTGCTTTCTCTGTGCTGGGAACAGTGATGAGCACTGGGAACACAGATACAAACAAAAATAATAACAAACCCAGATCTGGAAATGCTTATATTCTAATGGAGGAAGATATTATGGAAAGAGGGACTGAAAACCAGGCAATGTGTGTGGAAGGGAGGAAGAAGACACTCAAGGTACTCAGGGGCACAGTTTCTAAGTCCAGACAGTTAGAAGTAAGGCTGGGAGGGGAATAAAGGAGGGATGACCTCAGCCTCCTCCTAAAATGGAGACTCTTTGAGGAGTCTGCCCCTGGGGCAAGAGAGATGCCACAGCAGTAGTGGGAAGATGGGTGCTCCATTGGTGTCCACATAATATCAAGG
>CM053772.1:159741816-159815080 GCA_028658325.1 Potorous gilbertii
AAAAGAGAAGATGGGGTAAGGGAAGGGAGGGATGAAAGAAGAGAGGGCAGATTGGTGATATGGGTAATTAGAATGTTCAGTGTATTGGGAAGGGGGAGGGGACAAATGGGGAGAAAATTTTGGAACCCTAAATCTTGTGAAAATGATTGTAAAAAGTTAAATAAATAAATTTATTTTAAAAAAAAAAAGAAAGAAAACAGTTCCTTAAAAAATACAATAGAAGAGGGGAGGAGACAAGACGGCAGAGCAGAAAGATGCACATACGCTAGTTCCTACCTTACAGCCCATAAAATATCTGTAAAGAATAATTCTCAACAAATTCTATAGCAGCAGAAGCCACAGAAAAATGGAGTTGGAGGAGATTTCTATCCCAGAGTGACCTGAAAGACCAATGGGAAAAGTCTGTTGCGCAACAGACCCAGAGCAGAGCCCAGCCCAGCTTTGGCCATGTGGTACTGAAAGGAGCAGGACAAAGCAGGCATCAGTGACAGAATCTCCAACAGCAGCACAGATCCCTCAACCCACAGGCACCAAAGGTCAGCTGGCTGAGAAGGGAGCAGGGTGTCCACATAACTTGGGCCTCCTCAAGTGAAAGCAGCAGAGGC
This sequence comes from Potorous gilbertii, assembly GCA_028658325.1. NCBI lineage: Eukaryota > Metazoa > Chordata > Mammalia > Diprotodontia > Potoroidae > Potorous > Potorous gilbertii. The sequence goes on from CM053772.1 coordinate 159,742,422, forward strand.
AGCAGCAGATGGGGATCCCAAAGCAGGCAGCAGCCTACATCCATTATTGAAGGTCTCATTGTAAATCCCCTGAGGGAACTGAGCTCTGCGTGGCTGCCATGTCCTAACCTGTGCAGGTGATCTTAATCTGACACTGAATTGCAGTGCTGCCCCCACCTAAAGCCCCTGAGGCTTTGGAGCAGCTCATCTGAATCTCAGCAACCAGTGCTGGCTTGGCAGAACTGGAGATAAGGTGGTTGTGGACAGGAAACTCAGAAGTCAAGTAACTGGCAGGGAAAATTCCCGAAAAAGGGAAAAAATAAGACCATAGAAGGTTACTTTCTTGATGAACAGGTGTCTCCTCCTATCCTTTTGGATGAGGAGGAACAAGACACACTGTCAGAGGAAGTCAAGGTGCCTCCCTCCAGGGCCTCCAAAGGCAGGATTCAGGCAATGGAAGAGCTTGAAAAGAGAGTTACCAGCTTACTAAAGGAGAACCAAAAAAATGCTGAAGAAAAGAACAGCTTTAAAAAGAGGCTAACTCAATTGGAAAAGGAGGTCCAAAAAGCCAATGAGGATAAGGAGGCTTTAAAAAAGCCAAAGGGAGGAGGAGGATCAAAAGCTCACAGAACAAAATAATGCACTGAAAGAGAGAATTGAACTCAGGGAAATAAATGACTATGAGTTAAACCAAGCAGTAAGCAAAACCAAAAATTTGAAAAAATGGAAGATAATGTGAAACATCTCATTGGAAAAACAAGTGACCTGGAAAATAGATCCAGGAGAAACAATTTAAAAAGTATGGGACTACCTGAAAGCCATGATCAAAAAAGAGCCTAGACATTATCTTCCATGAAATTATTATGGAAGATAATGTTCCTGATGTTCTAGAATCAGAAGGTAAAATAAATATTGAAAGAATCCACCTATCACCTCCTGAAAGAGACCCAAACAGAGAAACTCCTAGGAATATTGTGGCCAAATTTCAAAGTTACCAAATCAAGGAGAAAATACTACAAGCAGCTAGAAAGAATCAATTTGAGTATTGAGGAAATATAATTAGGATAACACAGGATCTGGCAGCTTCAACATTAAGGGATTGAAGGGCTTGGAATGGGACATTTCAGAGGTCAAAGGAACTGGGATTGAAACCAAGAATCACCTACCCAGCAAATATGAGTACTTCAAGGGAATAAATGGTCATTCAATGATATAGAGGACTTTCAATCATTCATGTTGAGGAAAAGACCAGATCTGTATAGAAAACTTGACTTCCTAAGACAAGAGTCAAGAGAACCATGAAAAGGTAAACAGGAAAGAAAAATCATAAAAGATTTTCTCAAGCTGAACTGCTTACATTACTACATGAAAAGAAAATATAACTCTTGAATTTTTCTCAGTATTTCAGTAGAGAGATTGTACATACACACACACACACATACACAAATATAGATAGAGAGTACAGGGTATGTTGAACCAGAGGAGATGATATCCACACAAAAATAACATAAAATAAAAATTTAGGGGTGACAGAGGAAAATACTGGGAAGAGAAAGGGAGAAATGGAACAGGGCAGGCTATAACTTGTAAAAGAAATAAGAAAAATCTTATTCAATTGAGGAGAAAAAGGAGAAGGGAGAGGGGAAAAAATGAAGCTACTCTCTCCACATGTGGTTGAAGAAGGGAATAACATGCTCACTAAATTTGATATGAAAAATTATATCATACCACAGGAAAGTAGGAGAGGAGGTGACAGGTGGGGTGAGGGGAATGTTAGAAGAGAGGGCAAATGGGAGAAGGGAGTCACTAGAAATAAACATTTTCAAGAAGGCACAAGGTCAATTGTGGGGCAAAAAATAAGGGGGGATAGAGTAGGACAGAGGGCAATATAATTAGTATTACACAACATGATTATTATGGAAGTCTTTTGCAAAACAACACATATTTAGTCTGTATTGAACTGCTTGCCTTCTCAGTGGTGCTGGGTAGTAAGAGGGGGAGGGAGAGAAGTTGGAATTCAAAGTTTTAGCAACAAATGTTGAGAATTTTTATTGTGTATAGTCAGGTAATAGGAAATACAGGGAATGGGGTATAGAAATTTATCTTGCCCTACAAGAAAAAAGAGAAGATGGGGATAAAGGACGGATGGGGTGTGATAGAAGGAAGGGTAAATTGAGGGAAAGAGTATCAAAATGCAAGGTATTAGGAAGTGGGGGGAGGGGATTGATGGGGAGAAAAATTGGACATGTTACAGAGTGAGGTAAAAGCAATTAGTATTAAAACAATTGACTGAATTAATTACTGAGAATAAATCAAAGATATCTTTAGTTTGGGGAAAAGAATTTTAGTCTAAATTTCCTAGAGGAAGGTAATTTTGGGTAAAATTTGGCATTGATGGAAAAGTTAAGGTTTTAATGGTAAATTTGATTTTATGATTGCTATTTAACAGGAACTAGAACATGTATAGAAAGGCATGTAAGACACTTAAGACTTGCCTCAAAAGATGTTCCTTAGCCAAAATGAAATTATAATCATATCTGAAACCTGGTAATTGAAACTTGCCATTTTTAGAAGCTACGGGACTATTAAATGACTGTTCTTCTGAGTCTAACTCCAGGTATGGATAACAAGAAGGGAGATCTGAGCCTCAAATCCATGATGTCAGTAAGCCTGTGAGATGCTGGTATGAACTGCAAAAGGTGATCTCATGGAAAGGGTGGTTGTTCAGCCTGGGCTGAGGTGGGATTCTCCTGACTCAATTTCCCCACTGACACCTGGCAGACTTTAAGTCTGACTGAATGCAAGTGGACAGTCTAATCCTGCTTGGAATTGATATGAAGTTGGGGAGATATTGTATCCCTGCAATGTCCCTACTTTTGATGATAATTTCCTGTAGTCAAAACATTTGTAAGCTTAATACCAGATCTATTAAATTACAGATTGTTGGTAGGGGAACATCAGAGGATAAGTCTAAAATTATGTTATTAGGCAAAGAACTTTAGGCCAACAACAATAAATTAGGGTCCTTTAACTCTTAGTAATACTGTGGAAACAATTAGGTCAAGAGCTTGTGAAGATAGCAACATAAATATTATTTGCATCTCAGTTGGTTAATATTTTTTTAAAAATTCTTCTGTGGTGCATATTTTAACTGCTTTAAAAAGATGTATCACTTGACCAAAAGTTTGAATTGTTTTATCTGTAACAAACTGTGTTAAAAATGAAAAGTTAAATTAAAAAATGCAATAGAAAAAATGGGGGGGGGATCCAGTGAAGAAAATAACTCATTAAAAAGTAGAACTGGCCAAATGGAAAAGAAGGCACAAAAGCTAATTGAAGAAAATAATTCTTAAGAATTAGAATTTGGAAAGTGGAAGCTAGTGACTCTATGAGACATCAAGAATTAATCAAACAAGATCAAAAGAAGGGAAAAAATAGAAGAAAATGTTTAAAAATCTCATTGGAAAAACACCTGACCTGGAAAATAGATCCAGGAGGAATAATTTAAGAATTACTAAACTCCTGAAAGCCATGATAAAAACAAAGAGCCTGGACAGTATCTTTCAAGAAATTATAAAGGAAAATTGCCCCAATATCCTAGAACCTGAGAATAAGATAGTCATTGAAAGAATCCACTGATCACTTCCTGAAAGATTTCCCAAAATGAAAACTCCAAGGAATACTGTAGCCAAATTCCAGAATTATCGTATCAAGAAGAAAATACTGCAAGTAGCCAGAAAGAAACAATTCAAATATCAAAGGACCACATCCAGGATCACACAACACTTAACAGCTTCTACTTTAAAGGACCTGAGGGCTTGAAATATGATATTCTTTAAGGCAAAGGAGTTTGGATTACAACCGAGAATTAACTACCAAGCACAATTAAGCATAATTTTTCAGGGAAAATAATGAACATTTAACAAAATAGGGGACTTTCAAACTTTTCTGATGAAAAAAACAAAACTTAGCAGAAAATTTGATTTTCTAATGCAAGACTCAAGAGAAGCATAAAAATGTAAACAGGAAAGAAAAATAATGTTATTCCATAAGGTTAAACTGTTTACATTCTTACATAGGAAGTTGATATGTGTAACTTGAAAACTATATCTCTATTAGGGCAGTTAGGAGTATACATAGAAGGTATGGTTGTAAGTTGACTTTGATGTGATGATATAAAAAATTAAGGGGTGAAAGGAAGTAGAGGAAAGGTAGAAGCAGAATGAGGTAAATTGCATCACATGAAGAGACATAAAAGACCTCTGATTGTAGAGGGAAAGAAGGGAGTGAACATTGTTTGAATCTGAGTCTCACCAGATTTGTCTCAAAGAGGGAAAAATATATACAGTCAAGTGTAGAAGTTTATCATACTATACAGGAAAGTAGGAGAAGAAAGGGGAAGGAAAAAGGAGAAAGGGACTTGTAGAAGGGAAGGGAAGATTGAAGAAGGCACTTGTCAGAAGCAAAATACTGGTGAGGAAGGAAAGGATGAAAGAAGAAAGAAAAGTATAAACTGGGAGAAAAATAGGATGAATGGAAATACACAATAATCATAACTGTGAATGGGATGAATGAAAACTCCCATAAAATGGAAGCAATTAGCAAAATGGATTAAAATCCATAATCCTACAATATGTTGCTTACAAGAAATACACACAAAATAAAGGCAAAAGGCTGAAGCAGGATATATAATGCTTCAGCTGAAGTAAAAAAAGCAGGGGTCACAATAATGATCTCAGACAAAGCAGAAGCAAATATAGATCCAACTAAAAGAGACAAAGAAGGAAACCACATCTTGCTAAAAGTTACCAAAGACAATGAAGCAATATCAATATTAGCATATGTGCTCCAAGTGATATAGCATGCAAATTCTTAGAGTAGAAGTTAAATGAGTTACAGGAAGAAATAGACAGTAAAATTGTACTAGTGGAGGATCTCAATCACCCCATCTCAGAACTAGATAAATCTAACCACAAAATAAACAAGAAAGAAATTAAGTAGGTGAATAAGTTTTAGAAAAGTTAGATATGATAAACCTCTGGAGAAAACTGAATGGAGATAGAAAGGAATATAATTTTTATCAGTAGTATATGGCACCTACAAAAAAAATTGGCCATGTATTACAGAAAGAAACCTCACAATCAAATGAAGAAAGGCAGAAATATTAAATGCATCCTTTCCAGATCATGATGCAATAAAAAGTGCAGTTTAATAAAAATCATGGAAAGACAGATTAAAATTAATTGGAAACTAAATTATCTAACCCAAAAAATTGAGTAGGTCAAACATGATAGGAATAATCAATAATTCCTTCAAAGAGAACAAAAATAATGAGACAATATACCAAAATGTATGGGATGCAGCTGAATCAGTTTTTAGGGAAATTTTTACATCTCTAAATGTTTGCATGAATAAAAAAATAACAGAAAGGAGATCAATTAATTGGGAATGCAACTAAAACAGCTAGAAAAAAAACAAATTAAAAATACCAAATGAGAAATACTCAAAATCAAAGGAGAGATTAATAACAAATGGAAGCAAGAAAATTATTAAACTAGTAAAATTCAGAGCTGGTTTTATTAAAAAAAAACACTGAAGCAAATAAACTTTTGGCTAATTTGTTTTAAAAAGAAAAAAGAAAACCAAATTGCCAGTATCAAAAATAAAAAGGCTGAATTTACCACTTGTGAAGAAATTAAAGCAATAATCAGGAGCCTCTTTGCCCAATTGCATACCAAAAAATCTGACAATCTAAGTGAAATGGATGAACATTTACAAAAAATGTTAATTGCCCAGATTAACAGAAGAGGAAATAAAATGCTTAAATGACCCCTTTGGGGGTGGGGGAGGAATTGTACAAGCCAATGATGAACTCCTTAAGAAAAAAAATCTCCTGGACTATATGGATTTGCAAGTGAATTCTACTAAACTTTTAAAGAACAATTAATCCCAATGTTATATAAAGCATTTAGAAAAATTGGTTAAGAAGGAGTCCTCCCAAATTTCTTTTATGATACAAATATGGTGTTGATACTTAAACCAGGAAGAGCCAAAACAGAAAAAGAAAATTATAGAACAATTCCCCTAATTAATATAGATGCAACAATTTTCAACAAAATATTAGCAAAGAGATTAGAACAATTTATCAGTAAGATAATATGATATGACCAAGTGGGATTTATACCAGAAATGTGGAGGTGGCTCAATATTAGGAAAACAATGAGTATAATTGATCATATTAATAAGATAACTAACAAAAAATCATATGATTTTCTCAAAAGATGCAGAAAAAGCTTTTGAAAAATACAACACCCTTCCTTAATGAAAATGCTATAGAGAGCATAGAAATTAATGGGGTTTTCCTTAAAATGATAAGTGGTATCCATCTAAAATCATCATTATAAGTAATGGGGATCAGTTAGAAGCATTTCCAATAAGATCAGAGGTGAAACAAGGATGTCCATTTTAACAACTGTAATTCAATATTGTACTAGAAATGTTAAGTAATGAGAAGAAAAAGCAAATAAATGAATTAGAATAGGCAATAAGGAAACAAAACTATCACTCCTTGCAAATGACATGATGGTATACTTAGAGAATTCTAAAGAATCAACTTGAAAACTACTTGAAATAACTAACAACTTTAGTAAAGTTGTAGAACATAAAATAATCCCATATCAGAATTTCTATATATTACCAAAAAAGCTCAGCAGCAAGAGATAGAAAGAGAAATTTCATTTAAAAAAATCTATATACAATATAACAAGACAAACCCAGGGACCATATGAATACAATTAGATAACACTTTTCACACAAATAAAGTAAGAGCTAAACAATTGGAAAAATATCAGCTGCTCATGGGTAGACTGAGCAAATATAATTAAAATGACATTCTACCTAAATTAATTTATTCATTCAGTGCCATGACAAACTACCAAAAATTATTTTATAAAGCTACAAAAAAAAAAAATAACAAAATTCATCTGAATGAACAAAATGTCAAGAATCAAGGGAATTAATGAAAAAAATGCAAAGGAAGCCATAACAGATCTAAAACTATATTATAGAGAGGCAATCATCAAAATTACTTGGTACTGGCTAAGAAATACAGTAGTGGATTAGTGGAATAGGTTAGTAATCTACTGTTTGATAAACACAAAGACTCCAGCTTCTGGGATAAGAACTCAATATTTGACAAAAACTGATGTGAAATGTGGAAAATAGTATGGCAGAAAGTAGGCAATAGAGCATCATGTCATACTGCATACCAAGATAAGGTCTAAATGATTTAGACATGAGGTGTGATACCATAAGCTAATTAGGAAAGTAAGGAATAGTTTACCTGTCACATTTATGGAGAGTAGAAGAATTGATGACCAAACAAGAGATAGAGAACATTATGAAATGCAAAATGAATAATTTTGATTACATTAAATTTTAAAGTTTTGTAAAAACAAAACCAAAAGCAAAAAAAATTGCAACCAAGATTAGAAGGAAAGCAGGAAGCTGGGAAAGAATTTTTAGTGGCAGTGTCTCTGATAAAGGCCTCATTTCTAAAATATATAGAGAACTGAATCAAATTTATAGGAATACAAGTCAAAAAGTCAAAGGATAAGAACAGGCAGTTTCCAGATGAGGAAATTAAAACTACCTATACTCACATGAAAAAAATTCTGTAAATTATTATTGATTAGAGAAATGCAAATTAAACCAACTCTAAGGTACTGCCTCATACCTAACAGATTGGCTAATATGACAAAAAGTGGAAAAGATAAATATTGGAGAAGATGAGAAACTGGAACACTAATGCATAGTTAGTGAAATTGCGAACTGATCCAAATTTTCTGGAGAGAAATTTGAAACTATGCTGTATTGTTAATGCATTTTTGCTTAATATGAAGATTTTCCCACCCATTAATAGGCCCATGTGACCTGCTTAAATCATATGTAAGCCTAAGTCACACATGCTGAATAGGTGGAACAGGAAGGGTGGAGCAAAGCTGGGAGGAAGTGAATGAGAGCAGTTAGGGCAGAGGGGAGAGGACAAGCAGGTAGACAGCTAGGATTGTGAATGTTTGCTTGTAGAAAGGCCCCAGCAGTGGGAAGGGGGTGTGGGGCACGGAGATTGGGGAGCCTTGGGAATGGTGCTGTCTCCTGCAATGCTAATGTGTATTGACTTGTTGGTTACTATGATGAATTTGGCTTTCAGGTGTCTGAATAAATGTTTTTCTTCTTGCCTTCTGTATGAAGTGTCTGTTATACTTTGCAATTCAGAACTCCACCAACATATTCATAATCTCTGTTGGTGCTATGAATATTGCCTTGGAGATGTACTTGGCATCGAGAAAAGGATTACAGGATATAAAAATCTCTATTTGGAGGCAGAAGGAATTTAGAGGAATAAATGTATATTCCAGGATGGGAATGAGCTAAAAGCACTGGAACCTGTGAAAACTAAGAACCAAGATTCTAGGAAGGAGAACCTAGAGATTTGGAAAGATATTTGCAAAGAATACTGACAGAACCAGGGATGTGTAGGAAAGAGTGGATTTTATCAACAGGTTACCATATTATATGTAAAAGTAGAGATGAGCTGCTGAAGGAAATCATTCAAATGGAAAAAAAGTTACCTAGTTTGCATGGAAATTCTCAACTTTGGGGTTCTCCTTTAGAAGAACAAGCTGGACAGTAACAGGTGAAAGGATAGAAGGTCACTTAGCTCAGGAGAAGAAGTGAAAGGATGGCAAAAGAAGTGTACCCAGCCTAGTTACCATGGCAATAACTGCCAGGAGAGTGCATTGGAGGAAAATGTAACAAAGTCAGAGGAGGAAAATGAAATAATGCTAGAGGCTGTTCAGCCAGAAGCACACCCAATACTAAGACAAAAACAAGAGAACCAGGGGGGCAACAGTGTCTAGGCAGATAATTAGGATTTTACTCTCATAGATATTTTGATTTGGTTCACCCAAAGGATGGCAGAATCATAATATCTTGGATGGCAAGAATCAGTGATGAAAGAGCCAGAGGTATGTCAATAGATGGCATGGATTACTTGAAATTGACTGGTATGAGTCAGAATCCTTTTGTATAACAAACTTTTAGAGATTACAGTGTGCAAGGAGATAACAATATGGCCAGTCTGTTAGCTTTGACAACAGAAGTATGCAGTAAGTAGTACCCTACTGACTCTATGTGGCCCAGTGGAGATAGACCCTGATATTCACTTAGAGACTGTGAGAAAGTTAAAGGAGGAGGTAATGAAGACTGCCATAATGATTAGAAACACAGGTGCATATTATGATACCCCCTTAAGTTTCCCATAGGAAACAGTGAAAATGGCTCCTCCTACTTACAAGCCACTACTTCTGACTTTAATAATTGGGGAAATAGGGGACCCTCCTTCAGTGGTGCTGGACAAGATTTCACAGTTGAGTGACTTAGGGGACTGAGGAAAAGATGAATTTCCTCAAAAGAGAAGAATAAATAGCCAGTGGATTCAAAGTCAGAATAGATTGACAAGAAAAAAATTGTTTACTGCTATACTGAGAGCAAGGGTAGATTTTGGAAGCATAGATGGTATTCCAACTAACGAACTAAACAAAATGAACCAAGAAAAGGGGTTTGACACTAGATGGAAGAGAGAAGTAAAAACTATCCCTATAATTCCTCCTGAATCCTTGTATCCAAGTTTGTCACACCTTCAGGGAGAATAGAAAATTAGCTCATCCCCACCTCAAATTAAAGAAATACACAGACAGGATTATAGACCCCATATCAATTTGACCATATATTTGGAAAAATGGGTCAAATACTATAACTAGGGCATTAATCGATGCTGGTATAGAGGCCTCCTTTCTATATGGAAATCCTGCTAAGTTTAAACATGGAACTCCTATCACCATCACAGAACTAATATGGGCTGAAATATCCGTCAGACAAGTCAAGCTAATGGTAAAAATTGGACAATTACCTTAGAAAGAATATGCCATTGTAATTGTACCCATTTCTGAATACGTCATTGTAATGGCTATTTGAGAGGTAGGACTTCAAATTTACCTGAGGGGAGATACCAATTTGCAGTAAAGATGATAGGAATTAATAGTTTTGGTGGGTAAAAATGAAAATGAACCCAATCACTTTACCTGAACCTTCTGAAATACTCTAAAGCAGTATTGTGTGCCAAGTGGGCAAGATGAAATTACCAATGTTGAGGCAGGAATGTTAATACCTACAATTACACGATGGAATAATTCTGTCTGGCCAGTATTAAAGTCAGAAGGGACATGGAGGATGACAGTGAATTATACACAATTGAATAAAGTGATTCTTTCCTTGCATGCTGCTGTTCCAGATACCATTACCTTAATAGAAAGGGTCCAGAAATATGATGGGACTTGGAAGGCAGTTATTGATTTAGCCAATGCTTTTTTTAACTATCCCAATAGATTCTAAACAAGGGGATCAATTTGCTTTCACTTGGCCACAAGCATATCTGCATAACCCCACTATTTGTCCTAGGATTGTCTTTGAACATTTAGATAGATTAGAGCTCACCAATAACATAGATGATACAGGGGAAAAACATAAAAGAAGTGAACAGTTTGAAGCTTTTAATTGAGCATATGAAAAGCAAAGGATGGGAAATTAACCCTGCAAAGATTCAAGGGCCAGCTCAAGATGTAAAATTTTGGGATATACAATGCAATAAGGGGCTGTGAGAGATTGTCTTGCAAACCCAACAAAAGATTCAGGATTTTCCTATCCCCACCAGTAAGAAAGAGGCCCAAAAGTTTATAGAATTATTTCAATATTGGCAATATCACATACTGCATCTAGGACAAATTTGGAAACCTTTATGTAAAGTTATGAGGAAAAAAATATGAATTTGATTGAGGACCTGAGCATCATAAAGCTATTGAAGAAGCACAGGCTGCTATACAATTGGCCCTCGATTTATGGTCCATGCAAAGTGATCTGGTGGAATTATAAGTGACTGTACGGGATAAATATACAAACTGGAGATTATGGCAAAAACAACAAGCCAAAATGTACCCTTAGGATTTTGGTCTAGGAAACTCCCTTCATCTGGAGCTCAATATACCTCATTTAAAAAGCAGCTGTTCGCTGCATATTGGGTTTTGGAAGAGACTGAACGACTGACTCTGGGCCAGGAAATAATATTAAGTCCTGGCATCCCAATTATGACCTGGGTAATTGGACATGTTCAAGAGACTAGCATAATTAAATGGAAATGGTATGTTCAAAATAGATCTAAAACAGGAAAAAGTGGAATTTCTGCTTTACATGAATCTATAGCAAACATAGACACTGAGGGAAATGATATACCCCCTAAACCAAAGCAAAAGTTGGTACAGTCCTCGGTAAAAATGGAATGAGGGATGTGATGGATTAACTGAAGAACAAAAGAGACATGCATGGTTTACTGATAGGACAGCAAAATATTTGGGCCACAAAAGACATTGGAAATTGATGTACAAGATAGACTTAGGAAAGTCCTGGAAGAAGTAGAAGTAGTCAATATGCTGAACTTATGGCATTACATCAAGCTAACAAAACAGAACAAGGAGGACAGTGCCATGTATTCACTGATTCATGGGTAGTAGCTAATGGTTTAGCTACATGGATGCCCATATGGAAAAATCAAAATTGGAAAATTCGTGGAAAACAGGTCTGGGGGAAAGAATTATGGGAAGATATATGGGATATGTCTTTGGTTACTAATTTGTCAGTTTTTCATGTAAATGCTCATGTGGCTTTCACCACGCCAGAGTATGAATACAATGCACGTGCTGATTGACTAGCAAAGATGGCTACTCAACATTTTGTCCCTATTCTAACACCAAATGATGATCCAGTATTAGCAAAATGGGTCCATCAAATAGCCAACTATTTAGGGGTCCAGGTGATACACCAGTGGGCACAAGATCGAGATATTAGTATCTCGCATTCATTGTTAAAACCAGTAGCAGAGGAATGGTAAATATGTCAATTGGAAAAGGAAGAAACTATTCCTTGAGTAGTAACTGGAGAGATAACAGGGGGGAAAGTACCAGTCCAAATTTGGCAAATAGATTATATTGGACCCCTACCCCAAGATAAAGGATGCAAATTTATATGTACTTGTGTTAACACCTATTTGGGTATACTTGTGGCTTGTCCCTGTAAGAATGCAACCCAGAAAAACACCTCTAGAGCTCTAGATATCGTAAGTGCATATTATGGAACCCCAATGAAGATTCAAGGAAACAATAGGTCACATTTCAAAGGTAATGAAATGAAGAAATATTGTATAAACATTGTAGGATGGATCTATCATATTCCATATGATCCACAAGCATATGAGTTAATTGAAAGAATGAATGGATTATTGAAAGAATAGTTAAGGAAATTAAGTTCTAATCTTATCAACATTGGAAAGATAATTTGTTTACTGCTTTATGTAATTTTAATCATAGACCATCGGAAGGAAGTACACTGCTAGTGAGAATGATGACCCCAAATCTTCAAGTTAGAAAACAACAAATGCATAAGATCCCAAATATTGAGAATTGGATTGTGAAGCCAGATGTCCCAGCACTGTATCCAGGGATACCTGGTTCAGCAGGATATGATTTGCATTGTGTAGAGGATTTCTGGTTGGATAGAAAGGAAATAAGAAAAATCTCTACTGGAATATGAATGAGAATTCCTGAAAACTATTTTGGACAGATATTACCTAAATCAGGATTAGAAGCTCGAGAAATATGTGCATTGGCTGGAGCGATAGATTCTAACTATCAAGGAGAAATTATTACAACATTCCAAAACTTAGGTGAAGAGCCCGTACAGTGTGTAAAAATGATAGAGTAGTTCAAGTGATTATTACTCCTTATGAAAACTGACCCTTCTGAAATAATCAGAGGAACTGAAGGATTGGGTTCTATCAATAGAACAAAATTGAGAGCTAAAGTATGGATAAGGTGGAAGCCAGACGATGTTCCAAAGGCTGTGGGAATCATAGCATATGGGAAGGAGAATGTCATCACTGTTGTAACGATTACCGAATTGTACCCTTAACTCTTATATTTTGCTGTGCATGAAGCTATGATAGTGAGTGGATGGACTCCAGAAACACGGTTGACCCTATATCTACTCTGCTTCTGGTTATTGTCTTCTTGTTTCATTTTGACTTTTTGTCTATTAAACTTGTTTGCTAGATTTGTTTCCTACAGGCTTAGTGCCCTCTACCTGCAGATGTCTGATCGCTTAAGCCGGATGCCACCCTCTGTCTACAACCATGATGTGTCACCACTGGCCTTGGTGTTAACCAAGCTCCAGATGCCCCCTAAAGAAATGACTTCTCAAATGGGACCTCTTGGAGGAGGGACAGCTTTATATCCAATTTCAGCAGGAAATAGCTATGAAAGAAGAGACTTTCACCCCTTACCTCAAGATTTTGGGCCTCATTTGTTCAAGGAGGTGCTTGTGCTCAAGCCCCACCCTAAGATATTGCTTTATGTGGTTTTTTTGTGTGATCTTTGTCATATTGTTATAAAGTTCTGTTGACACCAGTTGCCCCATTGACCTATGTAATCAATAAAAAAGATCTTGGGGCCAAATGTACTGTTAATGTGTCTTTTGCTTAATTTGAATATCTTTTCCACCCATTACTAGGCCCACATAACCTGCTTAAATCATATGGAAACCTAAGTCACATGTGGTGGGAGGAACTTGTAGAATGTATGAGACAAGAAGGGTGGAGCAGAGCTGGGAGGAAGGTGGTGACAGCAGTTAGTGAGGAAGAGAGAGGACACAGGCAGGCAGATAGCTAGGATTGTAATTGCTTGTGGGAAGGCCTGGGACCTAGGGAGAGGGAGGCTTGGGTGTGCCTTGTAATACTTACGTATACTGACTTCTTTGTTACTATGATGGATTTGGTTTTCTGGTATCCGAATATATATTTTCCTTCTGCCTTCTATATGGAGAGCCTGTTATATTTTGCAATTCAGAAATGTGCTGACATATTCCTCAGCTGTACATATGCCCAAAGGGCTATAAAACTGCATACCCTTCAATCCAGGAACACTGCTACTAGTCCTATATCCTAAAGAGATCATTAAAATGAGAAAAACACCCATATGTGCAAAAATACATATAGCAGCTCTCTTTGTGGTGGCAAAGAATTGGAAATTGAACGTATACCCATCAGTTGGGGAATGGCTGAACAAATTGTGGTATACGAATGTAATAGAATACTATTATACTATAAGAAACTACAATCAATTCTTAAATATATAGGGAACTGAGCCAAATCTACATATAAAAACCATTTCAAGCTAACAAATGACCAAAAGATTTGAACAGGTAGTTTCCAGAAGAAGACTTCAAAGTTGTCAACAGTAATGTGAAAAAATGGTCCAGATCACTGATAATTAGATAAATACAAATTAAAAATACCTCTGAGGTTCTGTCTCATGTCTATCAGAATGGCTAATATAACAGAAAAGGAAAATGGCAAATACTTGAGTGGATGTGAAAATAAATAGGGACACTGTTGGTAGAGTTATGAATTATTTGAATTCTCTATTTTGGAGAACCATTTGAAGCTGTGTTCAAAGAGATATAAAACAGTACATAACTCTTTGATCCAGCAAAACTGCTATTGGGAATGTGTCACAAAGAGATTGAAGAAAAAGGGAAAGGACCCATATGTATAAAAATATTAATAGCCCCTCTTTTTATGGTGGCAAAGAATTGGAAATTGAAGGGATGTCCATCAAATGAGGAATGGCTGGACAAGTTGTGATATATGATTGTGATGGAATATTGTTGTGCCAGTGACAAGGAGGATAGATTCTGAAAAATCTAGGAAACCGTATATGAATTTTTGATACAAAGTAAAGCGGACAGAGGTCCGATAATCAAAATGTTATAATTAGGATCAACTGTGAAAGACTTAGCTACTCTGATCAATACAATGATCCACAACAATTCCAAAAGAATCATGAGGCAAAATACCATCCACCTCCACAGAGAGATCTGAAAAACACTGAGTGCAAATTGAAGCAATTTTTTTTGCAACATGATTAATATGGAAATATGTTTTTCATAACTTTACATGTATCATATTGTTTCCTCCCTCAATGGGTGAGAGAGGTGCTGGATGGACAGAAAGAGTTTGGAAGTGAAAAATGTTTTCAAATGATTGTAAAAAATAATTTTAATTTTAAAATAAATACAGTAAAAAGAAATGAGGTTGTTTTGGAATGGCCTATTGATGAGGTAGCCATGATGACTCTTAATGATCAAAATTATTGGCAACTTGGAAAGAAATCCCTAATGGAATGACCCAAGTATCTGGTCTTAGTCCTACGCTTTTCAATAGTTTTTTTCACCTACTTGGTTGAAGACATAGATGGTCTGTGTATTGTGTTTTCATATGACATGAAACAAGTCATGATTCTTGCATTCCAGTCTAGATTTTGCTACTGTCTTATGTGATCCTTGGTCTCTTAGGTCCCAGAAGAAGTACATTTCAGGTCTATAATTATACTTTTTTGTATAGTTCCAAATTGTTTTCCTGGGGCCCTGGACTTTTGGTTCACTACCAAGTGGTAACTAAAGTGTCTATCATTGCACAGTCACTCCAACATTTAAAATGTTCATGTCTTGTGATCTTTAGCAATCTGATGGGCAAAAAGAGAAACGTTATACTTGTTTTTATCATTTCTCTTCATGTAATTGCTGATAGCATTTCTTCTTTTGAAAACCATCTCATATACTTTGGTCACTTAACAAGTAAGGAATGATACTTCTCTGATAGGAAAAAAAAATAATAACTAGAAACATCGTAGGTGGCCATCAGTTGGAGCACATTTGAGCAAACTGAAATATGAATGCAATTCATGCTGCAAGAAGTAGCAAATATAAAAAATTCAGAGAAACCTGGGGAAATTTGTATTGACCAATATAAAAGTAAACAGAATGCAGCAAATTATATACCTAATGATGACTAAAATATAAAGGCTAAAAATCATCATAACACTCATAAATGCAATGAATAATTGTATTTCCAGTGGATTAATGGTGAAACATACCCCCTCATTTCAATGGAAAAGTAAAGAATTGTAGGTTCAGAATGAAGCACATGAAGAATAAGGAAGAAGGTGACATTAGGAAGTGAACAGACATTTTATAAAGGAAACTCCAAGATGTCTAAATATCAAATGATACAGTTGAATTTGAGAATCTCCAAAGTTTTCCCAATCCTTGAAAATGATAAGTATTATTTCACAAATCCAGAAAGAGAATAAAAAAGAAAAATTTCCCCCACCCTTCCCCAAAAGCAACACAACCAGGTGGTACAGTGGATGTGTTGTTAGGCCTGGAGTTAAAAAGATCTGAGTTCAAAGGAGGCCTCAGACACTTAGTAGTTTCTGTCTGAGGTTAAGTCACTCAACCTCTGTCTGCCTCAATTTCTTCATCTGTAAAATGAAGATAATGACAGCATCTCCCTCCCAGGATTTCTATCAGGATTAAAGAAGATAATATTTGTAAAGTGATTTGCAAACTTTAAAGCTCCATAAGGAATGCTAGCTATCATTGTTATTGGTTAATGAACCGTACACTAGCTCCGAAAACTACGGGATCTTGTTTTTATAAGGAAGTGTGATATGCTCAGCCAACTTTCAAGCTCTGGCCCAGTGTTCTCATTCTGGATAGATTGGTTTCACCTTCTACCACAACTTGCGGTCACCCAGGGTTGTCAGTGGGACAGAAACAGAAATCCATCTTTGGAGCTATGAAGTTGGGCTTCTCTCACACTGGAATTACAAGCCCCATTTCCTCCCTGGGAGTACACTCTTCCAGAGGGCCTGGTAAACATCAAATAATCAATTCTATCTCATACCTTTAGGGAGACTCTGTTAACAACTTTGTAAATGCTGTTCTTTACAAATCTTAAAAGTCAAGTGTGACAATAAAATTAAATGCATACTTGTGAGAGGTGCTGATGGTAACAAAGATAATGAACTTGCCTCTAGGCTACCTCTCCTGTGGAAAGTTTTTAATGACTAGAGTGTGGGTTTAAGACTATTTGGTTAAAGTCTATTCTATTTTCCTTTGTTGTTGGGCCATTGGATTTTTTTATTTGTTTTTTTTCCTAGCATTTATCTAATTACTCTCTGGTGTTTATCATACCTTGATAGCTTTTTTTTCTACTAGTAATTCATGAGGAATCTTAGCGTGTTCACCAAAGAATTTCCCTTTTCAACAAGCCAGTCCTGTATCCCACACTCTTCTTTCAGTGTCTTCTCCATTTATAACCATCACACTGACGTCATCTAAACAAAAACAGCCTCCCTCCCCTGCAACACTCTCCTCCTCTGTCTCTGAGGTCCATGTCAAGCCTTAGCAGGCTCAAAAATGGGCAGGCATGATGGGAAAGAAATATGGGCAAAAAGACTGTCTGCCCATTTAGTTAACAATAATGTGGGCATATATACACATGTGTATGTATATGTGCGTATATATGCATACATATATATGCTTTTTTAAAACTCTGAAGTGTTACTTAAATGTCAGTTACTATTAATCATCATAGTAGTCATCAATATCATCCTAACCTATAGTAGTATAGACAACTTAGAATGCTGGACGGAGGTCTTAGAGGTTAGGAGAGAAAAAGAAAACTCAGAAGGCAAGAAGAAAGAAATCAGAAAGTAAAAGGACCTCATTTTCCTCTTACCATCCTTGATGTATAAAAGGAGATATCTCAGCACAGAATTAATACATTTACCATCCTTTACAGGCCAGCAGACAAGGACAATTGCGGTAATTTTCTATTTCAGGAACCTGCTCTGGGGTGATGAAGTTCTGATTATTTTGGATGCCCTACCCCCACTTCATCAGGGAGAAATACCTACCAGATTAGACAGGACAGTGATCCTGAACTTTCTTGTTGCCAAGCTGAGCTGGTTGATGACATAAATAAGAGCTATCAGAGCCACCCCAGTAATACTACCAGCCAGGGAATAAGAAATGTGGGAGCAAGACAGTCATCTAGCATTTATGTCTGCTATGTGCCAGGTCCTGTGCTAAGCACTTGGGGTACAACAAGAGACAAGCTCCCAGGGAGCTCATAGTCTGTCGAGGAGACAGTATGCAAACATGACATGTCCCATGTATAAACATGATATATTGTGTATCCCAAAGATCTCAGTGAATTCTTAAGTTTTAATAGGTAATAATTCTAAGCTATAAACTTAAGTCCACACCAAGTCTGGATAATATACAGACCAAGAAAAATTTTTAATTTAAAATAATAATTCTATAAATATAGTACTGTGGTTAATGCTGGACTCAGAGTCAGTGTACAAAAGTGCTTCACAGCCTTCCCAGCTGTATGATGATGAGCAAGCCACTTAATATCTCAGTGCCTCAGTTTCCTTATTTGAAGAATGGAGAAGATAACATTTGTAGCTTAAGCAACAATAGTTAATAATCACTAATGGCTTTAAGCTCAAATTTAAACTTTATTGCTTAAAACTGCACTGGAACTTTTGGGACACCTTCTGTGCATAGGATAAATAGGAATTAATCAACAGAGAGAAGGCACTCCCATTAAGGGAGATGAGGAAAGGCTTTCTGTAGAAGGAGGGACTTTAGTTGAGATTTGAAGGGACACAGATATGAGAGATAGCCAGTAAAAATAATGCCCAAAGTCAAAAGCTCAAGGTGAAAGCAGTCATCATGACTAGCCCACAGACCTACTCTTTCATCCTTTTCAATGTCCTCCCTCTTTTATACATACTACTCTTGACTTAGGCCAAAACCTGGGGTGCCAAATGGCCAGAAACATGACAGAAAGAAACTCTATGGTCAGCATCTTTGCAGTAGAAATGGCATACTTAAGATGAATGCTTATCAACGTGGGTAACTTTAGCAGATCATCTAACTTCCCTGATCCTCATGTGGACAAACAAGGGGAGGTAGCCCAGGTGACCTCCAAGGTCCCCTTCAGCTGGATCTCTATGAGCCTATAATGCCAAGGCTTCATGACACCATTTGAAAGGTCCTCATTTTCTAATGGAAGATTTCTTTTATCCCTTAACCTTGCCCTCAAAGAGACCAGGGTTATGTAACAAAAATACCACTCTGCCAATCTGAGGGAGGCTGGCTCCCTGGCAGCCAGTCTCTAGATACAGAATTAGACCACACCACAGGCATTAGCTATGTAACAGGCCTGTATGAAATCACAAGGGGGAATCCCAGCAACGGGAAAACAAATCATGTCTCTCAGTAACACTGTGGCCATATGCCGTACAGTAACGTCAAGCATAGCACATGAAGCAGCCCTCTGATTCCAGTTCCATAGAGTCATACATACCAGAATTGGCTGACTTGCGTGCCATAGGCTCTGAAGTGAAATGGGAAACTGTCACATCAGGGCTTGTATATGCTTTGGGCTTCCCTCACACACAGAGTGAGAAACAGACTCATCTCACACTGCATTCTCACTGGGATGGGAATATTTCCGAGATGATGCATACTCACTTGCTACTAACTAATGTATATAAAGTGTTTGCTTTTTAGTGTGGGAGGTCATGATGGAGAGAGAAAGGGGTGGGGAGGCAGGGAGGAAGGGAAGGAGGGAGGGTGAGGGTGAGACCCAGACAGACAGAGAGAGGGAAAAAGAGAGAGACAGAAAGAAATAGAGAGAGACAGAGATGGAAAGAAATAGAGACAGACAGAGACAGACAGACAAACAGAGAGAGAGAGAGAGAGAGAAGCAAAGTATGTTAATAATGGTAGCCACAGGATCATTATATAACGCTGCTTCATTGTTGTTTTTAGTCTGGACCTGGGATTTCATGGATATGGGAAATGGTCAAGCAAGCTACACAGTAGAATGAGTTCTTAGGGGGCAGCAACTTTTTTATTTTCACTTTTGCATTCCCAATGCTTCAAGGCACAGTGCCTGTTACATAGTAAATGCTTGTTGAATAGAATTATCGAATTGAATTGAAAGTCCCTCCACCTGTGCCAGTTGGGAACATGCCCACAACTTACTGTCTTAGAGGCCAGCCAAGAACACTAAGAGGTTCAGTGACTAGCCCCTAGTCATGTAGCTAGTTTGTATCAGAAGAAGAATTTGAACTCAGGTCTTGGTCACTCCAAGGTCAGCCTTCTATCCAACATGCCACAACTTTCTATAATGATACAATGTAACGTCCAGCAATTAACATTGTATTTAATACTTGAGGAAAGAAAGTTGAGGGGAGTTTTGCTGTTTCAGTACTTTTCTCCTCATTGCTAATAAAAAAAAAATCCTATAGATGGATGAGGATTACTAAAAACCCTGATGTTCGTCATTTTCTGCCCTGTCAAAACATCCCAGGCTTTTAAAAGCACCATTTGTTTCTCACAATGATCTTGGTTGTCTCCATGCTGACAAGTGAGAGTTAGACATTTCTACAAGCTTGTGTGAGAAGTATGCATTTTTTTTTCTCAACCTCATAATGAGCCACATGGGAGCTAAGAATTCTCCAGGGAATTCTCATGATCAATTCTATTTTCTCTATTACTAACATTTGCTTTGTGCATTTCACACTGTATCCAACTATAAACAACATGATTCCACCCTCCTGACACCTGCCGACATGATGCCAAAGCTTCCAAATGAAGAGTGAAAAATTTAATCATATGGATGTCTTGTCCACAAAACATCAAACTGCCCTGTTTCTCTGCTTCTGGCTTTTTCTGGGTCTATTAATCAATCCTTCAAGAGGCAGAGCAGCTTTTCCATTTGCTCTCAGAAATGTCAAAACCCATCAAGTTTGGATTAGTGTTTCACTTCTTTCAGGATACCCCCACCTCCAGAGTGAACCCAATTCCAATGCTCTGAGTCAAGGACACTGTAGTTCCTTGCTGAGAGTATGGTTACCAAGAAAGAAAGTGTAATGCTGCAATGCAACTGAGATAAAGATTTTGATGCGTATGTGAGACCTGCCCCTTGGCAGTCATGCCTCCTGGCCTTTAGTTTGATGAATGTTAGCCGGGCTCCTTGCAGTCATCTTAGGGAATAATTGCATTCCGATTGACTTCAACTAGAGACAAAAGGCCATATAGCCCATTCTTGGTCTATAGTGATGGCCCATTAATGTCAAAGAGAATTGGACATATGGACTAAGACTGCATATGGTCCCAAATACCATCTGAACTTGAGAGGCAGCCACAAAACAGCAAAATCCTGAAATATCATTTGGGTCAGATCGTGAGACATGGTGGTAATAAGTGGAAATTGGAAATCCATTCCTGGGCTGTTCTCTATGAGCCCCAAGGTTGGTAGCTTAATAGAAAGTGAAATAAAGTATATATGACTTTTGAGGAGGTTGGAATAAATGATCTCCAAGGAACCTTCAAGTTTGAAATTCCTGATTCTAGGCTGTATTCTCTGCAAGACTGAAACATTTCTTCACCCATGGAAGGCTGTACCTGCATGAAGCAGAGATGACTGCTACCTTTGTTAAGTCTGACATAGAGTAGAAAACCCAAACAATAAAAACTTACATCAAATATCCAGAGTACAAGAACTTTCACAATTATCCAGGTGTTTAGAGTAAGGTCAACAGATGATTCAGTTAGTTATTTGAACAAAATCTTCCATTTTTACTCAGATGTTTGATGGTCATGTTGTTTTGATTTGATTCGGGAGTTTTAGAGGGGGAGGAGGAGGAAAATTAAAGGCATTGTTTTCTCAATAAAAAGAACTAAAAGCATTTCAAGAAAATGTAATAGTTGAGACATTCTATACTATTGCTGTGGGAAAAGGTTCAATTGCTGGTAGGTCTCATTAGAACCTGTCTATTGGCCAATCAGGCTGACAACTTCCAACTATTAATGGACTTCATATAAATGAAATGCTTTCAGTAGTGACTACTCTAAGGAGTTACTATTTAAAGCATAATAAATTCTAAGGCATTACTCCTTCAAGTATTCTGACTCAACTGACCCATCAATTTGATGAGATAAATGGTTCAGTGTTTCTCCCTCCCCACTCAAGTTGACCACTCACTGAATAGGCTTGGTATTTTGGATTTAAGCACACACTGCTTCCCTTCTCTTTGAATATTCTTGGATAAAAAAATGTAGAAGGGGCTATGTCTAAAAAAAAAAAAAAGCTTTTTAGTGAGAAGAAAAGAATTTGGAGTCAGAACACTTGGGTTCAAATCCCCAGCACCCAAGAGACTTTGGACAAATTACTTAACCTCTCTGGACCTAAATTTCCTCAGTTGTACAATGAGGGGTTGGACTCAAGGACCTCTGAGGTCCCTTTCACATCTAAATCTGCCCACTACACCATGCAGCTATATCTCAGAGTGTCACAAATTGACCCAAAATGTTGCAAACCCTAGTATTAGAATGCCAGGGACAGGACAATAGGAGTGTGTTCCAGGCATGTGTCCATGAACCAGCTTGGGCAGCAAGATAGCTATGACCAGGTCACTGTGTCTGCATTCACCCTCCCTGTCCTTGGGTGGGCATGTAGACAATCAAAACAGATTGGCAAAAAGTCATCTTCAGCCAATGACCTGACATTCCCCTCCCATAAACACAGAAGAAAGACTAATTTCATTTACTTTGTACAGTATTTGCAATGTCACTGTCCACTTGGCAAATCACTGGTGAGTTCTTATCTCTAAGTTTCACATAGATACACTGTCCAGTTATACGGCCACCACCCATGAATTGGCAGAAAAGCACAGCACAAGAAGACAAATCAGAAAGAGAGAGTGAAAGCGATAGTTTAGAGGCTTGACAAATCACTGTAATAAGAGTCTTTTCTCAATTTGCTGATAGTCTGTTTCTCCAGATTAATGGTAACCCAATACCATATGTTTAGCTCAACCCCTACAGCTTTCCATGCTAGCCTCTTTCAGACTTGAACTGCTAGGTCAGTGGCTGTAGTTGCTTTTGGCAATGTTGTGATTTTTCATAAGAGCTGTTACTGTAACTAGGAATATAACAGTTTCTCAGTTGAGAGGGCTGTTTCTTCCTTGGGAATTCAGATAGCTAAAGAAGGCAGGAGAAGGCATGGGGTGGGGTGGGGAACAGCATCCCCATAGCTTTTGTTGTATTCTGATTTGTGAATAGAATGTTTTGCAATCTCCCAAAAAGTGAACAAAAATTTGAAAAACAGTCACATTTGTGTTTTTCATAATTGTCTTTGTCACTCCTATAGTGCTTAGGAAAGTAGTGTTTTGAACAATAAATGTGTCCATCAAAGGAGGATCCCAATTGGTTAGGTAAACCTAATACTCTATATTTCCAATGTAATTAAATCTTCTTCAGAGCAGCATTATTAGCTCCTTTGGAGAGGATTGTGATGTCATATGTAAGAGAACAATGAGTAAGAAATGTGTTACATAAATTCAAAAAGTTCTGCTTGGTTCAAATGGCCCTTTTAAAAGGAAGTTATCTGGTAGATATTTTCCATCCTATGAAATTGCTAACTTGAGGTAGCATGGTGTAGCAGGCCAGGGAACCAGCCTTGGGCTTACTAAGAACTATTATAGACACATGCTAATAGTTTCACTGAGAGCAAGACATTTAATCTTTCATTGGCCCGCGAGGCCATTCTCTAGATCTCCTTAATACAAAGGATTTACAAATCCAGGACAAAGGAGAGAGTTTTACCAGACTGGAGTTGTCCATAGATGGTGTCCTAAGTCTAGACCAAAAAAAATGGTTAGGAGGTAAAAATTATTTCAGATCGGTTCATATTAACTTTACTTCATACATCACTCATTCCTGTCAAACTGGCCTCCTCATTGTTCACCATGTGCAATATGACATCTCCTACCTTCGGGCCTTTGCACAAGCTATTCAACCATGCCTAGAATGCACTCCCTCCAACCTTCTCCCTTTTAGATGGTCTAGTTTCCTCCAAAACACTGCTCTGACACCACCTCCTTCATGAGATCTTTCCTGATCCTTTATCACACTCAGCCCCACCCCTACCTCAGTCTCAGTTATTATTAATGTGTTTACTTAGTGAAATTGCTTTGCAGTTTCTCATATCTAGTTTTCACTTGCTCGTCTGTATGTATGTATGTAATATTCTGTTCTTTTGCCCACCTTCCCCAGTGAAATAATAGAATCATAGATATAGAACTAAAAGGGACCCGAGAGCCCATCCCCCTTATTTTTTAGATGGGATAACTGAGGCCCATGCAAGTGAAGCAATTTGACCATGATTCCATGTGTAGAACATAGCCTCCTTGAGCTCAAAGGCTGGCTTTACATTCCAGGTCCTATCTAACTCTGTACTTAGAACACATTAAATCAGCTCAAGTCTTTATTGCCGGATTATATCTCCCAAAGTTGAATTAGACCATTTTGGAAGTTAGAAAAGAAAATCAAGAGCAACTTTTGACTTCAATGTTTCTAAGTAATACCCATTTAAATCCTGCAAAAGTGGAATGGTTTGGGAAGGAATACACAATCAGAGACAAGTTTTGCTCACAGCCCAGGTTTTAAAATGCCGCTTGAAGTCTGTTCCTTACAGCGCTAATAATTCATTTAGGGAAAATGACCTTGTTGTGCAACTCTGTTTGGAACTGTTAATTAAAATTAACGAGGATCTTGCTGTTTTGCACTGGCTTGTTTCTTAGATCAACTAGTCTAATCTGGACTGGGCTGACGTATTGCTGGGACAGATTTGACAATCTGCCAAGAAGCCAATGAGCGGCTGTATAGAAGGTAAAACTTGAACTGCCAAGCAATTTCTAAGTATGTGGAATCAGAAATGAGTAGCAGAAAAGGGAAATTAAAATTAGAAGCAAAAATATGGGACCAAATAATTAGTGGGATATGGATGGAGGCAATCTGCCCTATCTTTGAGAGGGACACTTTGAAATATCTTTTATTTAACCTTAGCTCTCATTTTACCCATAAAATGCATTTGTAGGATTATTCATTCATTCAACAATCATGTATTAAGTGCTAAAGTAATTAGGTGGGATGTTTTTAAATTTTAGTTATTTAACTTTAAATCCCAGTGTTAAGAAAATATTTAAAGAGAGAATTGTAGGATCATTCTTTCAACAATCATGCATTAAGCATTGAAATTTCAGTCAGCTTTTGTATGACTTTTCTGGCATGATGCTTGTAGACTGTTCATGTTTCACAGGCATACAACAATGAGATCAGCACATGTAGATCTTCAGTTTGGCAGTTAGTCTAATACCTCTTCTCTCCCATACTTTTCTCTAGAGCCTCCCCAACACTGAGCTAGCTCTGGCAATACGTGAGTCAACTTCATTGTCAATGTGTACATCCCTGGAAAAGTACACTATTAAGGTAAGTGAACTTACTCACAACATTCAAAACTTCTCCATTTGTTGTAACTGATAGTTGCACGTATGGATGGTGTGGTGGTGGCTGATAGAGCACCTGTATTTTCTTGGTGTTAATTATTCGGCCAAAATTAGCACAGGAAGCAGAGAATTGATCCATACATCATTGCATCTCAACTTCAGAGGCTTCTCTGAGTGCACAATCACCTACAAACAGAAAATGATGCACCAAAACTCCCTCCACTTGGTCTAGGCTTTACAAATTGATGAATTTGCCATGCAGTAGCTGACCTTGATGCCTTGTTCATCTTCATTGAAAGCATTTGACAACATGACTAAAAACATCATGCTATAAAGCATGGGAGCAAGGGCACAGCCTTGTTTCATTCTATTAGTGACTGGGAAGGCATGAGAGCATTGTCCACTATCCAGAATCCAGTCAAACATGCCATCATGAAATTGATGTACAATACTGATGAACTTCTCTGGGCAACCAGATTTTGACATAATTTTGCATAAGCCCTCATGACTAACAGTGTCAAAGGCCTTGGTCAGATCTACAAATGTTGTATATAGACCACTGTTCTGCTCCTGGAATTTTTCCTGGAGGTGTCAGGCAACAAACAACATATCAACTGTTTCTCAGCCCTTTCTAAAGCCACACTGGCTCTCAGGTAGATGACCATCTTTCAGGTGAAGGATCAGCCTATTAAGGAGGACTCCAGCAAGAATCTTGCCAGCAATGACTAAGAGAGAGACCCCGCTGTGATTGTCAAAGGACAATCTATTTCCTTTACCTTTATAAGATGGACAATGGAGGCATCCTTGAACTCCTGGGGAATAACCTCCTCTTGCCACATATTTTGAATATTTTGAAGGAATATTTTGAAGATCACCTGGAAGGATAAGGTAACAGACACTGAGGTCCTTACTTGTACTAAACTGCCAGGCACTGAAACTATACTTCAGAGAGCTCAACTCCAATGGGCTGGCCATATTATTTGAATGCAAAATGTACACTTGCCAAAAAGACTATTTTATGGAGAACTTGCATGGGACAGGTGATCACATGGTGGTCAGAAGAAATGATGCAAGTACACTCTCAAGGTCTCCCTCAAGAACTTTGGATTTGATTGTGCAACATAGGAAACACTGGCACAGGACTGCTCAGCATGGCATGCCCACATCAAAGGGTGCTGTGCTCTATGAGCAAAACAGAATTGAGACAACACAAAATAAACATAGGATGCACAAATTTTGTGTATCCACCCCAAATGTTCATGTGGATTATCTGCACTCAATCTGTGGTAGAGCTTATACTGGTCTGATCAATCACAGTCAGATATATAGAAATTTGAGTTTATCATTGTGATGTCATTCTGGTCCTCTTTAAGAATGAAGGACAACAAACAACCAACCATTAAGCACTGAAGTAATAGATAGTACTGCCCCATTGAACCTCAGAGATATGACATGCTCAAATATTCAGTTCAGTCTAATAGTGTCAGGGAGTTCTCTCTCCCTGCATGATTCTTACCTAAAGAAAACTCAATTTGCTTCCCATCAGAGCCCAGATTTTTTTCTTTTGGTGGTATGAGATTTCACTCTTTTGAAGATATTCTAGAAATTTATGATTTTCAATTACTTACTGAAATCCCTAAAGGTCTCCTAATGGCCTCTTGATAATAGCTGGCAAATACAGAGGTTTCAATCACAGTGGCAGGAGAACTGGCAAAGCAAGAAGAGACTACAAGTAGAATCTGGTTTTAATAAATTGTGCTGTATTGTCCAGGTCTACATAAATGGTTACTATGTTCCAGCCATCAACCCATACTGCTATAGCTTTATTGAAGCAGATGCAACAAATTCTATTATGTAGGAACCTCCTATGTAACGGATGCGTTTGCAAGTTCCTGTCCATTGGCAGTCAGCGTTAGTGAAGATGTGTTTCTGTGGTTCTCTGGTAACAGATCATAAGAGAGAAGGGACATTAGAGGCCATTTAGCTCAACCTTCTCATAGAGGAAGAAACTAAGAAGTGAAGCAATTCGCTCAAGTTTACATAGGTAGCAAGTAATAAAAATAAGCTAAGAAGTGAGTGGGTGGTACAGTGGTTACAGTACTAGACTTTGAGCCAGAAAGATGTGAATTCCAATGCAGCCTCAGACACTTACTAGCTGTGTGACCCTGGACAAGTTACATAATCACTATCAACCTCATTTTCCTCATCTGTGAAATGGGAATGATTGCAATACCTAATTCCCAGGGTCATTGTGAGGGTCAAATGAGTTAATATTTGTAACATGCTTTCCAAACCTTTCAGACCTATATAAATGTGCTGTTAGACATAGTTTGAATCCGGGTCCATTGACTGCACATTCGGCAAGAATGCTGAATTCAGAATAGATTCCTTCCACTGTACCACATTGACACACACATACATATATGTACATATTTATATGCACATGTGTGTATATATTCGTGCATATATACATATACATGCATATATATACATATATCTAATATATCACTATATATGTATATATTAGATAGATATTTATTAAGAACCTAAGCCCAGGTCCTCTATAATGGCAAGTAAAGTAGGATCTTTTACTATTTTTGTTTCAGTAGAATCAAGAAAGATAATGCCTCTATTTGAATGTGATTAAGAGAATCTTTCCTATCCATTGTTGAACCTGGGAAGATTTGTAAGAAGGTTCACACCTTTTGTTAATGAGATACTGATTCTCAAGGGATGTGATGCCCTCTGGCTCTAAAACGCTTATAAAGACTCTGAGGGTGAGGTTTTACTTTGGTGCTTATTTTGGCTAGAAGGTTTGAGTGCCAGATGAGGACTCTGGGAAGCTGCTAAGCCCCACCTTCCCCCTCCCTAGCTTTGAGAACTCAGATGTCGTGCTTCCCTCTGTGGTATGGTCAAACAGTTTTACCTGTCTGTTGAATTATGGTCAGGCAGAGAAAGCCATGTCTGTTGATTACTTTGGGGCTTACTGGCTGGAAGTGTTTCTTTGGACAGATAAGGACTGTGGAAAGCTGCTAAGGAGCCCCCCGGCTTTGAGAACCCCGATATCGTACATCCCTCTCTGATAGCTGTGAAACTATCTGCAGAATTCAGGCAGAGGAAGCTATGTCTGTTGATATTTAATTTCTCTGCATTTTCTTTGAAATTCAGGTTGCTAACTCCCCTGAAATAGGTGAATAATATACGTGCTTGGTTAAAGGATTGATACATGTGCTTGATTAAAGAAATTGCTAACCCTTCAAAAGTTGCCTTTCTTTTTATAAATGCAGATCTAAGAAATTGTGATAGCAGGCCCCCCTGTGTATGTTGGGGTACTTACTGGTACACACTGTACCGAGAGCACAAATACTAAAGCGAGATTTTCCCTGCCCTTAAAGATTTTATGTTCTCTTAGGAGATTATAATACACGTTGGGACTGGTGAAAAGGAAAGGTAGATTTTGAAATAAACAGATACATACAAATATATATGATAGATACATAGAAAATAGAAAATAGGTGAATAATTGTGTGTGCATATATGTAATATATAATGAAACCAATATCTAGGTACACAGATATATACATACATACATACAGAAATGTAACATTGTTGCTTATAACATCAAGAGTTGAATGAGTTGCTTATAGTCACATAGTCAACCAAGGACTTGAACCCAAGTCTTATCGACTCCAAAGCTGAACTTCTGTCTTCTGTTCAACACTGCCTTTTGAAAATTACACACGGTAACACTATCTGAATGTGGAAGATGATAAGTTTCTCAGGAGGGATGTTGTAAATTAGAAAGAAGATGCCTATCCCTGTCAGTGGGGCAAAATTGAGGAATTGAGGGCTGGATTACTCATCTGTCTTGCTCAAAAATCTGCAATGACTCCTCAAAGCCTAAAAACTAAAATCTAAGATCCTTCTATATGAATTAAAGGAAGTCCATGCTCTAACCCTAACCTAATTTTTTAATGTATTGCCTGCTACCTCAATAACTCTTTTCTATTCTATAAAAAGCTTGATATTCATGTTCTGTCATTCAAACAGGCCTTTATACATTCCAACTACTGCCTCATTTATGCCTTTCCCTCACCTAAAATACTATGTCCTTTGCTCTGTCTATATCTATTCAAATTCTATTTGTTTGTTCAATCATGTTTGACCCTTGGTGACCCCATTTGGGTTTTTCTTGGCAAAGATACTGAAATGGTTTGCCATTTCCTTCTCTAGTTAATTTTACAGATGAGAAAACTGAGACAAACAGGATGAAGTGACTTACCCAGGGTCACATAGCTAGTAAGTATCTGAGGCCAGATTTGAACTCCCAAAAATGAGTCTTCCTGACTCCAGGCCTGCTGCTCTATCCATGGCACCACCTACATGCCCTACATATCCTTAAAGACTCAGCTTAAGTTCTACCCCCTTTTTTAGGATCTGTCACTTCCAAAACCTACAATGATCACTTCTTCCTCTGAACTGTTATTATCTGTACCACTAATCAAGTATTATCTTTATAAAGTCACTTTTCACATGTAATTGCCTCACCTCCCAGTAAGCTCCTACAGGCAGGAACCAAATATTTTACATGTCTGTGTCCACCATGATGCCTATAAAATGCCTTGGTTCACTATCCCCCTCATTTTACAAAAAAAGGAACTGATGTCCCCAAAAGGTTGTGAAAAATATGTTACACTGTAAATACTAAAGACTAAATTTGAAATCAGATCTCCTGTCTATGAAGACAATACTTGTTACACGGAACCACACTGTCTTGTTTGGGCAATCAGTAAACATTGGTTGATTAATTGACCTACCTTCTAAAGACATCTTCATTTGTAGATGTATTAGAAAACAATGGAAAAAGGTTCAGCATAAATTGAGGCATCCCTTTTTATCTTTTTAATAGTAATGTGCCTTTGAAAAAACCGAACTAATCATTAACAATATATTTCCAATAGTCAGAAATGAGAAAATTTTTGTCTCGTACACACATCTAAATGACAATATACTTAATGTGTTCTCAAGGGACACTTACCCTAACTATCTGTTAGGTAGGATGTAGGATGTGTTCCGGGAAGACTAGTTACCTCTGGTGTGATGGCTGCCAAGTCCTTTTCAGGACTGCTTCCCACCTTTGGTGTCCACCTGTTCCAAGCAAACTCTCACCTGTGGCTCCAAGAAGCTGTAGCATGCACAGTGGCCATATTCCTATTAAACCATTTCAGCACATGGGCGAAACCACGCAGAGGGTAACCAAGGGGTCTCAAACCCGTCGGTGAGTTAGAGGACTGCCCACCCAAGCATATGAAGACTTCCCCTGGTGGAATGGGCACATAAGAACAATTCATTCCAACAGTCACAAAGGCAGCTGAAGTAGGTGATATGGAGTGCTTAGAGCTTGGTTAGACACTGAAGATGCCAAAGTCATTCACTGCATCTTGAGCCACCACAAGTCATCTTGATTCTGTCCTGCCATGATTCTGGAGGAGAGAGTAAGGCTGAGGACTTCATGCATCTCTGCCTCACTTAATTCCAATTTATGCATAAATCAAAAGATATCACCCATAAAATATTCTCGTGGACTGCTTGTGCTCGATCTGTGGTAGAGCATTCTGAGCTCGTATTGGTCAGATCACAGTAGGACACATTGAAACTTGACTTTGTCATAGTGATGCCATTTTGGTCCTCTTTGAGAATGAAGAACAACCAACCAAACTGTTAGGTGAGTCTGTAGAGAATAAATGCCAATTTACTTGTTTCTTGTCCTACATAACAACTTCTGGTTTTGGACTATCACATACAAAGTGACCATAAGTAAATGAAATTTTTATCCAAATCATCAAAAGGGTATTGATAAAAAATATGCCAAATCTTCCCAGATAGCTTTGATTTTGATTTGATATGTAAATAGAACATGCATGTATGCGTGCAGCCTATATGCAGATAATTAAGAGAAGGAAAAAGATTTCACTAGTGACTGGCTATGAAATCACTGAATTGACTCAGTTGATTTATGGAATAAGGTCAAACATGCTCTGGTTGAACTTCCAGGGTAAAACTTCCCGGCATCAATTTATCAAATAAAAAGAGCATGCTCGGTTGTTTCTAATTATTCACTATGCATATGAAATAAATAGAAAGCTAAACAGCAGCAATTTTTTGGTCATTTTTCTATCTGCCATCTCCTGAAAGTGTTGCCCATATTGCAAGTAATTCTTCACTCAAAGTGATTTTTGTCAAAGCAAAAGCACAAGTAGTACCATGTAGTAAAAATCCACGTACTCCAATCCTCTGGTACAAAAATAGAAATGAAAAAGCACTAACAGCTCTTTACTTTGATGCAAAGAAAAAAATTACAAGTGTTTGCACAAATTTCATACAACAAAGAGAATTGTTCGGATCCACCAGAGTATATGGCATGGTAGAAAAAGTATTAGAATTGGAGGCTTGAGAGACTGAGTTCAAATTTTTGAATTTGGGCCCTGCCTGTCGTGGTGCCTTGGGCCAAGGCACAAATGTTCTGGGCGTCAGTTTCTTCATCTTTAAAAAGAAATGATTGACATACATGACCTCTAAGATTCCTTCTAGATCTAAATCAACCTCAGGAGCAGAAGGAATACTGGATTTAAAGTGAAGGGACTCAGGTGAACATCTTGATTCCTGTGTTTACTAGCTATATGAGCATTGGCAAACCATTAAATTTTTCTGGGTCTAAGTTTCCTCATTTGTAAAATGAGAGGGTTGGCCCAGATGATCTCTGAAGTCTCTTCTAGCTCAATATCTATATTCCAGTGGCAATCCAAGATGATTTATAAAGGTGTTTTTTAAAGGCTATGGTTAATGGAACCAGAGGTATTTAGAGACCTTTGGTTGTAATATTTGTAACTATGGCTCTAAGACAGAATAATCAAGGAAACTTGCAACACCATAGTGGTTCTTAGATTTACCAGTGCAATACAACCCTAAGACAAAGGATTACAGTAAGAAATATTATATCAAAGTATTCTATTCTCAAATGGCAGAGTCTTGAGGTGGGAAGGGAGCTATGATTCTGTGGCTGCTTCATTGCTATGTGGGATGACTTCAATGAGGATTGCCCCAAACTCCTCCCTTTCCATCCCAACCTCTGCTACTACCACAAACAGACCTTCCCTTCCACCCTCTACAAAATAACTCATTTTTTGGAAGCATGAAAACACAGCCATGATTGTCCATTCTGCCACAATCTCTGCCAGCAGACCCTATGCCACATTTGGTCGTTGCTGGCAAGACTCTTGCCAGAGTCCTCTTTCATGGGTTGATCCTTCGCCTGAAAGAAGATCATCTACCTGAGAGCCAGTGTGGCTTGAGAAAGGGCTGAGAAAAGGTTGGTATGGGGTTTGCTGTCCAATAAGTCCAGGAAAAATGCCAAGAGCAGAACAGGGGTCTGTACACAACATTTGTCGAACTGACCAAGGTCTTTGATGCTGTCAGTCATGAGGTCTTGTGGAAGCCCATGGCAAAATTTGGTTGCCAGGAGAAGCTCATCATGCTTTCTCCCATGCTTTTTAGTGTGATATTTTCAGTGATATAGTCAGACACCTTCAATGAGGACAGGAACAACCTCAAGATCAGCTACTGCACTAATGGAAAATTATTTAACATTAACGTATCTACTCCCTCTCAATTAATTGTGTAAAGGATTGAGAACTCAACTACAATAGACAAAAGCTCATGTCTATGACTATAACAACATTATCATAAAATATGAAAATGTTTATTTCTGTCTTCCAAACTTGCCTCCTACTGAGGTCTTGGTGATCATTCCATACTTTTATTCTCTTTCATTTCTTTAAAGCATTCTTTTCTGCTGTTTTCCATGGCTCTTTAATGATTTTGTCCCTTTGACCTTTACCTTTACCTAACATCTGTATTTTTACTTATGATTTTTCATATCTAATTTTCCATCCCTTCACTTGAAATCCATATCTCCAATTGTTTTACCTCATGGTCATAAGTTGTTTTTTTTTAAATAACATTTTTCCCATTTACTTGCTAAAATACTTTAACATTCTTTTTTTTAAAATTTTTCTCTCCCTCCCTCTTTCTTCCCTGAGATCGCAAGAAATTTGATATAGTTTATGTATATCATTGGTTTTTAGAGCTGAAAAGGATCTTAGAGATCATTTAATCTAATCACCATTTTACAGATAAGAAAGCCAAGCCTCTTATAGGAGAAATGATTTGTCCAGAGTCACATGGTAGGAAAGTCAGGATTCAAATCCAGGTTCTCTGACTCCAAATTCAGTCCTTAGCACTGCACCACACCATGTCAAATGTCATCCTGCATTTCATGAATATTCAGTCACACAAGTTTTCATTCTTTTGACAACTGATTTGAAATGACTATATAACATGGAAGACATTGAAAGTCTACTGTTTGATTCTGAAAATGTTCTCAGCACAAAGCAGTGTGCTGGATCCATGTTCGCTGATTAAAACACTCTACCAAGAAACTCTGGGGGTCTATGAATTCTGCTCTTTCCAGTGCAGTTGTACATCAAGCTCTTCAGAAAAGATAAAACTTCATTCAGGTCCCAGCTATCTTTATTTCCGTTGTTCCCTCTTCTTCTCATCTCATCATCATAGACTTTAAAATGTTCCTTATCCATTACTTGCATTTTTCAAATGTTCTTTACATATTTCTCTATGCCAATCTTGCCCTAAGTTGGTTTTCTCTTCCCCTAGATGAACTCTTCCAGCTATCTAGTGTGCTATCAATTACCATGAAAGGAAAAAGAAAGCACCAGGGACAGTTCTCCACTGATCCCAGTTTCACATCAAGCAATGATTTCACTAAGCATCCTTGTGACTTTTCCAACTGGCAATATGTACCCATTCCCACCATTCCCCTGTACAAGGTATCTTTCACTAATATAGGTCCTTTTAGAGCAGGGATTTCATTGCCTTTTCTGTGTCCCCAGCGCTTCACGTAGGACTTAATAAATGCTTTTCCGTACATTCATTATATTAAATTAAGATAGTGACTGGATCTCCATGCTGGTGGCTCCATTTTCAGCTCCCTTTTTTACAGTTCATGATGGACTTCACTTCATTGGTGCCTACATTCTTATTGCCTTTCCATTCCTCTGGGCTCCCACATCACACTTTCTTGGTTTGATGGGGACATAAAGCACACTTTGGAAATTCATAAGCCAAGATGCAGAAAATAACACCCTCACAAAACAAAGAGCAAGTGAAATGAGAAGACTTCTAAACATTGTTAGCTTGCTCTATCACACTGGGATGTTGAAGGGACATCTGATATAAATACCAGGCTATGCCCATGCTGTTCACTTAACTCACTGTCTGCTTCACAGTCATTGTACCCTCTGGTTCAGATGCCCAAGGGGATTTAACTGTTACCCCCTGGAAGTTCTTGCTATCCTGACTAGTAATGACCCAAGAAATCCACTACATCTGATCTCACCACAGCCATGCTTCAGTCTATTCAGGACATCTCTACCCGCTTTACCCTATACCCCTCCCCAGTTTGTAAACCCAATTCTTAAGGCATAATCAAATAGATTCTATTATTGATCAAGTAAAGAGTGTGTCACTCTAATCTTCTGTGGTCCCAATCACCATTGCTGTGATTTTCACAACCAAAATATCTCTTATCTCCCCCTGCTAGAAAAATGTGAGCTCCTTGAGGGCAGGGGCTTTCTTCACTGCTATTTGTAAATTGAAGGCTTGTAGCATGGGGCTTGGCATGTAGGAAGTGCTAAATAATGCATTTTCATTCATTCATTCATTCACTCATTCTCAGATGTTGTTTGTCTTTCATTCTCAAAAAAGACCATGGCAACAGGCAGGTGTTGCCTTGACTTGCAAGTGAATTGGATTTGAGTGAGGGAAGACTGTGCAAAGTCACCAACCTCACTCCTCTGGAGTTCTCTGAGACCAGTGGTAAGATACAGAACAGGGAGACTAGTGAAGCCACTCCCTCCATCCTGGCCATTCTCAGCTATTAATACACAGCATAACAAGATACTCCACAAAGGGGGTGAAAGGGAAAAATAGTGGAAATTATCCATAATTTCAGGGGAAAAAATCATGACTTTTCCTCCACCTCTCTCTCCATAAGCCTTCCAAATCATAGAAACATTTCAAGAATATCAGGTAGGGTTTTTCAGGGTTTTGGGGTTTTTTTCAGTCTCTGCAATGTGATTTTTTCAAAAGGATTTTAGTGGCCCAAGAAAACTATTACCAGCATTTCAATTCAACAAATATTTATTGCCTATTATGTGGGACAAAATAAGGAACACTCACAAAAGCTCCACTGTAATACATTATCATGGCATAGAGTTGATGCTAGGCTATCAATGGAGTGCAAACTCAGGTCTACCAAGCTAGAAAGACTTCAAGGATGATTCAGGCAACAAATAGCTATCCAAGGACAAACCTAGCTAAATAAAGAGAGACACAGCACCAGTAGTTTGGTCACTAGGTGATAAATTGCATGGGACAGTGGGAGGAACACTGGACTTGGAATAAGAGATTCTGAGTTCAAATTCTGCCTCATTCCACTTATGCTACCCATATGACCTTAGGCAAATCATGTATCTTTTCTGGGCCCCCCATATCTTCTTCTGTAAAATGAGAGGATTATAGTAGGAAATCTCTAAAGTCTCTTTCATTTCTATAGCTCTGATTTTATAATTCCTGGACACAGTATTTCATGAAATAAAGAAAAGACCAACATGCTCTTAGTCTTGTACATCTTATTTTTCCAGCAATACTAACAAGGTGCCAGGAAAGAGAGCAGGAAGTTCTGAAACTCACCACTTTAGAACCATTATAAACATTCATTTCACTGTCAGCACTCTAAAGGTGTGATCCTTTTCCCAATGATCATCAAGTTAACACATGAATGGAGAATATGGAGCATATCAATCTTGACATTCTCATTATAAATGAAACCAAAAGAAAGAAGGAAGTGGCAGCTCAATGAGATGATGACTCATAACTTCTCCTTAGAGAGTCAAATAAAGGAGTTGTCAGAATTGGCTTTATTGTGTGCCCAGAGGCAACAAGAAATATCATTTCATGAGACACAGGGTCATCATATCTTGCAGTGTTCTCCATTAGCATAACCAAGTAGACCACCGGGAAGATAATTACAGCCAGAGGTGGGCTGGTGCTAGCTTGAAATAGCTTACAAGAACTTCTGGTTAAATTTTCAGTGTGAGCATTTGCACCTTGGAAAAAGGCAAATGCTACAAATCAGGGTTTGAATGATTGTTTTGTTGATTGGCTAAACTTAAGAAAGTGATGGAGAAAATGTAGATAACGCAGATTAAACTTTAAAAATGTGTCATGTGGACATTGTTCTTTAAAGAGCCAGTTGTTGAATATTTATCAAGACTGAATATGTGCAACTTTCATGGAAGGGGATAAAGTGGTAGAGAAATTCTACTAATAAGTTGACGCGATCGCTCATACTGAGTTAATATATACCTTTACGTCCAATGACCTCATTGCAAAGATGGGCACAAGGATAGGTAAGAAAAGCATCTTGGATTCTGTGGTTAAGGATTAAGAAATGTCAGAGGACACAGGCTTTTAGATTAACCAGAAACCTTATCATTATTTTTCTCAAGAGAATAATTAGTAACCTCAGGCAATGATGATCCTTGACCAACACCAAAAACGGAAATTAATAAAAATAGCTAGTATTTATATATTCTGTTTGCAAAGCACAGTACATGGGGTTAGCTCATTTGATACTTGCAACCAACCTAAGAGGGAGGTACTGTTATCGTCATTTATAGATGAGGCACCTGAGACTGAGAGAAATTAAGTGACTTAACCAAGGTCACACAATTAGTAAGCGTTTGAAGCAAGATTCAAACTTGATCTTTCTGTTTCTAAATCCAGTTTTCTATCTAATGTAACAACTAGGTACCTGTTACCAAACAAACAAGAAAAGATTACTGAATGATGTGGGAATAATTTCTTACTCAATTGAATCATTTAGACTATCAGTTAGTTAAATCAAAGGTCAAAATTAAAATCAGTTAAGAAGAAAAGCTAAACAGTAAGACCCTACAAAGCAGTCACAACAGCTTTACGGTGGCCTATTTAATCAAAGGAAACATCTACTTTTGTGCTCTATTACTTCAATAAAAAGGTGAGCACAGGAGAGAAGAGCAAAGGAATATTGAAAAATATGTTTTGGGATCAAGAAATGAAAAAGACCAAAATATTGTAGATTATTCAAAAGTCTCATACCAGTGTGAAAGGAATATATTCTTCAAGAGAATCAGTAGGTGCTGCATATAGGACAAGCTCTGAATAGTACACACACACACACATACACACACACACACACACACACAACCATAAATTTGACTTTCTTAAGACAGGAAATGACAAGTTCTTGATGTGGAGAATAAATTATTTCTACATAATCAATTCATTGGCTCAACCAATGACCAAAACCAATATGAAATGAGGCTAACCATAAAAAGACACGACATTTGATCAGATCCACTCTAGTCCAACCTTTCTGAAAGAGCTATTGATTATGAAAAAATGGGAATTGGATACAAGTAAAATTATCGACTCTATCACCATTTTTGTTTGTTTTTGTAAATTGGGTCCCCCTATCTTGTTATGGCTGGAAGTGTTAGCAAGCACAGCTAATCGGCACTGAAACTTTCACCTACTTTATTTGTGGTCCATTTCTGATTTGTCCTGGTTCACGCCTCCTTATGCAACCTCAGGATCCCTGGCTCTTGAAGTCTCATCAGACTGGTGGCAGAATTAGTACAAGTTTTCAATAAGCTTTTGTCCTATTTCGTCTCAGAAACTCCAAAAATCAAGTGACACACCAGCCTCAGGCTTCCCAGTAGTAAGAATTATAGTCATACACCATCACATCCAACATAATTCTCACCATTTTGGGGGAAAGGTTTAATGATTGCAAAAGAGTGGCCAGAACAAGGAGGTCAAAAGATCCCAGAAACCACTTCAGCCTCCAAAACATTGATTTCTTTCCAAGCCATAGGGGAGGGGAGAGAAGGGAGTTAAAACGTAACCCTATTTTAGCATACAAACTTATTTGGAACATAGCATGGCATCGTCAGATGAAACATTATAAGCAGCATAGATTTACAAACCAGTTAAGTGATAAGTCTCAAAAGAGTTTGGAGTTTTTTTGTTTGTTTGCTTTTATGAGAACTAGCTAAGCCAGAGGAAGAACTTCAGTGTGCTAGGTACATCCTTTATGAGGTAACTAGATGACATCATAGAAAGAGCACTGGACTTGGTGTCAGGAAGACCTGAATTCCAATCCTGCTTCAAGTCTTCCCTAGCTGAGCTGCTTTAAATGAGTCATTTAACATTTTTCTGTCTAGGTTTTCTTATCTGAAAAATGAGGATATATATCATCTCCCTTACAGGGACACTGTGAGCAGAAAGTAAGCTAAGACACGAATAGTACTTTGTAAAGCATAAAGCATCATGTACATACTAGCTATTATTAGTATTACCTATGGAGATCTTATATACATCAAAATCACACAGTGATGAGTGATTTCCGTCTGCACGGATGAAAGAAATAAACACAATGAAAAATGAAAATATGATATAATAAAGAATTTGGTAATATATCAATTAGTTTCATAGATCAACAGATTGGAACAGTATTTCCCAGCTTATAGGAAACTATCCTATCCTAGCACTACTTTACTTATTTTCCGATGCCTGACCTTCCCTCCTAAGGTACCAGCATAGTATATTTTTAAATAAACTCAGAATGAATTGAAATCCATTTTGGTTTAGTAATTTGATCTGAATGATGTATGAATTTAATGGAATATTATGGTACCATGATAATGAGTACAAGGGATTCAGAGAAGCAGGATTCTTATGAATTGATCCAAAGTAAAGAAAGCAAAATCAAGAGAATACGCCACTTCCCATCTCCATGCTTTTCCACAGGCTGTCCTCAGTATCTAGAATGTTCTCTTTCACCATTCTCACCTCTTAGAATCCTTTGTTTCCTTGATAACTGAACTTAAGCATGTGGGAAACAAAAGAAGGAGTTCTGTTTCCACAGGGTTAAAACTCCTCACAGCTTTAAGTGATAGCAGTTAATCAGAGTTGTGACCTAGCATGGTCAGGCAAAAGGTCAGAAATTTGTGCGCAGGCTTGACGAGCTATTTGAAGGGAAACCTATCAGAGAGGAGAACATGAAGGCACTTGGTCAATAGATGGTGTGGTGGCAAGTCCAATTTGGAACAGTATAAATGGGTTTGCATTGGTCTGAACAAATTGTAGCACTCCCCTAGGAATTACCCAGGGGGAATGAATGTAAAAATTAATAAAGGCTTTCATATTTTCACAAGTATTGTTGCTTAAGGTGAGCATGTTTCTCCCAGGTAGGGGGTGTTAGGGGCTTGTTTCTCACAAGCACTACCTCCTGCATGGGGCCTTTCCTCAGCCCACTGTGGGTAGTAACCCCCCCCTCCCAATTTACTTTGCATTTTTTGTATTTGTTTCTATTTTCTTAGATGTGTCCATGCTGCCTCCCCCAGTAGAGTTTTGTCTCTATTTCCTCAGAGCCTAGCACATATTAGGTGCTTGATAAATATAATTAGAACGTGTAAATAAGTATGGCCACAAGGACCAGGATCATGTAAATGAAAGCAATCCTAAAAGACACCAGAATTCAGTTGAAATGTAATAAACAATCTTTGTTCTGGAGAACGATTGATGGAATACTCTTGCCTTCTCTTTTCAGACAAGTGATAGAATACTGATGCAGAATAATGCTGACAATGTTGTGCAGCAGTTTTGTTTTATTTAACTGCTTTTCTTTGTTACAGGGGAAGATACTTTGATGAGAGGAAGGAGGAGTCATAGTAGTATAAAAAATTTTTAAATCAACAAAATATTTTTAAAAGGAAAAACATTGTCACACCCTTTGAAGTAATTGGAGAGCTGAGGTTTCTGAAACTAGGACTGAGAAATCAGTGTTTAAGGTATAATTAAGGCCTTCAAAAGTACTGAGATCAACATTCATTTTTCAGGCACTCACCTTCTCCCAAAGGTCCATGCAATTCAATTCAACACACATCCATTAAGCACCTACTATTTGCAAAGTGCCGTACTATGCCCCGATAATACAAACACAGAAACAAATCAGTTCGTGCCTAGAAAGGGGATTTGCATTCAAGACACATGCAGGCAAGTAAATGCAAAGTGTAGCCCAAAGTTATACCAGGTAATTTCAAGCGTCAAAAAGCTCTATCCACCGGTACAATGGACTGTTTTATTTTTGCCTGTTGCCTCAGAGACTGAATGAATGAACAAGTATACCACAATGACCACAATAATGAAAAAGAAAACAACCCCAAAAAACACAGGAATTTAAATGAAATGTAATGAACAATCTTTATTCTGGAGATCTAATGATGGACTACTCTTTCCTTCTTTTAGCAAATAGGTGAAAATCAGCAGAATTCGGAAAAGATCCATGCGAGCAATGGAAAAGACATTTTGGGGTCTTGGAAGCTTAAATCCCGTTTTTTACTTAATCTGTTTTCATCATATTTTTCTGTTCATTGTGGAGGGTTTAGACTTCCATAGGTAGATCAGGAAATAAAACATGAAAACAATACTCCAGTCTCCCATCCAGATTTCACACATCTGAGCCAGTCAAAGAAGATAATTGAATCCAGATGCCTCTAGTCTATAATATTCCCTGTCATTATGAGAAACTTTATACTGGACAGAGTTGTTGCACCATGGATACTCAAATTAAAGAGCATCAGTGGCATCTCAAGCTGTTACAGCTGGGAAAAATCAGCAGCTGCCAAGCCCAGCATTCAATGTGGCCGCCATATTGGTGTTGGTGATATTCATGCAAAAGAAAAGAATTGGGTGGGAGGAGAGGAAAGATGGGGGAAAAATTTGGAACTCAATCTTGTGGAGATGAATGTTTAAAACTAAAATAAATTTAAATCTTAAAAAAAGAAAAGAATCAAACAAACCTAGTGAATTATCTGGAGAGGCACAGAAGTTCTAAACAGATGTGTGTGTGTGTGTGTGTATGTGTGTATATCCAACTCCATACAAATGTTAATATGAGCATGGAAGTTATTCTCCATTCCTCTTCCCAGAAACTGGAATTAGCAGCAGCAGTGAAACCAGATCAAAATGTTGCTAGAAAGTTATATTTTGAGAAAGCAATAGATGGATGAGGCAAAACTTTTCTTCTAAAAACAAATAATAAAAATATCATTTCTACATTATTCAAAAAAAACCATGTCTATACTGCCAAAATGTATAGTTTAATAGACAAGCCCTGAGCCTGAGATCAGAGGTTCTGGGTTTGAATTATGTTTTCTACTACTTACTACTTGAATGATTTTGTCATTTAATTTCTCCTCTAGTAATCACTCTTTCCTCAAATGGAAAGAATTCATGAGGGGCAAATGGAGAAAGCTGTTGGTTTTTTCCATTCTACCTTAGTAAGTCATGTCACTATTAACCTACTGCAAAGAAAAGAAGTCCTACTTTTTTTTTAGCAATCATCCATATTAATGAGGGTAAGAAGGAACAGTTATCTGAATAATCTAAAAAATTACATCATTTTTTAAAAATAATTTCTATTGGGTTTACAAATGTATATAGTTCTTCCCCCATTATTATATTATATTTAACTTTAACAACATAATTAGTTTGTTTTCCCCAAGTCCATACCAAGTGATGGTGATGCAGAAAGCCAAAAAACAGAGAATAGAGAAATAAAACAGAATGGAA
Source organism: Potorous gilbertii (assembly GCA_028658325.1). Classification (NCBI taxonomy): domain Eukaryota; kingdom Metazoa; phylum Chordata; class Mammalia; order Diprotodontia; family Potoroidae; genus Potorous; species Potorous gilbertii. The sequence continues at coordinate 159,784,595 of CM053772.1, forward strand.
TTTAAAACTGACCACAGAGAGTGACACAGAAAGTAGATAACCACAAGTTGACTGTATGTAAATGAGCCTTTAGAAAAGTTACTTTTCAAAAATGAAAAAGAAGAAAAGAAATAGAAAAATAATTGAGAGGCAGAGTTTTGCAATAGCAATTGTAATCGACATGTAATCTCTGAACCTGGATTCAAATCTTGCCTTTGACCTTAAGCTGCTTAGCCTGTTTGAGCCTTGGTTTCCTCATCTGCAAAAGGAGGTAATGATACATCTCAAAGCTCACAGGATTGTTGGGAAGAAAGCACCTTATAAACCTGAAAGCATTGTGTGCAGGTCCATAATCACATAATTATTTTATTCTGAGACACACCTAACTCAATATTTTCACATCCAGGGCATCACCCCTACTCTCAGTGGCCATACCCCAGTAAAACATTCTCAGCAGATGAGCTAAACCAGGTTGAGGGTAACCCATCGGCCCCACACACATGAGTTAGGGGAATGTTTGCCCCATGCATGTGAAGATATCTTCCTGCAGAATGGGTAAATGAGAACCATTTGTTCCAATAGTCACAGAGATGGTTGAAGCACTGTGGAACACTTAGGGCTTGGTAAGACACCAAAAATACCAAGGTCACCCACTGCATCCCCAGCCATCTCCAGTAGTCCTGACTTTCTGTCTTGCCACTAGACTTTGTTTGGATGGAACTGATGGAAAAGAGATTGAGGTTGATGAATTCGTGCAACCCTGCTTCACTTTAATCTAATTCATGTGCAAGTCAAGATAATATGGTGATGTCACTGATCTTCTTCAGAAACGAAGGACAACAACAACTCTCATGCCAAATATACACTCTTTCTACCAACACTTTCCCCCAACACTGGGAGTTTAGAAGCAACTCTACTAGAGGATTTGATAAATATAGGTTGCAGTGACTGTAGGTGAGGTACAATGTATACATCTGGGATTGGGGTAAAAATAGCAACAAAGTAACAAAAGAGCCAGTTGCCCTAACCCAACAACAAAGCAACAGAAGAGTGGGTCACCCCTAAACCAAACTTCACCTTCTGTTTAACCGGCTGATATAAGCCCCATCTAGCAGTGTCTCAAAACCAATGTTTTACATGACTATACATGTATAACCTATTTAGAATTGTTTGCCTTCTCAAAGGGGATGGGGTGGAGAAGAAGAAAGGGAGACAATTTGGAACTCAAAGCTTTAAAAATGAATGTTAAAAATTGTTTTTATGTGTAATTGAGGGAAAATAAAATATGAAGTAAATTTTAACTATCTCAAAACCAAAAGCAAGTATGACCAAGTGAGGTAGGTGTAAAGTAATAGAAGGGGAGAAGGAACCAGGGTACACTGGGCAGGTGTGGCAAAAAAGATAGAATCTATATGTTGAACCAATAGGAACAGGCCAAAGAAAGAGGAGGGAAGGGAGAAAAAGAGAACAGAAGAAAGAGAGCTTGGAACTTGCAAATGTGCTTTATCAAATAAAGAGCTGGACCTCTCTCCAATGAGAAAGCTAACTGTCATGAGATGGAGGGGTGGAGTCAACTCAGACTCTATTAGAACTGCTAAATTTCAGGACAGGAGCCTTATCCGATCTACTCTACCCATGGGGTATGTGGAGATAGGGAGAGAAATTTGTTTAAATTTTTCTATTTTCTCAAAATTAAAGCATCTTAATTTCTAAAAATGACAATTCTTTGATGCCTATAACTTCCTCTTTTCAATAGTTTTAGTCATCGGAATCATACGATCATAGACCAAAATCAAAAAGAGACTGAAGAGCCCTTTTTGACCATCCTTTTTATTTTATAGACGAAGAATCTGAGCTCCATTCAGTTCAGTGACTCGAACAAGATCACACATGAAGATGGTATCATAGCTGGGTCAGATCATAGGATTATAGTTTTAGAGTTCAAGGGGAACTTAGGCATTAACACATGGTCAGCAGGCTGCATGCCATCCACAACACTGTCAAATGCATCCTGAACTATATTAAATATATTTCCTATCTGATTTCAATATTCTAATGAATTAACTTTAAAAAAGAAATGCCCCCAACTGAGGTTTTCTAAGTCAATTTGCAGTCCTTGGGGATCCTTATGGATGGTTGAGTGGCTCCCACTTCTGAGTTTCATATCATTGCTCTAGTCCAAATCCCTCATTTTACAGATGAGAAAATTGAGGTCCAGGGAGATTAAGTTATTTGTTCCTGGGACATGTGGGTAATACGCATCAGAAAAGGGATGGGCAGGAAGTTGGTGTCATAGGTCTACTTGCTTTTTTTGGTTTGTTAGTACCAAATCATGAAATTTCAATGTTTCTAAAATGATCCAGAGGTTAATGAATGTAGTCACATGGTCCTTGTTCAGGCAGCAAGTGCTTTGCTACAGCTAGATTAGAAAATACTGAGCTGATTTCAGTTGATATTGGTATATGGAAAGCCTGTTGATATGGAAAGTACCCAGTAAGGAGGAAAAAACCACATAGTCCTGTTTTCGCAGGTAAAATGTGATGGTACCAAGGAACCAGTCTCAAGGACTGGAGCACATAGGGAAATCATACCAATTACACTCTTTGGCTTATAATCACTATTAACAACTTCAGTTGAGTTTGATTTCAGTGATAAGCAGCTCTAACAAATTTTCTCCCTGAAGCTATACATTCTCAAATTTCATAATTTAAATGTGGTTCCATTATCTCACCTCCCGTACAAATTATAGAGTGATATTCATCCACTCATGCTTTCTAGCAAAGACAATATAAAAAAAGGAAAGGAGGGAAGGAGAGAGGGAAGGAAGGGGGAAAAGGTGGAAGGGAGGACTAATCGTGTTATTTCAAATTTTTGTTTTATGTATTTTCTACATTTTAAGAGATTTATATAGTCTATGATGCATCAAAATCCACATAAAGAATGAGTCATGCTATAACAAGGTATTATTAGCTTTATGCTCATAAATGAAACTATTTTAATGACATTCGAAGAATTATTCAAACTCTGATACTGCTCTGTTTAAGTTAGACTGTCAATTTCTATCCAGGATCTATTTAAGTAGTGCTCTTGGTTCAAAAGAATTGTGCTAACTTCCCTTGCAGCTGGAGATCATAAGAGTGCATATGTATAGAATTCTTTGTTATACATATCCTTATGTACATATTGTTTGCCCTGATAGACTGGAAGTACCCTGAGGGCAGAGACTGTTTCATTTTTATTTTGTATTCTCTGTGCCCAGCTCAGCATCTGTCACAGAGATGTTAAAATAATTCCTGTAGATCAATGAACTGATTGATTGAAAGATGAAATTATTAGTAACAATATTATCTGAATGAACAGGTAGATCTCAAAAAAAAAACACTGTGGCCAGCTGTTCTTTTTCACACTGTGCACAAACAAAAATTATTTTCACACTGTGCACACTCCCACATTATGGAGTGTGGCTGCTGATCTCATCCCCATTGGACGTCTCAAGTAGGCAGACTGTGCAGTAAAAACGCTGAATTTGGAGTCAGTAGCCCAGAATTCCTATCCTATCTCTTTCACTTAATAATAAAAACTTACCTTTAGAAATTGCTTTAAATTCTACTAAGCATTTTCTTCAAGCAGCCCTTTGAGGCTATCAGGTCAATACTATTACCATGATTTTACAGATGAGGGATACTAAGGTACAGGAAAGCTTAATTGACCTATCCATTATCATAAAGCTAGCCAGTATCTGACGCAAGATTTCAGTGGAGGCTCCAGGTCCCACATACTATGCACTATCCCCTTCCTGTCTCTCCATTGACTGAGCTATTGGGGAAGTCAGGGCATTGGTTAGAGTTCCAGGCCTGGAATCAGGTAGACTGCTCTTCTCAGAGCTCAAATCTGGCCTCAGACACTTCATATCTGTGTGATTCTGTACAAGTCAACTTAACTCTTTTTGCTTCAGATTTCATCTATTCAATGAGCTGGAGAAGGAAATGGCAACCACTCTAGTATTTCTGCCAAGAAAACCCCAAGTGGGTCACAGAGAGTCAAATATGACTGAACACCAATTAGGGAAGCCATTTCTAAGTCTTAATTTCTCCATCTAGGGAAAACATACGCACAGACATTCTCTGCCTGTCCCATAAGAATATTGTGAGGAATGCTTCAAAATTACAGATGTCTGAAGTTTTATAAACCTCTCTATAATTTAGTAATATTCATAGCTTATAGCTAATCCCTATAGTACTCTCTTACTTGACCCTCACATCACTCCCTGAAGGTAGGCGCTATTTTTACTCCCATTTTACAGATGAGGAAACTGAGGCAGACAAAAGTTAAAGGACGTTCAGTGTCACACAGTTACTAAGTGTCCAAGATAGATTTGAACTCAAGTCTTCCTAACTCCTGGACCAACACTCTAACCACTGAACTACCAAGCTGACTAATAGGATAGTCTTCCAAAGTTACTGTGGTCAAAGATTTAATGACCCTGTGGTCAATCTAGTGAAGAGATCATAAAGAAACATAAGATAATATACACGAAAGATCCTACATATATATATATATATATATATATATATATATATATATATATATATATATATATACATATCCTACCCATATATACGTATGTGTGTGTGAGAGAGATATACATGAGCTAGATATGCATGATAACATTTGTCAATTGCTATTACAATTGCAATATAACTGCTACATATTATTTTCTTCTTCTCTGTCCAACACAATACCTGACATTTAAAGACTTGAGTTTAAGAGGGTCACACTTCTTTTATGAGCTTCGTAATGTTCACTAGGTTATTTAAATGTCCTATTACTCAGTTTCCTCATTGGTAAAATAAGAATAACAATACTTTTGAAACTACCTCTCTCACAGAATAGTTAAGTAGCAAAATGAAATAATTCATATAAAGTGCTCTGGATGCTTCTTGGAAAATAAAGCACAATATATACGTGAGCATTTACTATTTTTTATAAAGAATGATGTTCTTGATGCAAGTCAAGTTGCCCTGACAACCATCATTATTAACCAGAATCCCAACAGCAATACTCCATGGCGTGACTCCAGAAGTCTCCCATTTCAGGTTGTACCTCATTGCTGTGACTTTATGCTTTGGCTTGTCTTTCTTTTCAGCTTCCTCCCTTCAGCACCACAAGTTGTAGCTGCAGTGTGAAGGAAAACGATAGTCTTCGTCCTCCACTTCTGTCCATCCCTGTGGAGTTATGTTGCCACAAGATTACGAGGGGGCTGGATTCCTGAAGCCTGTAACTAGCTGGTCTACTTTCACATTGGAGATAAAATATGACTCAGAAGGGACACTGAGAAAAATAGTTCAAGAAGCCATCAAGAAGTATGGTCCACATGACAGTCCTAAAGCCAGGCAGAAAACTGCAAAGAGCACCCCTATTAGATAGTAAGCCCATTTAAGGACCAAGACTGTGCATATACCTTAATATGTATCCCAAGGAATTTGTTTGGCTTGATTATGGATGTTTGCTACAAGCATTTTCTTTTTTCTTTGTTTTCCTCCAATAGTGGGGGTGGAGAGGGAAAGAAAGTTGATTTTATCAATTGAAAAAAAAAGTTTTTAAAATGTCAATGGTTAAAAAAAAGGCATCTCAAGTCTTGTCCAGTGCACTTGGCCATCCTCCTCTGATAGAAAATGTGAAGTAAACTTAGTCTGTAAAATTCAAACAGTGCAAGACAGGTTCATCATCACTTGCCTTCCCCCTTCCCTAAAGGTATGTAAGCATTCAAACAATGAATTGGGATCTCTGATGTGGCTACACATGTCAAAATGGGACAGCAAACAACCAAACAAAGGGATGTTCCAACCCAAAGCCAAAAGTACCCTTCAGACCACTGTTTCATGCAAGCATTCCTCACTCTCACCATTACATCCTCTGACTCTTACCAAACACCATATCACCATACACTCTCACAGCACCAAGACTTGTCCTGCATCCATCATGTTAGATGGCACCGTGGATGAAGCTTGGGATCAGGAAGACATGAGAACAAAACTGACCTCAGACATTTACAAGCTGTATGACCTTGTCAAATTATTTCACATCTCTCTGCCTTCAACTCTACAATGGGGACAATGATTTGACCTATTTTCCAGGGTTCTCATGATGATCCAATGAGATAATATTTGTACAGTACTTAGCACAGTGCCTGGAACATAGTAAGTGCTTAATAAATACTTATTTCCTTCCTTCCTTCTTATTTATTCACTGACACCACTAGCCAGAACAGTCAATCAGTCCCTTTGACAGCTGCTCCTTTAGTGGCAAATGCTGCAGAAAATATCCCTCTCAACATACCTATTTTTCTGGGCTCCTCTCCCACCTTAATATTGTTCCAGTCACCTGATATTTAATACACTCTTGTGTACCCTGTAACCACTTAATAAATACTCTTGCATTGTGTGAACATCATTTTGTGGACTTGTTTGTCCTGAAGTCTGATATTACATTGGCACCACAACTTTATCTGTTGGACTCCCAAAGGACACTGTGGTCTCCATTTTCTATTTCAGCTCATGTTGGCATAATTGGACAGAGTTTTGCTCAAGGAGCAGAAGTCCATGATGACTGATAGCTCCAGATTGCCAATTAAAATCTTTGACTTCTCTTCTACAAGCTGGGATAGAAGTCTCATATGGGGACTTATTTTAAGTTCATATTACTGTATTAAATATGCTGTATATTTATTGCATGTTCATATAGGATATGAAATTAGAAGGAGCTTTAGAGATTATCATTCTACAAATGAATAAAAACTGAGAAATAAAATGACTTGCCCAAGGCAATACAGATCCTATGTCATCTCCTGCCCAAGAAGTCATCCCTAAGGTCCCAACACTCCCCAGACCTTGGATACATAGCAGGACAGATGGTATCTGAAGTTTCCAGCTGGAAAATACCTGTAGAATACATGGCCCTAGATTGGAGCAACCTGGAAAGTAACTACTGATTTAAGCATTCTATTGAGTAAGAACCAGGAGGCAATTAATCACAGCAAAGAGGAATAAACCAATAGGAATCGACCATTAGAGCAAAGGCAGTGTCAAAACTTAACTAATTGCAGCAGGGGAATTGGGGATTATTACACCTGCATTATGTAAGCATGGAAGTTACAAGGTAAGGCACACAATAATTCAAAAGCCAACAAACAATGACAGCCTGACACATCGTTCACATAGACGTATATGGTCCATGGTAATGAGGTCCCACTGGACTGATACAACAACATACATTATCATCTCCTTGGATCCTGACAGCAGCATTGCCAGATAGGTAGGGCAGGTAGCATCATTCTGAACTCAGCAGGTGAGGAAAGTTGAAGAAATTATTATATGCCCAATGTCACAATGCTAGAAAGTGCCAAAGTCACAACTCAAACCCGAGAATTTTGACACCAAATTCATCACTCTTTCTACAAAAACAAAGGTACTCCATGTAGGTTATCTTTCCTATTCCCTTCTCCCTGTCACCTAAGATGTTGGAGCTTTGCAAAGCAATAAGCTGAAACAAAGCCTGAATTGAATTAAAATTGTAAGCTTCTTTAGGGCAGGAACTAGTTTGTTTTTATATTTATATCTCTGACTAGATAACAACAGACATGGACTCAGGAAGACCAGAGTTCAAATGCAGCCTGACACAATTAGTAGGTGGGTGACCCCCAATAAGTCATTTAAACTCTCAATGTTCAGTAGTTCTCTAAGATGCAGAGAGAAGCAAACCTACAAGGGAGTTTCCTCACCTCTTCATTGGTTTTCATACCAATAAAATCTCAGCTCCAATCTATATTCCTAAATTTATTTAAATTGCTTTATAAGGTGGCCAGTAGAGTAGTATCTTTATGAAAGTATTTAAGCAGTAGCACTTGACATTCATTCTGTCATCTAGAAAGGCTCAATCAACAAACAGGTATATACTCAGCACCTACTTAGTGCCTAACAGGGTGTTAACTAGGTGTAGTGGGATATTACAGAAGCAATATGAGACATTATCCCTAAGCCTAAACACAAGAAACAATAGAGAGCAATACATAATCACCTTAAGCAGACTTCCCATAGCCGTGACTCTGGAGAGTAATTGTGACTTTTTTTTACTTATTTAATTTGTTTTTCATTAATTTATTTTAAACTTAAATGCAAAATAAGAAACAAAAAGAAATATATTATCAACTTAAATTCAAAATAAGAAAAGAAAAAAGCATTGCCATGTACACAGCAGAATGTAAAGTAGGATTCAAAATATACAGAAATAAATTTCCATTTCAAGAAAGGCTATATAATAAATACTACACATTGTGTTCAGAGTGTCTATCTTTTCTTTGCTTCCTTGAAAGTTTTCTTTTGTTCTCTGTTGCACTTTTTGCTTTCTTCTTTTTTTCCCTCCTTCCTCTTCTCCTCCCCCAAGAAGGCTATAAGTAAGTGGGGAATATATATAATAGTATATGTGTATGTATGTATATATACATATGTGTGTATTTGTATGTGTACATATATTATATATATGCATATAAAATTTTGACTTCTGATGTAAGCGCTTCTTCTTGCTGTATTTTTCCCTCAGTGTGTAGCCCACTAAGGAAGTTGGGCAGCATGAACCACAAAACCCATTTGAACTTTGCTGGTAATAGTGAGAATATTTAATGCCGTTGCACACCTCTTACGGGACCCCCACCACCACCACTGAGCTTTCTTTGCTGATGCCCACACCTCTGGGCATACATAAAACATCTCCTAAGTTAAAATAATTATCCATTAGCATATGTCACCCCTTCAGTCTGTGGAAGTCCCTACTTGTTGGGATGCTCTCCCTTCTCCCTCTCAGAGCCTTTCCTTTCTCTTCCTCTCAAGTTCCTTTAGCTCAGTTAGCATATTTCCTACATTGTGATCTGAATGTTTGAGTCTTTTCAGAAGAGGAGATAATTAGCCAATCAGTGATTTGTATTAAATGCACTTATGTATGTTACATCCTTTAAAGCTCAGCTTCTTTGCAACCATGCTTTCTCATCCACAGTGTTTACTTCCTATCCACTGACCCATTTGCATCACTTTTCATTGAAAAACTCCAGTGTGCCCAGCAGAATCCATAGTTGAAGTACAATTCTGACATGTATGCATTATATTGTATCATAACACATCATATCTATATTATATCTTAATTCTGCACTGCCTATTTCATGGAGTTGTAGTAAGGAAAGTATTTTGTCAACATTCTAAGTGCAATGAACAAGAATCTATTAAGGGTCTTCATTTCCATACAGGCTGCACTCCTGACTCATCTTCGAAGGACTTTATCTACCATGCCACAAAAACCTCTTCACCTGGAAGCTCTCTGCACCCTTGAATCACTTCTTACATTGGAAATGCCCTCAAGCCCTGTGAATCCTCCCTCTGATTGATTGGTTCCGCCCAGAACTTTCATTGTAAGCAGGAAATCTGTAACCTTGTCTTCCTTAGTCTGATGGCTGGACTTTTGACTCATCTTCACAGATCTTTCTCTACCATGCACCCTCCCCCAAGTGCTTTCATTCCCCTTCCTTCCCTCCAATCTCTACCTCCTTTTCAGTTCCTCTACCTGTCTTGTCTTCCTTCCTTAGAATGTAAGCTCATTGAGGGCAAGGGCTATCTTCCTTTTTTATTGTATTTGTATTCACAGCACTAAACATGGTACCTTAGTAAGGGCTTAATAAATGTACCTGCTCTGGACCAGGCACTGGGCTCGGTGCTAGGAACACAAAAACAAAAATAAAGTAGTACCTGCCCTCAAAGAGCTTGAATTTTTTGGGGGAAGAGAATGTGTGTGTATGTGTGTGTACATGTATGACCATGTGCATGTACACAGACACACACACATATAACCAACTGCCATATGTGTGTGTGTATATATATATATATATTCATATACATTAGTATAGGTTAATAAATGTAGGTTGATTTTAGTGGGAGGCACTGGCAATGGAAGGGATCAGGGACAGCCTCTTTTAGGCATCGACATCCGAGATTGGAAGGACAGGAATTCTAAAAGGCAGAGCAGAGGAGAGGGAGCAGTCTAGGTATCTGCAGCAGCACGAACATGAACAAGGCACAGAGTTGAGAGACAGAATGTTGTGTGTGAGAAACAGTAAGAGAGCTAGAGCAGACAGGACGTAAGGAGGCATGATGTATGATGAGCCTGGACAGCCACTCTGGAGTTTCATTCTGAAGGGCTTTCAATGCCAAACAGAGGAGTCTTGGTTTAATACTGGAGGTCATAGGGAGCCACTTGAGGTTATTGAGTTACCTTGCTTGTTCTTTAAGAATATCATTTGAGCAGACATGGGAAGGATGAGTTAGAATGGGGAGAGGACTGAGGCAGGGAGACCAGTTAGTACAATAGTCTAGGCAAAAGGAAATGATGGCCTGAACTAACATGGCTACTGCATGAGTGAAAGAAGGGGACAGAGGCAAGAAAGTTACCAATAAAACTGGGCAATGGAGGAAGGGGCGAGAACAAACATGTATTAATTACCTACTGTGTGCCAGGTACTGTGATAAGCACTTTCCAAATATTTAATTTCATTTGAGTGAATAAGCAACTGAATGAGTATGTAGGTTGTGTGAGTGAGGAATTAATTAAAGATGACTTGGGGTGCAAACCGAGATGACTAGGAGAGTGGTGATGGGCTAGACCAGGGGTGGGCCGCCTGCCACCTTGAGGTTCTCTACATCCTCAAGTGCAGCCCTTTGATTGTATCCAAACTTCACAGAACAAATTCCCCTTAACAAAAGGGGCTAATAATTTTTTTTCCAAAGCTAGGGAAGTTCAGAAGTTTAAAAATTCTAAAGCAATGTTGGAATAACTCTATTTGGAGATTTTCCTTCACTGTTTTGGGGGGGAATGCTTTGTGTGGGACTGTTGGGAAGTATCCATGGTGCAAAACAAAATACATTAACAAATAAATAAGAAAGCAACCTTGACTAAAGTAACACAGGAAGATTTCATCCTGGTGATGAACTCCAAACAGGGTGTGTAGTTCTTGAACGAGTAGGGTAGTATCTTTGTATTTCCCTGTAGCATCTAGCATAGGATATTAATGGGGATTAGTGGTTGCTGAAAATATTTATTGACAATGGAAAGGCAAACACTTTTGAAAGACTGAAGAACTCTTTTCAACACAATGACCCGTCACGATCCAAGAGTACTCATGATAAAACCCACTCCCCTCTCCTGATAGGTGACGCACTCAATATATGAGACATTTTGGGGGGACATGGCCAATGTGGGAATTTGTTTTGCTTCACTTTACATATTTGTAATAGAGGTTTTGTTTTTCTTTCTTTCTTAATGGGATTAGGGTTGAAGGGATGTGGGAGAGTGAGAAGGCAAATTTGCGTTGGTCTTTAAAATATAATTTAATAAAATATCCAAAAAATCTTGTTGAACGAATAAAGGGATATATAGAATTTAGATCAGTAGACTGATAGAACAAAGGCATTTTAATGGAGAAACCACCAACAGCAAACACATGGCTAAAGGAATTTTTTAATTCTGATCCACAAGGACTGAATTGACTTGGATGCTTCCACCTCTGAGGGCTCATGTTCCATCCTCTGGGTCAATAATAGAAGAGTCTCCCTACAATTCTGTTTCTCCTACCAGGGACATTATGGGCTGGGGAATGTTTGATGTCTCTTAGACAAAGAAGGATGAGAACCCAGAGGAAAATTAGGAACTCTGGGTTATAGCAGCATCAGCGCTTTCTATTTAAAGCACCATTTCTATTTCTATTAAAAGAAAATTCCTCCTACTCCTCACTCAGAATCTAAGTTTCTATTAGGATGTAAGCTCCTTGAGAACGGGAATTGTTTCATTCTTTGTGTTTGCATCCTCACAGTGCCTGATATTTAATGGATGCTTAAAAATGCTTGTTGATTGATTGAGCAGCCAATGACATTTGTTTCAGGTGTTTTTCCTTTAGGTACAAACACACACACACACACACACACACACACACAAACACATCAGTTCCCATAGGTGGTAGCTTGCCTACTCCATCATTACAATACTGTGAACCTATGCAATGCTATGATGCAAAGCCAAGTCTTGAGAGGCAAAAAGAACTCTTATTCATGTTACTCCAAAACTGAGACTAATGTGACTGGATGTGAACTCATTCCTTGAAAAGCAGGCCCAGAGCATTTCAGGGCAAAATGTACCCAAAGGATCTTCTTAATTTTCCCCTAATCCCCCCAATTTGTGTGGCACCTTTAAAATAAGGATTTTGTCTTTGCATCCTCAGAGTCTAGCACAGTACTTGACCCACAGTAGGAATGTTAACCGATACTTGTTGATTCATTGTTTGGTTGGGAAGTACTTTTCTATGTTTTCTCACTTGAGCATCACAATTCATCAGCCCTGTTAGGACTGTTCCAAATGGAGCTTCTTCCAGCCATGCCTCTGTACCATTCCAGGTAACTTAGACTAATAGTTATCATCCGGCTCAGGAGGACTAGACCAGTTCATTTCTAGGCCTGAGCACCCAAAGAAACAATTTGGGTGATACATGGGCATTTGGCTTGCTCTTTCACACATCTTTGATGATACTGGGTATCAGAGAATAGTTACTAGGTCACTAAATTCAGAATTAGGGAGACCTAAGTTCAAATCTCACTTCATACATCACCTTTATGACCCTGGGCAAGTTATTTAACCACTTTGTGAGTGCTTTAGTTTCCTCAACTATGAAATGGAAACTTTGGACTTGATGATTTCTAAAATCTCTTTTAGCTCTAAATTTATGGTAGGATAAGATTTGTTTGATGTAGTCATGGCTTTATCAAGAAATAATTCTTTTTTGTTGAAGTTGAAGATCATTCTAAAGAGAACCTTTAAAAAACAAATTTATGCACATACCTACATGCCATATGCACATGGACATGCATGCCTACTCATTCATACAAGCATGCACATACACATAGACACCTTCACACACATATACATGCACATATGCACACACACACCCATATGCACATATAAAGTACTTATATACCCACATGCAAAGGCACTATAAACATCGACTGGCATATTTTAACAAGAGTAAGCCCCCTCTTTGATCAGGTGATTTTCTGTGACGTAGCTAAGTGCCCATTGCCAGAGCTAAAATGATTAAGTTGTAAGAGGGCAATTTATGCAATATTTTGGTCACTTTCATAAATTTAAATTTTAGGTTTTTTTAATTTTTAACTTCATGCTTTCAATAAGTACAATTGATTGAGTGAGCAAACAAAATATGGCATACTTCTCCAAGTAGAACCTTAAAAAAAGGAAACAATTTATATTTTGATAAGATTTATTTCAATGGTTCCATGAAAGTCTCCTCTGATTCCTCATTGTGACTCCTGAGAATAATACCAATGGCAAGCAAACTCTGGCAGGGTCTGCAAAATGATCTGGGGAAGGAAATGGCAAACTCCTCCAGCATGAGCTCTTGTTTGTCTTGGAGGCAGCTAGGTAGCTCAGTGGATAGAATGTGGGACCTAGATCAGCAAGACCTAAATTCAAATCCAGCCTTACTTACTAGCTGGGTGGTCCTGTGCAAGTCTCTTAACCTCTGTTTGCCTTAACCCACTGAAGAAGAAATGAAAAACCACTCATACTAGAGAGCCCCTTGAACAGTAGGCTTCACAGGATCATGAAGGTCGGACTCAACTGAATGACAACAAACCCAGGGGTTCTTAACCTAAAATCCAAAGAACTTGTTCTTTTTAATCTTTTGATAACTGTCTTTCAATTGGTTTCCTTTTTAATTTTACATATTTTATTTTATGCATTTAATTTAGAGACATCTCCACTCCAAATGTTGACATGGACTATTTCTGCCCAATCTATGGGAGAGCCTTCCAAGCTCTTATTGGTCTGATCAGCCACAATCAGACACACTATACCTTGACTCCAACATAGTGATGTCAGTGATTTTGGTCTTCTTCAAGCATGAAAGACAACAATCAATCAACTATTTATTTAAAAACCTTATTCTAATAAGGGGGCCACCAGTCTGCCCAAGAAGGTCCGTGACACACAAAAATGGTTAAGATCCTCTGATCTAAGTGACATTGCCCTCCTTGCTTGCTCCTCAAAAAAGACAGCATCTCCTAACTCCAGGCATTTTCATTGGTTGTCCACCATGCCTGGAGGGCTCACCCTCCTCATGTCTACCTTCTAGCTTCCCTGGCTTCCTTCAAATCTCAGCTAAAGTCCTCCCTTCTGCAAGAAATCTTTCTGAGGAATTCTTAACATGACTTAGTCCTTCCCTCTGGGAATATTCCCAATTTATCCTGTGTATAGTTTGGTTATACATAGCTGTTTGCATGTTCTCTCCCCTTTTAGGTTGTGAGCTCCTTAAAAGTATGGATGGTGCTTTGCCTTTCTTTGTATTCCCAGTCCTTAGCACAATGCCTGGCACATAATAGGTGCTTAATAAATTCTAGTCAACTAATTCCCTCAATTTATAGACAAGGAAACTTAGGCACAGAAAAGATGAGTAATTTACCCAAGAACTCAATTCCAAGATCTTCCATTTCTGATCCAATACTCTTTCCGCTATACCATGCTACCTAACATTAATTAGCAACCTGAAATCCTTTTGGTCATACCTTCCAGATTACTGGAATAAAACAACCCATTTCTTTTCCTTCTGATCTAATGAATATTGAAACTAAGGGTAAAAATTGGTGCCTTCTTCATCCCATTGTCTCCCTCCCCAAGGACCTTAAAGAACTATAACTAGTTTCTCTGGAAGGAAACTAGTCTTGCAGGTACTCACTTCAGAAGTGGTTTGTCTTTATACAGTTCTTCGGCATCTGAAAGTTAGTTACCCTTTGCATATTTTATATTTCAAAATCTTTTGTGGATTTCAATTTACCTCCCTACTGGGTAGGTTTTGCAAGTCATATCTTGTAGTTGAGTACACAGTATAGAATAGATGTTCTAGTCATTTACAACATTGAGCCTGTAAACCAGTCAAAACCAGCATTTTTGCAATACAGGATAATTTCACTTAGCACCTGTTTGCTAGGTGCAGAATTACTTTGACAAATGAAACATACCTATGACTCAACTTATGCACCAGATGACTCATGGATTCATAGAATTCTAGAGCTGGAAGGGAACTTTAGATAAAATCATCTCATTTAACACACTCATTTGACAGATGAAGTTGGTTGCCCAAGGTCACACAGGTGACTAATTGCAGAGTTAAGACAATTTAATTTTATATAACACTTGAGGGATTTCAAAGCTTCTCGTTTCCCAGAATAACATAACTTTATAGTTGGAAGACTTCATTTGCCATCAACCAATCCAAATGGACACATTCAACCCCCTCAAAAAGAAAACCTAATATATTTGTGAAGAGGTCATTCAATCTGTTTGGAAGTCTCTGGTGAAGAAGTATATACAGTCAATTCTGCTATATCACTTGCCTTGAAAATAGGAATTTATTATAATGTGATTTATATATTAGGGATTAGTTTTGAGCATAAGGAAATTTTGCCATTGAGGAAAACTGGGCCACTGTGGCCCAGGTATGCAGCAGGAAGGTGACCTCTATGGTAGTGGGGATGCTATCAGCAAACCATAAGGCCTATGGGAAGAAGAGATACCAGGCTCCAACTTGGGGAGCACATTTAGATTCTAACCCTAAATGCGCTCTACCTATGATATAGTGAGAGCTTCTGACAGATGGGAAGGGTGGCGAACACTTGGGGGAGTGAGAAGTAGGGCCTTGGGAAAGAAAAGACAGACAGGCCTCCAGTATATTCCCCTACCCACCCCAGAAAAGAAGGGATGATCATCTGACCCCTTTAACCCATGACTCCACACTCCAACAAGCTACATAGCTAGAGATGGTAAAACAGAAATGGACTCATTCTTATATGGGAGAGGTTCCTCAGGGCTATCTCAGGAAGAGACCCCAAAGGCATCCTTTTCTTGTCATAGGATGATTGTGCCAATGCCCCTCTCTGGGACTGGTATGATCAGTGACCCAGATCCCACAACTGGTATCTTCAATGTGGTTGCCATGGCTTTGCTTGGGATCGAGTGCAGGTGCCCACTTCCAACTTCTTTGTCAAGGTAAAGTACCATGTTGCTTGTCTATCTTCTAATTCAGTAGGCGCTTTGGGTGGTAACACTCAAATGCTAACTCCAATCCATCTTCCTTGACTGTAGGAACTGAGGTACAATTTGTCTTGTAGTAGTTCAAAGTAGTTCAAAGCTGAGGACACCATCATTATTTTTCATAGTATTTATGCATTTCTTAACAATTTGACAGATATAAAACTGCACTGCCATTTTATTAAATTCCTATCATTTTTAAAAATTTATCATTGAATTTTTGAGGGTTGTGGCTCTAATACAATTTCCCCCATAAGGCCTGTGATTTTATTACACAATTTTGCATATCTTTGTCGTAGCAGAATCACTTATGTCACCACTACTTTTAGCAAGCTCTAATTTGTAGGTAGTTTCTATTTTTCTGATATAGAGCTTAAACTTATCCCTTTGCCACTTTCATGTTGTTTCTAGTTCTGTCCTCTGAGATGAAACAGACTAAGCATACCACACTTTCATACAATGGCCCAGCAAATACGTGAACGCAGCTATCTCATCTCCCCCACTCCAAGTCTTCTTGAGGTAAAATAGCCAAAGCTCCTTCAAATGATCCTCACATGAATTAGACTCAAGACTGAATCATCCTGGATATTCTCAAAGTTATAATGTACTTCCTGTCTTTTGGCACCCAGAAAAAAATGTGACAAAGTACAGAGGAACTATCTCCGCCTGATTTCTGAATGGCTCCCCCCACAACGCTTTAAAGCTTAAGATTACATTTCACTTTGTGGCTGTCATCTTATGTTGATCTTATGGCTCATTTAAGTCATTAATTTTTTAGACCAATTGCTTTCTAACCACAGACCCCTCTTCTTGTATTAGTGAGGTTAATTTTTGAAACTGACTGTCAAACTTTATAATTGTCCCAACTAAATTTAATTTTATTAGATTTAGCTCAGTGTTTTAGCCTACCAAGATTTTTTGGATCCTAGATCTATCACCCAACATTTTAGCTATTTTTCCCAAGCTTTGGGTCATCTTCCAATTTGACAAGCGTTCTATTTATACATTTGTCTGACTTACTTACAAAATGTTAAGAAGCTCAGGACCAAGAGCAGATCATCAGGAAACTGATGGATGGAGACAATGAGTGTCTCAACTGCTATTCTTTGTTTATTGTACCTATTCTCTAGAATTATCTAGCTTAGTGATACTTGGTGATATATATATATATATATATATATATATATATACATATACATAGATAGTCCTCTGCCTTCCCATTGCATTTGAGTTTAAACCTTTTTTAAAATCAGATATGTAAAGCACATGGCAAACAAATATACATATATACACACATACACACATATATATATACATATACATGTGTGTGTACACACACACACACACACACACACACACACACACACATAATCAGCCTGTATTACTTCTACTCCATCCCTGGTCAGGAATCTATCATTTTTATATTTTAGGTCATGGTCCAGAAACCCAAATATCATTCTCAGAAACCACCTTCTTAAGGTGTTTTTTGAGGGTCACTTTCCAGACATTTTTTTGCATAAAGTCATACTATAGCATCAAGTATCTTGTGCACTTGTACTGCTCTCAGAAAGCATGTTCATGTCCAAAGTAAATTTTTCCCTTCAACACCATATGGTTTCAATGAGCAATAGTGAGGAAAACATCACCTGTGCTCATTGTCTGAAGTTCCTTATCCAAGACTTCATAGTCTTCATCAATACTTTTAAGGTTAATTCTATCAGTATCACATGTGCTCATGAAAATCACCAGACATGAGTAATATCAATCTGTTTTGTTAATTCTTAGAAGGTTGTCTGTCATGTCTTGAGGAGATTCCTAGGAAGACAAAGACCTCTCTGTTGTCAGATTGACAGCTTGCCTCAGAACCCTTGAGCAGGGATTGGCCAAACACCACTACACTTTAATCCTTCACTAAATCAGAAGTACAGTACTCTGGCCCTTACTGAATGATATCTCACCTCAAAACTTCTGTGGCTCTACTATGTCATTCCTTAGAGGACAAGTAGATGCTTCCTCCTCAGAGCACCTGGCTCCTTTTTCAGGAAGAAACTCAAACCTAAGTTGCTTTATTTTCATGCCCAGTTAGCTGTCCTTTTCATTTCCTTCCTTTTCAATGCAAGTTTTCTACTCTCCAGCTTCCCAAGGGAAGTCAAATCTCCCCTCCTGCACCTCTTCACACACTACAACCCTATTGAAGCTTTGTTTCTATTTCCTTAAGGACACTACATTATCCCTAAGAACCTGAAGTGTGGTCTCTTCACCTTTGAGTCTCTTCACCTTTTCCTCCAGGAGGGAAATCAGCCTTCATTGGAACACAGACAGCAATCAGAGGGCTTAGGCAGAGATGCAAAAATGTCATACACTCAATGCAAGTTTGCAAAATTTTCCCTGTTCTCCATTCTGGTTGAGATTGCTTCCATTTCCCTTTGTATCAACCTCTTGTTTACAGCTTATGTTGAGGCCGTCCTCATTTATCTGCAGCTGCACTGCTTGGTTTTGACCCAACCGTTATCAAATCCCTCCAAAAACAAGCTCATTACCAGAAAACTCGTTATCACAAAAATTGCCTCAGCTTTGGTACTCGTGCCACATCAGCACCCTCAGTTATCTCTCATTAGAAGTCTGGGGTGGGTGGAGCAAAATAAACCTTCCCCAAACCTCTATTTAAAGAAGGTGCAGAAGGTCACTCAACTCTTCATTTCCCTCCACCTGAACTTCTTGCAATTCCACCATCACGATGCCATCACACGAGGTAACCTCTGCCCCACCCTTCGCAGCTTAATTTTGTGTGTTGTTTGCCCCCATCAGATTGTAAGTTCCCAGAGGGCAGGGGCTACCTTCTTATTTGTAACCCCAGTGCTGCACACAGTACCTGGTATACAGTATATACTTAATAAATGTGTATTACACTGTATTGTGTCATATTACAACGCATTGCATCACATGGGGCTAAATTCATTTTCTTTCCAAGCACCATGTAGCTAACATAAAATTTCTTCTGTGTCTTGTAGCTATGATTTTTCTAAAATCTCATAGATTTCATCTGTTTGTGTGGGTCACGTTACATATATATAATATATATATATATATATATACACATACCTACATATACACACACACACACATATAATTATCCTCCTTAGGGTAAGATTGCTAATAAATCTGCATCCCAGAAATTATCTCCTCTTGACTCCAGTTCTACTTTTCTGACTGCCTAGTGGACATCTCTACTTGGAGTGTCAAGGCCAGCTCTCCACAATCCCAGGCTGGCCCTTTGTCTAATACCATGTGACTTTTCAGCCTGGGAAGGTATCAATAGATTGAAAGCTGTTCTGGGAATCAAGGAACTGGCATCCCATCATATTTCTGTCCCTTGCTATTGGCTGTACCAACTTTGACAAGTCACATAAACTCTCTGACCCTCATTTTTTTTCTCAGATCTAAATTAAAAGAAGTTGAACAAGACAACTAGAAAAATTCCCTTTGGCTGTAGCTGTCTATGATCCAGAATCATGACACAAGCGCCTGTTCCACAAAATCTGTCCTGGAACTCTAGCAGGAACTGCGATGGAGGCAAGGGGAAGAAGGGACGCTAGATATGTTATGTAGCTGCAGAATTCTCAGCTCACTTGCATCCACTGTCACTTTTAAGTATTCAACAAATCTTTATTGTTGGTACAAGGGCACAAGATACTTTCATACAACATCATCACCTCCAGTACTAAAAACCAAAACCAACAAAGAAGGAAAGAAAAACCAGTCTGAAAAGTAGCCATCAAGTCAAAGGAAAGTGGCAGCTATACAGAACTCTACAGAAGAGTTATCTGTGTTTTTCTCTCTTACATGAACTTTCAGTGGTGAATGACATAGTTTGATATTATACAAAATTGTACATGGAAACTCTTTAGAAACTATAATGTACTGTATAAATGTAAGATGTTAATATCATTATAATATTATTATAATTTTGATGTATTAGGTATTAGAAAGTTGTGTTCATTATAATGCATAATGTTAGGAATTATTGATATCAACATCATATACATGTATATAGACATATGTGTATACAGATGGTGTAATGCCAATGTGATACCCACAGTAACCACTATGAATATGCATACATATTTTCAGGGTAAATTCACAAAATATAAATAATTCTCTTCCTTAAAGATGAAACCAAGATATTTATTCAGATACCACAAAGCCAAATCCACCATAGTAACGAGGAAGTTTATACACACCACCAATTGAGGGAGCACCACCAGCCCCAAGCCTTCCCTCTGTTAGGTCTCCCCACAGACAAGCTCCCCTAGGCAAAATTTCTTCCTCTCTCACTCAGACTAGCTTCTCTGCCTCAGCTCTGCCTCACTCTCTCCAAGCTCTACCTCATTCTCACTTCTCACTCCACCTATTCAGCAAGCTCCTGCCACCATGATATGTGACTCAAGCTCTATCACAGCAGTCAGCTGGACTCGAGCTCAAAGCAGGTCATATAGGGCTATTGATGGGCAGAAAAGATCTTCCCATTCTATCAGCATTACAGAGAGAGACAGAGACAGGGGAGGGGGGAGAGAGACAAAGAAAGATAGACAGAGAGGAGAGAGACAGAGACAGACAGAGACAGAGACAAATACACAGGATATTTCAACATGCTTAGTGCAGTTTAAAGCTATGAAATCTTTGAGACATGCTATACTTTTTGACAATTAGAAAATTGGCTGTATTTTAACTGGTTGCCCCTGTATTTCTTAGAATTTATTTCCCTTTGGAATGGAAGACACTGTGAACTAAAAGAAGGATAATTAGCCTGGGCTTCAAAAATTTGGAATCCCAGATTTGTTTATCCATCCCTTATCTCTCTCCTGACCTCCAGTCTCAATCACCTATTGGACATCTCAAGCTGGATGTCTCTTAACAAATACTTAATTGTTTGATCTCAAACTCACCATATCCCAATTGAAACTCAGCATGTTTCCCTGAAAACTATTCCTTCTTTGTAACTTTCCTGTTACTGTGAAGGTTATCACTATTCTCTCAGCCACACAGGTCTGCTACCTTTATACCATTCACAACTTTCCACTAGTGCTTACCCCACATATCCAATCTCTTATTCTATTATCTGCCAACTCTCACCTTCCTCCTGCTCCTTATATACAGCATGCTTTTTCACTAGCCATCTCCCATGCCTAAAATGCTCTCCCTCATCATCTTTAGCTCTTGGCTTCCAAAACTCAACTCCTACACCACCTTCTACAAAGGAACCTTTCCCTGTACCCATCCCATCCCCTATTGCCAGGGCTTTCCCTATGAGAACACCTCCCATTCATCTGGTATCTATCTTGTAGGTATATTGTTAATGGCTTGCTTTGACTCTACCACTAGAATGGGAGCTCCTGGAGGGCAGGGACCACATATTTGCCTTTCTTTGTATTCTTATATCTTAGCATAATATGTGGCCAAGAATAAGCTTTTAATAAAGGCTTATTGACTGATGACTCTGTCAGAGGTCTGAAGCTTGCAGCCAGGAGGCCACATGTGACCCTTTAAGTCCTCAAGAACAAGAGTTCTGTGAAGTTTGGATTCAATCAAAGAGCCACATGTGGCCTTGAGTCCACAGGTTCCTCATCCCTGCTAGATGATTCTTGCAACTATTTGAATGACTTTGGATGAGTCATGTATTTTCTCTGGGTCTGTTTTCTCATCTACAGAGTGACAGCTATTGAACCAACACAGATTTTTCATGTGGCTTCAAGCTCATTTTATCTCAGAAATGATAAATTCAGATACAGAAAATTGTTCTTCAATTTTCAAAATTTTAATGCATATTCAACCTATTAACGCCACAGTTATGGCCCCAAAGCCACATATGGCCATGTATACATTTTATCTACCATCAAGAATATTTTTAGCTTTTTCTATTAAATGAACCATCTTTAATTCTTCATTACATTTTTTAAATGAAGAGATTTTAAATATGGTCACAAAGATAAATGAACTATAGTTTTTAGATTTCTTGAGGCAGTCAGCATGGCCCCTGAAATTTGAGACAAGAATGTTAGGGTTGAAGCTAAACTTTCTAAAGATTTCCACAGCATTTAGAATATATAAAGCATTCAGGAAGTTCATTTTTTAAACTTTGATTTGAGATCTCTCAGCACTTTGAGATGAATAGTATGTAGAGATCTAATAAATGGAGGTAAGCCTAAAATCAGTTGCACAGGCCCTGAACATGTGATCCTAGGAAATCTAAGCATTAATCAAACATCATGGATAGACAACTAAGCCATTTTCCATCTCAACGTATGGGAAAGAGGGGAAGGAGATGACTTTGGAATGTGTAGATGTTAAAAGGGTACCAGGAGCAAAAGAAACTGTGAAACATATAATCTAGAAAGTAAGTCTCAATAAAGTCTGAGTAGCAATTCATAAGGTACCTGGGTATTAATGTGTTATGTGAAAATGTCATAAAGTTATCCTGACTCCTCTGCGTTCCTACTTTCAAAAAGGCAGACCTTGTAAGTTTAGAAGGAGGTGTAACATTGTAACTGCCTGTAATCTCCAGCAAGATTCACTACATTACTCAGAGTGATGAGTACAGTAAGCCAGCACATGACCAACATGTGGTGCTTAAATTATATAGAACCACTCTGGGATATGGAGTAGGTTTATTGTAGCCATAACTAGTAATTTTGATACCCATAGCAATAGATGAGGAGGAGGAGGAAGGGATACTCACCAGAGGGGAAAAAAAATCTCTCCCAGGAGGATCCTGCTACCACTACCATCAAGAACTGGATGGGGACAGAGGACAAAGCATGCTCTGAATTGATGTTGTCTGCATCATCCAAATCTCCTATGCTGGAGAAATGAATGAGTGGCTTACTCTTTGTAATGACTCTTCAGGTTATAAATATGTACTAAAAATTATACGGATGAAAACTAGATGCAAAAAGTCCAATAAAATTCAGAAATCTGTTTGATACAGCAACCTGCAGATAGACAGCATGGCATAGGGGATAGACTACTTGACTTGGAGTCAAGACGACAAGACATTTAAATCCTAGCTCTGATCTTTATTCGCATCATTGTATTGTATCGTAACATGAAACAATGTCTCTGAGTCTCACTTTCCCCCTCTTTAAAATAGGGAAATTAATACCTGTAGTAAACTCCTCAATAAGGTTCCAATGAAATAGTGTGCAAAGTGCTTTTTAAAAATATCAGGTATTATTGCCATTGCAGATATGACATTTTGACTGTCAGAACACACATACGGTACCCAAACAGCTGCTATGCTCATCTCAGAAAGTCTAGAGTCAGAAAGACCTGAGCTGAAATTCATTCTCAGATAGTTATTGTTTGTGTGACCCTGGGCAAGTCATTTAACCTCTGTTTGCCTCAGGTTCCTCATCTGTACAGTGGAGATGCTAATATCACCTTCCTCCTGGGATCATTGTTAGGAATAATAATTGTAAAGTGCTTAGTACGGTACCCGGCACATAGTAAATACCATATAAATGTTAACGGTGGCTGCTGCTGTTCTATCAAGAGGTCAAAGGAAACTCAGCTATCCCTAGCTCCAGAAGGTCAACTAGGGATTTTTGTGCATGGGACAAGGTGGAGGACCATTCCTCTAGGATGCAACCATTGAGGGAAAAAGGGCATCCTGGATGCTGCTGCTCCTGGTTGGTGTCATTTTCTAACCATGAAAGAATCAAGCATGAATTAGTGAAGCCTGGAGACAATACACTCCATGTAACTGAATAAATGGAGTGGATGAGGAGGGGAGGGAAGGGGAGAGGAGGGGAGGGGAGGGGAGAGGAGGGAAGGGGAGGGGAGGGGAGAGGAGGGAAGGGGAGGGGAGGGGAGGGGAGAACATCACACTGAGGTGTATTTTGCCAAGGAAAGACAGAGCTCAGTGGAAAGGGCATGGATCTGTGGTTTAGCCCTGTTTCTCCCACTTTCTACATCACTATGAAGTTATGTCACATCAGAGAAGTCACTCCACTTAATAGAATCTCAGTTTCCTCATCTGCCAAATCTGGACCATCCAATTATAGAACTTCTCTCAGAGTTTGGTTCTAATGATCGCATGAGACAATGGAGGTGGAATGCTATGTCACATAAAGCGTTATAAAATGGAAGCAATATCTTTTATTAGTAGAACTAAAAACAACCATTCATCTCAAGGCCACACACATTTCAAGCTCACTGGTACTGTGGGAAACATACATTAGTATTTTCATTGGCAGAAGAAGGTGTGAATACTAAGAAGTAGAACATACAATATAGCAACCATGAAAATAAGCACCCACTCATAAAGCCAGGCAGTTTGCCTGAATCATCAGGTTTCAAATACTCAGACTCTCTTTTCTAGTTCCAATGTGTTATGTCCCAATGTGTTATATCACATTGTCAGTGTACCAGGGATAGGGAGAGGAGTGTGATGAAAGATGAAATATCTCGAATATAACTGCAAAAGGAGAATATTTATCTTAATCTACTGACTTAGAGAGATACTGTAACATAAGGGAAAGTGATAGTCTAAGTCAAGATGACTCTGAGTTCAAATTTTGTCTCTGGCAATTACCAGCTAGATGATCCTGTGGTCACTTTAGCTCCTCAGGGACTGAAGCAATTCTCAAAGATGTGTCTATTAAGTTATAGGTTAGCACTGGTGGAGAGATTTCCTATATCCAGGAAATGAATGGATGAATGAGGGAAATATTTACTATGTACTTACTATGTACCGGATATACAAATACAGAAACAATACAAGCCCTGCTCTCAAGGAACTAATATTCTAATGATGGAGATACCATATGCAGGGTGTCCCAAAAATCTTAGTACAGATTTAAACTTTAGTAGCTTAAATAACTTTCATAGTTGAAAACTGTACTGAGACTTCTGAGACAACCTATGAGCCAGGGAAAGGTTCCATGGTCCTTAGGACACAGTGGCAAAGCAGAGGGTAATCCATCTTCTTTAATATATTTTCTATTGCTAAAATCATACCTGTTTTTATCTTAATCACAATCTTTATCATACTGACATAGACAACTACTAGAAATAAAAGGGGGTCTAAGTGATTAGGGTCAGTCATCTAACAACCCCAGAAATTCATTACAACGTATAATATAAACCAAAATAAATTCCAGTGACTCTTTCACTTACCACTCCATAAAATATAATCACAATCCCTCTTGATTTGTATGCACTGAAAATTTTTTCTTATTTGATTTATTTCTTGTCAATGCTTCCTTAATTATTTATACTATTGTCTTGCTTTGTGAATGAGATGTGAAAAGTGTTTGTGTAAAGCTAAATTATTTTACTATATGGGATCCCATTTTCTTATTATCTTCAGTTATGATTTTGGGAATGTGATATTTAAAAACTCTAAGATTCATGCTGTGAAAATGACAGCTATAGCAATAATAGCTCACATGTCTATAGCACTTTAAGATCTGCAAAGCTCTATACTTGTTAACTCATATGAATTAATGATAAACTCTAGTATATTCAGAGGGAACAAGAAATATGCAAAGAGAGTCACAAACTTTTCCAAATGCATCAGTCTCAACTTTCTCACCAGGTAAATTTTCTCAATGTGAGTTTTAATTATATGTCATTTATGCCTGTGCACATCAATACCATGGAAGTGAAGCACCGCAATTAGAGAGTTTGCGCTGAAAAGACCTTAGAAACTATCTAATCAAACCCCTTTATTTTACCAATGATGAAACAATTAACTAAACATAGTTGTCACATGAAATGAGACAGGCAATCATATACCAGGTCTTCTTCCTTGGTGCCTCCCTTATCATATCCCTCCTCTCTCTTTGGAACAGTCTTTCTGAACTCTCCTAAATGCCTTTTGACTAAGTCCACTGGATTGCTTACCTTTGTGAGTTCCCTTTTGGCTTTGAACCGCACCTTCCATTTCCATTTCTTGATCGTAACTGGGTCCATAAGCCCCTTTCTCAGAAAACTACTTTCTCCCTCAGGTCACCTTAATTGGCCCTAATCACCAACATGATTTGGATAGTCAGAGAAAGTCATAATATCATGGAGCCAAACATTCACAAAGGAGTTAAGAAGACTAGATAGTAACATCAATAAGAATGAAAGCAAGATCTATCGCATCTGAGTCAAAAATTCAATTAAACCACCTTGTTTTATTAGCTACAAAGCTTCAAGAAATATTGGGTCATAGTTTTCCAGGCTATTTTTTATTTTGGCTTAGGTATTATCGATATGTTCAATAGAATAAATACATCTTCACATAATCATGTCAATTACCTTTGAAGTATTCCATTGTCAAGGAAAGATGTCTATCAATCTCTATCAATGGTTTTTTTTTCAAAATCTATGACCTAAGAGCAAACAATAACTATCCCTGGCTTCATTAGTGCCTTTGTTATAAGCTTTTCCTTTCATCATATTACTTTTCCAGAACATTTTTGGTTAAGTACAGTCACAAGTTTTCAGTCTTATGAAGATTGGAAATTTCAACAGCAAAGCCCTGGACTTTACTGCAAGCTTTCCAAGATCAGGAACAGTGGAAATTGAATATGATTTACAATCCCACAATTATCTGTCACTTCCAGATCCATATGTAATAGGGAACAGGTGCATCAAAGACAGGTTGGGGTAGTAATGAATGGGGAGTAAATGCAGTGACAGTTGGAGTCTAGATCTGACCAAATTTAGCACAAGCAAGCTAGAGATGCTGACAGTGTGGGACTCCCTATCGAGGATAGATTAAATGCCAGAAAGAATCTCATTAGTTTATACCCTTGGACAATAAAATGGTATAGGATAGTCATATTATATTTGTATAATGAAAGAAAACTTATGTGTATTGGAGAGGGATCGCAACACCCTGCATAAATTACAGATGTGAACGTTATCTTCAAATTGCTTCGCTTCTCATTTCCATTTCCCAAGGTTAACGTTGAAGAGTAACTTTTGTTTATTCAACCAACTGGTATCAGAGTGTAAGAATTGTTAACCAGGGAAAGCTAATTCCTGATAAATACATGGTTTTATATCTGTGGTACTTACTATGACAGTTTTGTTTAGAGAAAATATGTACATTACAAAGATGGAAATCGCTACAATTATCTTCTAATGAATTTTAGATTTAGTGACACTCAGAGTTATTCGTTGGGAATCTTTAACCTCCTCACTTCCACTTTTCAGAATCCCTAGCTTCATTTAATGTTCAACTCGGGTATCACCTCCTGCAAGGAGTTCTGCCTTAATCCTTTTAGGTAGTACTCTCTCCCTCCTCAAGTCATCATATTTCACATTGACTACTGTGGCCTACTCTAGGAATAGTCAGCTAGGTTAGATTTTCACCCCACTCGCAGCATGTTTCAGTAGCCTTAAGGCTTCAGTAGCCTAGGATTAGGTTGTCTAGGCTCTCTGCAAATGGTTCTAGCCCCCACTGATGGTTTCTCTCCCAAGCATAGTGGAGGCCCCTTGTACTGTAGTTCTGTTTCGTCACTAACATTCACATTATTTTTTACAAAGAAATATTTAATTCATCATAATTAATCCTAAATATACAAACTTACTCCAACACATGGGAGGCATAATTTCTCTCTCTCTCTCTCTCCCTCTCTCTCTCTCTCTCTCACACACACACACACACACACACACACACACACACACACTGTAATGGGAACACTGATAGCAGCTGCTGTGGAGGTGCAAGACCAATAACCCCAGAACATAGGAGGGCTGCTAACACAGGTTCTTGATCTGCTTTTCTAAAGGAAAGACAGCTTCAAAGGGGTTAGTGATCTTACTTTAATTAAACAGTGAGAAAGTTAGAGAAGTGAGTATCCAAGAAAGAATCCCATAGACAGGGATCCAACTGTTTAAACAAGGTAAAGGTACATATACAACCAGACCAGGCCACTTAACAACAATTATCCAGAGTCTTGTCTGGCCAAATCACAAAGAAATATTCTTCCCATGAGTGAGCCACCATAGTAAAATACCATTCTTTCAGTATATGTAGTTTTGAACTAATAGGCTCAGAGCCAGAAGGCATCAAACCTATGTGACTCAGCACAGCTGTGAATTACTGAGCTTCAAAGGAGATTGATCCTTCAGATGTTTACAATTTAGCATGGGAAATTTACAATTAAATTTACAATTTAACATGGGAAACTAAATTCCAAGGAAAAAACAACAAAAATCCAACTCTACTTATATGTACACATACACACACACAAACATGCCTGTATGCATTCACATACATGTGTTCTTTGTACCACTTCAGTCTTTGGAGAGGAGATGGAGCTTAGATTCACATCTTAGCTCAGCTTTTATAGAACACACAGTCCAAGCCCCAAGTCCAAATTCCCATTAGGGTTGAGTCCCAAAGCATCCTGGCTTCTCTGGTCATCCTGGTCAGGCTGGATACAACATCCCACTTGGAATCCCAGATCCAAAGTGGCTTCAATTCCTGATCTAGTTGGGATCATCACTGGCACTTGAAATTGAAGGCAAACCATAAAGGACAGATACAAGCATTTCCCCTTTCCAAGCTCATATCTTGGATTACAAGGTAAAAAACAGTGGGGGGAGAAGCAGAAGCTGGGGAAGAAAGTCCTTCCCCTCTCATCAATTAAGTTCATGGCACCTGAGTTACAGGTGAACTATAATCTTCACTCGACTCAGCAAGAAGGGGTGAGCAGATACGAAAGAGTCAAGCAGAAAAAGTGGCAGAAAAAAAGTGACCATCTCATTCTTACCAGTTTTAAAGACTCAGACTATTCTAGTTACAAAACCAAAGAAGGCTACACCCATCCACATGAAAGCTCTTCCATCTTGTCAACCAGGCAAGCTTTCCTAGGCATGTTAGCCAAATTAGGCATACTCCAAGGACCACTTGATATCTATATTTACTTCTCTGGGTATAAGTTGTGTCTTTCAGTAGAATGTAAGCTCCTCAAAATTAGGGGATGTAAAACTACAGTACAGGACAAAGACTGGCCTTGGAATCAGAAAAACTTTGGTTCAAGACTTAACCCTGACACATCCTGAGTGGGTAGTGGCCGTTTCTATACCATGCCACCAATAATATTGTGAGTCTAGATACCACCCCTAACTCCACCCCATCACACACACACACATTAAAAAGCATTCTCTGGGCCTTGCACATAATAGGGACTTTACAAATGTTTATTTTCTTCTACTTTTAAATGTTTTTATTTATTTTGTTAAATATTTCCCAATGACATGTAAAAATTTTAGCAATCATTTATTTAAATTTTGAGTTCCAAATTCTCTCCTCCCCCCTCTTAAGAGCACAAGCAATTGAAATCGATTATATATAAATGTTTATGGAATTGAGCTAAAGTCATAAAATCCAAACGTTCTAGAAACTCTTATTCAGTAGCCCCATTTTATAACTAAGCAAAAAATCTTCAGAGGAAAGTCTTTTTGTGCGCTTATGCAAAAATAACTGACTTTACCTCTAAAATTATTACCAACATGAGTTTAATGGGGGCAGCCAAGCACTCTGGCACCGAGAGGCGTGGGGCAGGTGCTTCAGCCACTCACCAAAGGACGCGAGCAACACAGAAACTTGATCAGTCGCCATGCCGAGAAAAGGCCTTCAAAGAGGATTGATGACTGAGCCCCGAGGAGCTATCTAATCAGTTGACTTTAAGAGAAACTGAGGAGAAAAGTTCTGCCCATCTTCCTTTATTTTGAGACTTGGCTAACTCTGTCTTAAACCTCTGACTGAGAGGAGAGGATTACTCAGTGGTGACTGCATGCACACAGCAAAGAGAACATGTGCTTGCTTAGGTGAGTCTGAGCCTGGACCTTAATCCCATGTCATCTTTTATTTGTGCTACTGTCCCCTAACCCAAGTCACTGAAGCATGAACCTGAGAGATGGAAGTTTCTAACCTTAGTGTCTACACTGTGAGTTCAAGGTTATTTAACTCATTGCTACTACATTATTAATAAAGAGTACAATACCTTACTTGCATCTCAACAAATTTGTTTTGAATACAGTACCAAGTTCTAGAATTTGGAAGCCAATTCTTTTTCAGATTTCAAAGTTTCAGGTTAACAATGGCTCCCCAAATTTTGACATGCCTCCTGTGAATGGTTATATATGTGTGTGTGTGTGTGTGTGTGTGTGTGTGAGTGAGAACTACATATAATTATATTATCTTATATATAAGAATGAGAATATAAGGAAAGAATAGAATTATTTATGTATTATATAGATATAATATGGGGAACAAAACCCCTTATATTTATAAATAAAGCACGACATCCTACCCCT
>CM053772.1:159815580-159861038 GCA_028658325.1 Potorous gilbertii
GGGAGGGATGATAGAAGAGAGGGCAGATTGGTGATATGGGTAATTAGAATGTCCAGTTTATTGGGGAGGGGGGAGGAGACAAATGGGGAGAAAATTTTGGAACCCAAAATCTTGTGAAAATAAATGTAAAAAGTTAAATAAAAAAAAATAAAAGAGAAAGAGAGAGGGAGAAGCTTCGAGATCAAATTAATTTTGATCCTGGTTGCTGTATATCTATAGACAAGCCACGTTCATTCATCAGGATTATAAATAATTATAAACAATCTTCATTATAAATAGTGAAGATTATCCAAGTGTGCTGTCTAGAATTTTTCTAGTTTTAGTCTATTTGCTTGTCTGTTTACCTATTTCATAAGTAAAAGATAGTGTGATCTGAAGCACCAGTATAGGTGCTGAGTGGTTTGCTGTATAGGTCTCAGTTCTCAAACCTGGAGAAAGTTTGAAATTTTCATTCACTGGCATAAAGAATTCGAGAGCGTTAGATACGTTCTCAAAACAACATCCTATCCTTATTATTACTAACCCTCTCAACCTTTCTTAAAAACCGCAGTGAAAAGCTCAGTTGTGTTTTTTTCTCTTCTCCATATTAAATTTTCTGATGGGAATGGCTGACAACAGCCTTCATGTTCACTGAGACAAGTGGCTATGGGAATGACCATCCGCAGCCTTTTCTGTTGCCAAGACAATCACTAAGGGGAGTGGTTGCTTTCATTTTGGCAATAGGAGATCATAGCTACTGAAATTTGTATTTGCATTATACTAACTTTTAAAATTAAATATTGGTGATGCTGCTTCTAAAATATAAAAATGTGTACAACTTCTCTCACATACGTATCACATACACAAATATATGTATCACATACAGAAATGCCTTTTTTGTTTTAACTGCCTCTCCCTCCTCCCATTCACAGCAAAGAAAAGCCAATTACTGGCCTTGGCAGGTTGATTTTATCAAAATCTTTACAAAGGAGTCTAAGTTCAAAGGACAGGAAAAATAAATCTGATGATTCTCTTTCTTTAGCCTTATTTTGCTAGTAGTTACCAGAAGGAGATTCTAGACTAAGAAATGGACCAAAAATTGTAAAGCCCTTTACATACATATATGCTTTACTATTTTTAAAATTTTAGTTAGCAAAACCCTGTATTAGAATCGTGTGTGTATGTGTCTGTAAAAAAACTCTTTGCACTCTACTGCTGCTTAAAATGCTCCAATCAGTCTCCCCTCTCAGCCTGATTTACTTATTTTTCTTTGCCTCATTAAAGAGGTCATCCCTTGACTACTTATTAGGCCTATTCAATGAATGGGCATTACCTCACCCTAAATGAGTTTCTGAATAGACCTTGGCCTAAAGTAGCCAAGGTCTCCCAGTGCATCCTGGGTCGATGAACATCTGGTCACTGGATCCAGATGGCTCTGGAGGAGAAGTGAGGCTGGTGACCTGCACAGCCCTCCCTCACTCCAAAGTCAAGTGCAAGTCATGTCATCATTTCTCTGATGGCATGGTCTTTCTCGGCAATGAAGGATGAACACAACAACAAAATGCTCCAATAGCTCCTTGTTTCGTTATGGAGACACTCTTCCCTGACAGAAAGGAAGAAGAGTTGCTTTGTCTGTTCCTGGGCTCCAGGCATGAGTCTTCCGTGTTTTGGTTTGGTGGTTTGTTTTTTTTTTTTGACAAATCAGAATCAGAGTCAATAGACATTTACTAAGCACCTATGCCAAAGGCTCCAAAGAAAAGTATAAGACAATCCTGATCTCACAGAGCTCACAATCTAATGAAGGAATAAAACATATTGCAAACAAAAGAAAACAAAACTGAAAAGGGTGGGGGGAGGTAAGGGGAGAAGTGTCAAGGATGGAGTCCTACAGCAAGGGTGAGAACTAATCTGAGGAGGCAAAGAGTTTGGGACTTGATTGCATCTTGCAGAATGTGTTTCTGGAGATCATGAAATCCAGATCATCTGGGTAGAAAATGTTAAGGTGAATTCCCTGGGTGACCTCCTTAAATGGCAGAGAATGAGGGAGGAGGTCTCCAATGTCCAACCACCTTCTCCAGTTAAAGGGAAGAAAGAACCCCAAGAGGAGAGGGTCCTGAGAAGGTATGAGTTTCAGTTGATTTCATCAGAATGATGAATTAATAATGAGTTATAACTATGATGAGTTAAGTAAGTTAGAACTAAACAAAGGTTGTCCTTTGAATGTCTGAGTGCTTGCATGGAAGCTAAAGGCCCTTTTCCCTTTTTTATAGTGACCAGACACAGACTAAATTCTGATGTTACTGACGGAAGTCTAAAGTCAGGCAAGAGTAGCAAAATAAATCAAATTCTGGCTTTTTCAAGGGAACAGTTGTGTGTGTGTGTGTGTGTGTGTGTGTATGTGTGTGTATATGTGTGTGTATGTGTCTGTGTATATGTTTGTGTGTATGTATGTGTCTGTGTGTGTGTAGGGGGGTGATAGAATATGAAGATTTGTGAGAAGTCATCCAAGACTGAATCTAGTCTATATAAACCCAGAAATGCAGATACACATACATCTACAAAAGAATATATTCTGTGTGTATATACACACATTTATGTATACATACATAAACATTCCTCTTTTTATTTTTTATCTTCATAAATCTATACACAGAGATATGAAATATATACAGAGAGTAAAGAATTTAAGGACACTAGAAAGGTGAAAAGAATAAATAATTCTTTACAAGCTACTCTTTTAAATAAATGTCCTTGTTTTTGGAAACTGCTAAAATTTGAATTTCTCTTTTCTCTTAAAGAGTGATAAGGACAGACTGACTACTAGACTTCCTTTTCCAGATGACTAGGCTCAGGTTTAGAGAAAACAGACCAAAATCTACCCCAATTCCACAAAGTCTACCCCTTCTACTCCACTTCTTTGCCTCAGCCCACCTATCCTCACTTGGGTCAAAAGTGGGGTCAGGTAAGGGGAAGACACGTGAGAAATACTACATGACGTAAATGTATGCCTTGGAAAAACACAACAAAACAGTTTTTTTAAATACAAATTTATAAAATATCATAACTGACTTACTTTATTCTACAAATAAAAAACCAAGAAAAAAATAAAGTTCCAATTATAGCAAGAAAAACAAGGAGACACAATAGGTTTTCCACATGCCTCAGGAAAAATGACTTTTTAAATTAGGTTTTAGAATTATTAATATACATTTCATCAAGTTGAGTATTGCTTTTTCCTCACAAGGGAAAAGAAAAAAACTGAATATATATTAATGACTCTTCTTTCTGACTAAATTCAACATCTTCCTGGGTTCAGAGTACAATGATGGGAAGCAATATGGCAGGTAGGAAGAATGTTGGATTTGCAACCAGAAAAACCTATACTTTGACATTAACTAAGCAAGTGACCATAGTCAAGTCATCCTCTCTAGGTCTCAGTTTCCTTACATGAAAAAGGGAATAATACAATATCTACCTCACAGGACAACACTTTTCTAAGCCTTAAAGCATAGAAATATTAATTAGTATAACATTTATGGTAGACAATAGGAGAGATTCCAAGTTTGGATGAGACATGATCTCTCCCTTCATGAAGCTTTGAGTCCAATGAGGAGAGGGGGCGAAAAGTGGTTATTAAGAAGAGAAAATAGAGAAGAAAAACTGTAAAATGTCTTTGTAAGATGAGAAAGATATTTTCCTATTCACCTTAACAATCTGAAGCAAGACTTGAAAACATCCAAATTCCAAGTCCAGTCTAGCTGTACCATGAAGATACCTAATTGCTTCTAGGACAAGCTACTTCAGAAAAGTCAAGTTTTTCCTAAATTTTATTAATAGTAATTTAAAGTATAGTTTTCCTTCATTTATGGGGTTTTAAGATGTTAGCTCTCATTCACATTTTCATTCAATAGTTCTCATTCCATAGTCCTACTAGGCATTTCTTCCCCCACTTATTCCTTGCCTTACTTCAGGTTTTTTTTTTCCCATCAACAAGCTCAATAGAAGAAAAACCTCCTGATAGAGTAAAGGAAACGCTAAGACTTGAAACTTGGGAGAAAGCTGCAAATCAGATTGAGAACCCTTTCTTAGTGTTTTAGAAGTGTGGAGGAAGAGAACAGGATAGCCTTTACTAGTGAATCAAGGGCAAGACATTAAAAAATGACCAATTCAGGGGCCAATAAGAAAACTCTTGTCTAAACCCAGATATTTTATGAAACACTCAGGGCTAGCTCTGTAGAGCTACAAAAGGTAAACCTTGAAAACTAATATCAAAGGTATGGAACTATAGCTAACTTCATACCAAGACTGAGACTTTAAATAATTTTATATAGTAGAGAACTAAGAAATGGAGTCAAATGAGTGATTAGATTATAAGAACTATTTATTAAATGAACAGTAATACCTTTTCGTCCTTTATTATACCCAATATCAATCTATATACCCTACCTAGTAGTGCTTCTTAAGATATAAAGAATATAAAATAATTTTAATAAGTACAGTTGGTTTGCAGTATCATGGATGGGAGGTAGAGACAGAAGAGTTGGAAGTGAAGGACACCCACTGGTTTTAGGAGATTAGGGAATCCTATTAAAGAAAAAAATGATAGTTTCTTGAAACCTGAAAAACAACTGAATAAGAAACTTTGCTGGTGGCAAAAGTGAAGGCTAGGGAGTTACTGGAGCAAGAGGTCATTTGCATCTTGCTCTGAATACCTACTATAAAGCAAAGGGCAAAAAAAATGCTAAGGCTGACTCTCCAAGTCATTCCATATTTAAATGTTGGTCTTCTCACCATCATACAAAGATAAATTAGTGAATTAAATAAAATTAGAGTCTTCTCTCAATTATTTAAAAAAAAACTTTTCAGTCCTATAAACAAACTAAAATATAAAAAAGGATCAGTTGTTTGCCAAAAATTTCACAATGAGTCAGTAATAAAGGCAGAAATAGTCGCTCTCTCCTGTTTTATCCAACAACTTATGCTTCCTCTCATTTTAATCTCATTACTTACTATATGATTTTCTTAAAACAAAGGCCTCCACATCCACTATGAATTTTATTTATTCTACTCCTAACCTTGAAGATCACGTGATTTGTTTTTTAAGTCACCTCCAAAGGCACAGCAGATTAATGGGATAAAGCATTCTCTTTAGCACACTCAACAGTCCTCCAAAGGAAATTCTATTAACATCTATGAAATAGTTTTATTCAAGTTTACAACAAAAATATATTTTCCTTTATTACTAGTTGGAAATTTACTTTCCATAAACAACTGTCTGTTAGCACTGTATAATTAAAGTTATCTTATAAAAGACTATCATTAAAAACATTTATTTCATAGGAGAGAAAATGAGTTATAGTGATAACACTGATGGATTTCATGGGAGGTGGGGAAAAGGAATGACGAAAACATGATCTGAAATACTGACAAAATCAATTTTAATTAAGTATGAAGTTCTAACATGGACTGAAATTATCAAGAGCTAAATAGCAAATAAAAGAATCCTTCTACAATCTAAAAATTCTTTAAATATGTTTTAAAACTTTTTGATCATGTCTACTTTGATTAAAATCAGTATATGGCATTTAAAGTTTTGTTTTTTTTCAATGTGGTAATAAGTGTACTCATTTTATGATAAAGGCAAGATGTCCCATGGAACATCTCTAATAACTTACTACAAAAGATTGTTAAGTCAGTGAAAATTAGAAGAACTAGTTTCTTAAAAATAAAACTACATCATGAAGTAAACTTAGAAACAAAGCTAAAATCACATATATGCTGCAGGTAAAATGAAAACAGTTCCTTTGGTCAGAATCTTAGCTTTGTAATTCACATTATCTTTATGCAGAATGGTACAGCTAGCACTCTGTTGAAAAAGGAACCTGGTTATCACTGAATGAAACTTACTGATTATCATAGTCTGATCTATGCTAGGACTTCCCTTTTGAAAGGTCATCTTTCTTTTTTAATGCTTATTTATTTATTCTTATTTTTCAATATTCATTTCCACAAAATTTTGAGTTCCAAATTTTCTCCCCATCTCTCCCCTCCCTCCATCCCATAATCCTTGCATTCTGATTATCC
This sequence comes from Potorous gilbertii, assembly GCA_028658325.1. Lineage (NCBI taxonomy): Eukaryota > Metazoa > Chordata > Mammalia > Diprotodontia > Potoroidae > Potorous > Potorous gilbertii. Next base: position 159,821,644 of record CM053772.1, read on the forward strand.
CTTCCCTCAATACGACCTCCCTTCTATCATACACCTCCCTTCCCTTATCCCATCTTCTCTTTTCTTGCAGGGTAAGATAGATTTCTGTACCCTATTACCTGTATTTCTTATTTCCCAGTTGCATGCGAAAGCAATTTTTAGCATTCGTTCCTTAAACTTTGAGTTCCAACTTCTCTCCCTTCCTCCCTCCCCACCCATCCCCATTGGGAAGGCAGGCAATTAAATATAGACTATATATGTGTAGTTTTGCAAAAGACTTCCGTAAGAGTCATGTGGTGTAAGACTAATTATATTTTCCTCCATCCTATCCTGCCCCCCACTTATTCTATTCTCTCTTTTGACCTTTTCTCTCCCCAAAAGTGTTTACATCTAATTACTCCCTCTCAAAAACTTGATCAAAGTTCCATTCCTGATTCAGGTCAACAATGTGGGAATTCTAGGACCTGCTTTCAGCATGTGACTCAATATTAAAAATTGCTTAATGTTAAAAGTATCCTAGGATCCCAGATGTACAGTTAGAATGGACCTCAGAGGTAATCAAGTTCAGCATCCTTATTTTCACAGGTGAGGAAGTCAAATGGCCTTGATTCTTAAGTCCAAAGTTCTTGAGATGAAGAGTGCCCTTACTGACTGCTGGGAGAAAAGAACTGATGACTAGTACATTTCAACAGAAGATATGCATCAGGAAATGTTTGGTATAATATAATAATGAAGTCCAATATATTGTTTAATATTCTGATAAGGTTTACATACCAGCCTTCTGAGGTAGTACAACAGTAGTTCTAACTTGTTTTAAGTTGTTCTTTTAACATACTTTGTGTCTCTTTTATCTAATGGCATTTCTTTTGAATATAATAATTTTTTTCATAACTTTTACATATTACACCTATTTTCCTGTTTTGGGGGAGACAGAGACATGAACCAAAATAACGGCTTTAAATAAATTTTCCCCAGTGTCTTGTCGGGGAAGGAGGGGAAAGACAATGAGCTGAAGCAGGGGAGAAAAGAAATCCTAGCCCTCTTACTACAGACTAGGCTTCCTCAGGACTGACCTAGTTCTAAAATATGGGCAGAGTCTGAGCAAAGAAAGACTTTAGAAAGAGAGGAGTGCCTTCAGTGCCTCATCCCTTGGGTTCACAAGTAGTTTCTTAGTGTTAGACTAGATTAATGTTAGACTAGAATCATTCATATTCTGTTTAAGAGAAAAATAATTCACTGTATTAGAATCTGAATAGGCTGAATTCCAGTAAAAAATATAATCAAGCTAATTATTTAGATTAGTGTTTTAACCTGGAAGAAACCTTCAAGACCATACAAATTCCTACACCTCCTTTCTTTAAAAATGAAACTATGGCCTCGAGAGATAAAATTATTTATCCAAGGTCAGCACACTAATGGGCAGCAGAGCTAGTATTAATTAGCTCTAGGTCTCCTGATTTCCAATCTGATGTTTTTCTTATACTATCCCTGAGTCAATGGTTACGTAAATATCTTGGATAGAAAAATAAAAAAAAATATTAATACTACTCTCTTATTAGGCAGTCAGGCTAGTGACCCTTATAAGATGACTGAGAAAACATTTAGAGTATTAGTCAAACTCACGAAGGTTTCCTAAAAGCGGTATTTTCTTTCAAGCTTAATTAGTAGCCTGAATCTTAAAAACACTCACAAATGGCTTGCATAAAAACTTACTCCTGAGCTACAGTAAAATCCTTTCCAATTTTACTAAAAATGACCATGCACTAGGTATCAAAAGCATTAACTACCTTGGAAAGAGGACTTTGAATACCCCATGTGGCAACTTACGCCCTTTTTACCTGCTCCATCTTCTTAAGTCTTATTTTCCTCTAACTATAAGATCTCACTACACTGGCCTAATTAATGTTTTTTTGTTCATAAATAACAATCTACCTCCACCTCCCTGCATTTACAGTGACTGTCCCCCAGAGAAACAGAAGGTTGTCTGGCTTTCCTGGCTTCCCTCAAGACTCAGCTACAATCACACCTTCCACAGAAGACCTTTCTTGGTGACCTTCCCTTCTCCATGTGTCAACTGAAAGATAAAATGGTAAAAAACAAAAATTTGAGCTTCCGAGTTATTAAGCAATGCATGCCAACTGCATAACCTTCCTCAGCTCAGAGCTAGACCCTGAATACAGGGAGGAGATATATTTTTTATATATTAAAACAATTAAATGACCAATAAATTAAAAGAGACAATTAGCCAGGATGCAAAATTAAGTAATCTGATTTCTAATTGGAGGAAACAGGGACTTTCCAAGTTGGGGGCAGGGTGGGGGGTGGAGAGTAGCTAATAGCTATAATTCCCTGAAATCTGAAAAAGAGGTGTCTCACTGCCCCCCAAATGTCTGTAAATAATCAAAGGAACAGAAATAATAACTGATCACTATGGGGGACAGTTTTCACATAAGACATGGTTGCTTTAAATGTATAATTATGAGAAAACTCCTTGTATCAATCTTCATATTTAACTGGGTTTCTGGTTAGCATAACCTAAGTTTTTAGTTAAAGGTCTCTACCCATAGACAGAGGCAGTTCAGCTGCCCAGCCACACACAATACAATAAAGTTGTCTCCCAATTTCCACAATTAAAAAGTTTTCTCACAAGACAGAAATTGGACTAGACTCACAATCAACAGAAAGGAAACAGAACTAATTCCAGAATTGAGTCTCAAGATGGTGGCACTGTGGTTCACCCAATTCCCACTACCACTTGCTGTTCGAATCCCCTCACTTCCTTCAACCACTTCTGTCTTCCTTCTGAGAGTATTTATCATTTACAATGTACTTATCATTTACACTGTACACATCTTGTATTTACATGCTACCTCTCATTACAATAAGATTCCTAGAGAGTAGGGGCTGATGTTGACTTCTTTTTACATCTTCAACTCTGATAGTCATTAATAAATGTTTGTGGACTGTTTGACTGACTCTAGATACAGATATACAGATGTTTCCTTAAAGAAAAGATGTTAAGGAAAGCAAAAGTAATTTAAAATAAAATTGATCACCAGATATACCCAAAACACTCAATATAATGGAATAGTATAAAACTATCTCGGGTAATTCTCTGAAATGCATGTTGATACATCCTGAACTATATCAAAATTTCCTACCATGATTTAACTGTTCTGGTATAGAATTATCTTCTAGAAAAAACATCAACTTTAAGTTACAAAAGGAAAGGACATTTTTGGGATGTTAAGGAAATTGGGAAAGAATATCTTCAGCTTTTTAAACATCTCTAACATTAAGAAAACAAAAGAAAATTTTTAAAAAGTTTATTTCCTCAGAAGAAAAGGAGATTGGGATATTCAAAGAACCACACCCTGTATTTAAAAGGAGGAACTCCCCACCCCTTATTTCCCTCTGCTTTTAAAGTGTAACGCTGAAGTAAAAATCCAGTAGCCAGAAAGATCATTCTACCCTTAAGAAAGCTCCACACTTTAAAGATGAACTTTAAGAATATCATCTTTAGAAAAAGTAAAGACTTGTGGGGAGGAAATTCCTAAGGAGGAAACTGCCTCTACTAACCAGAAAGATAACTGTGGTGAAACTCTGAGTTGCCTGAGTGATTAGCCCAGGGTCACAGAGCCTCTGAGATAGGACTGGAATCAATTCTGGAGTCTCTAATCCTGCACTTTGCTGCCTTTAAAAATCAGTTAAGAATGAATCATAAAATAAAAGTTAATCCATACCAAAGATGCGTTCTGGACTCAAATCAGCTCCCACAAACCTCTAATTGATTACATGGGGAGATACATGATTCTTAAAAAAAAAAAAATTAAGAGAAAAAAGAAAACAACAAAAAGAAAAGCTGCTAATCTGAACAACCCCCTACATGCTTAATAAGAAATCTCAAAGCAGGGATGGAGTATGTGGGCATTCTTTTCTATAATTTGATCTCCTCCCCATCCCCCTTTTTCTGTTGGGCTGAAACTCTTCAATACAGAAGGAGAAAGTAAATAAAGAGGAAGAATTGTCATTTTTGAGTCAGAGCCAATTTACAGTATTCGGATCTGCGCCACAGATTGGCAGCCTGCCATATTTACAGTAAGCTATCTAGTGTTTGACTCAACAGGAAGGACAAAGGATTCAGTGTAGTGCTACTGCTTGTGTGTGCTTCAAATATTGTACTCAGGATGAATGCAGTCCTACATGCAACAAGACCCTGTCCTTGAATGACTCTCAAAACATGGTCAAAAGTATATACAAAAGGGTACCAGGAAAATCTTACTGTTATGGAGAGTTTAAGCTTGAACTTTAAATAATCATACATTTTACTTATGAAACCAAAACCTAGCAATTAAGATTATTTTGAAGCTATGAAATACAAAAGTCTAAGCTTGTCTCATGTCCAGCAAATTCGGTAGTTCGAATACACTGCTACAAATTACACAGCTATCTGAAACAGCATCTTTAATTTCAAATTTTCTCTCTAAGCCTGAAAACCTATTCCTTTAGTTACATAATCAGTTATTATCGTAACTTACAAGATTGAGATGAACTTACCTATAACCCAGAAATCATATCAGAGAGAGCAGCTACCTATTGGCATTGCATTCAATAATGTTTATATATAAATGAAGCAAATGATATATCACACCAATGAAAATGTCCATAGTCACATTTTTAGGATCAACATTCAATGCTACAAATAACATGATGACGAACTCTTTTCCCCCTGAAAAATGCTGTATTTCTTTCTGGAAACTATGTCCACACATAAAGAAATAAGAGTGTCTGACAACGTGCAAAAAACAAAAGGGAATACAAAAGAAAGGAATATGTAATACTAAAATCAGGAACTTCATTTTCTGTGCAATTTTTCCAGGAACCAAACTTTATGGAAATAAGTAGGTTTTATGATACTACAATAGTAAACCTAACTTTTCAAGGTCCTAGTTTCCTCATCTCTAAGATTTGTTGCTAATATCATAAAGAAATTTAATTTCAAATTATATTTAAATTCCAAATTTTTAAAGACTCATCATAGTTGCCTAAAAATGGGCAAAAATTATATTAATTATATTTATCATGCCTAATTAGTTTATTTTTTATTTGCTTGCCATGCAATCAGCAAAATAGACTGTAATATTTTTGTTTAGACACTGATATAGTCAATAAATACAAATACTATTTTGTATGTTTTATCATTAAATATCTATTCTTATTGTACCAAGTTTTATTATAATGCCTCAGTCACTATGTAGAGATGACCCTAAGTCTCGGAGGGCTTTTTGCCAGAAGATCACAGGATCCTGCAGGTTCTGCAGTGCTGGAAAATCTTCAAGTATATAACTAGCAACAGATCATGTCTGGTTTTTGAGGAAAAGCCTAGCTAAGTACAGAAAGGTTTAGTGCCAGGAGGCTGGTCCCTTGGTGATGAATCCTTTGGTCATAGCAAACACTGAAACAAAAAAAAAATTTATGCTCATTTATGCTGTATCTTCTTCCACTTCTACATGAAAGATGGCATTTAAAACTGTACAGATTTATGATTCATAAATATCAACATATTGAAACTAATACCAAGCAGCTGGAACTCTAAATGTGAGATCCTAGTCAAAAACTACTAAGTGGACATACTTTCAGAAGAAAAGATTTGTAACAGTTTTGACGTTTTCACTATAAATGAAATCCAAAGACATTAGAAGTTATAATTAAATGTAAGAACTTACAGATTCCCCTTGGGAAAGCAAAGAGATAGTGGAATTGCTCTTATGGAAAGAGAATTCACAGATTCTTCTTGGAAAACGAAAGGAAAGAGATTTTTGAGTTGTATCCATAGACACATGCATGTACACACACAGACACACACATACTTGTCGTTTCATAGAATATATGGCTATCTCATAGTGTACTGCTTTTGATAAATAGTGTATAAACCTCATCATGAAAATCATTGCACCTTATGGGCAACTACTGTTACTGAGAATGAAAAGGTAGAAAAATACAAAGTGGAACTGTAAGGACCTCCAATATTCTGATACTCTCATTTCAAGGCAAAGGTAGCAAGCAATAAGGAAGTCGATGAAAATATTGAAAAATATCATTCAGAAGGAGGGAAGGAATGATGTGAAAGACTACAAAGAAGCTTCATACCTATGTATCACAAATACTTTCTTTGAAAAAAGAATTGCAAAGCACTCATCTTGATGAGCACTGAAAAACATCGCAAAAAAAAATGGAAATAGGCTGTGTTCAGACCACTGACTAAATTGGCCAAAAGTAAAAAAAATAATGCAAAGCTAAAAACATAACAATGAAAGTGATAGGAAGTATAACAAAAACAACTCTAACTTGATCTATGTAAACAAGTTGATGAGGCCCCTTAATCTTAAATAAATGGAGCAAAAGATAACCATTACAACATTTTTCTTAAATTTAATCCATATTAATTGGGTTACCCCTTTACATAACAAGAACAAAAGGGGTTTAAATCCACCTCATTTAGCACTTCATTTACTTACTAAGAGGAAAGATATTGCAGTCAAAAGTAACACTAGTTTAGAAATATAATTTCTTTTTAGTCTCAGAGAAGGATAAAAGAAAGTGATCAAAAAATGGTTTAGTATTCAGAAACTACAAATTGGAAACCAAAGTAGACTACAAAGTAACCAAGAAGTCAAGAGCAAAGGAAAAACCCTGGTAGAAAGGTGGAATTAAGAATTCAGTAAATTGAGTAAAGGTTTATTATCAGCATAGTCAATACCATAAAACACAAACATCCAGGAACATGCAGATATCAGTGGGATTGGTGCCTCATAAAACAGCAACAGGTAATGGAGAGCAAATCCAATATGAAGAAATCTCAGTGAGAAACCCCAATTAAGTCAAATGCATTTAAGGATAAAAGTAGAATGACAACAAAGATAGAAAAGATCTGCAAATATGAAGGATCAGCAACTTATCACATTTGAACTACTCAGTCACATAAATGATACTAAAGAAAACTAAGATAGAAAATGCAACTAGATGAGACCAAATATTCCAACTTTTATCCTTAAATATACTTGACTTTCTCACTAAGATTTCCTAATTCAACCTTTCTACCAAGATTTCTTCCTTGGTCTTGGAACCATTATTTCCTCATTAAAAAATAATTTGAATAAACTTTTAAAACTGATAACTTATAGTACCCCTAATTAATATTTTTACTATATAGTCAATTCATAGCATATAATTAATTATACGAGTAGAGAACTAGATATGGGACTAGTAGTGTAGGATCTAGAGTGCCAGGTCTGAAGTCAAGAAAATTAATCTTCTTGAATTTAAATCTGATCTCGGACATTAGTAGCTGTGTTATCCTGGGCAAGTCACTTAAGTCTCATTTTCCTCATCTGTATAATAAGATGGAGAAGGAAATGGCAAATCATCTGCAAGAAAACTCCAAATGGGGTCACAGAGAGTCAGACACAACTGAAACAAATGTATAACAACAACAAAACAGGGAGAAGTGCACTAAATAAAAAGCAGATACACACATGTATACCTATACACACATGATCTAAGCACTCTTTTTTACTACCATTAATAAGTATTAAGTGTAATTATTGTTTTCTACTAAAGCATCATCAGATCACAAACTGAAAAGTAAATTGTTCTACAGTAATAAATTATTGCTTTTAAAAAAAAGACAGATTTGTCTGGATAAATTGTTAAAAGCAAATGTTTCTAATAAGAAATAGCTATATCATTTGTATCAAAAAATATAAGTAATTTGAGACAGCTTTTAAAGTTTGGCAGCCATCTGAAAACAAGTTAAACATTTCTCAGGAGTTTCAAGAAACAAAAAGTATATCTGTCTAAAGAGTGAAGAATGTAAAGTACATGAATTATTTATCTTCAGGACTGAAAGACATATATGGCAGCTAATCAAACACAAAAAACTGGTGTCCAAGAAACATACATACATTCTAAATTCCAACTTTCCTGCAGCACCACCAGCAGCAGCAGTAAAAAACCTACTTTTTAACGTCAATGCAGCTGAATAGAAAGTACTTAAGATTAAAAAAAATAAGATCATAATCAAAGATTAAGAAAAAATGTTTTTACTCTCAGTTCAGTTAACTAAGAAACAATAAATTTTTGAACCAGTGTGTATATAAAAGTCATAATTTCTATTCTTTCTTCAACTTTAAAAATATTTAAAATTTATTACTTACTAATTTTTAACACTCTTTTCTTTTTAAATTTTGAGTTCCAAATTCTTACCCTCTCTTCCATGCTCTCCCATAACCACTGAGAAGGCAAGTAATATAATATCAATTATACATGAGAAATCATGCAAAACATTTCCATATTGCCTTTTTTCAAAATAAGTAAGAAAAACAAAGTGAGAAAATTATACTTCAATTCCCACTTACAGTTAGTTCTCTCTTTCTAGAGGTTGACAGCATTTTTCATCATGAGTCCTTTGGAATTATCCTGGATCACTGTATTGATCAGAATAGTCAAGTCTTTCATAATTGATTACCATTACTGTACACAATGATGTCCATTTTCTTATCACTTCACTTTGCAACAGTTCATATAGTTCTTGTAGTGTTTATTTTTCTGAAACCCCTCCCCCATTATTTTTTATAGCACAATAGTGCTCTGTAACCATCATATGCCACAACTTGTTCAGTTGTTTCCTAATTAATAAATGTCTCCTTGGTTTCCCATTTTTGCAACCACAAAAAAGAGCTGCAATAAATATTTTTGTACATCTATGTCCTTTGCTTTTTATCTCTTTGGCATACAGACCTAAGTGGTAAGTAGCAGTACAGCTGAGTCAAAGGGTATGCAGAGTTTTATAGCCCTTTGGGTCTACTTCCAAATTATTGTCCAAAATGATTTGGATCAATCAGTTCACTCCTCTGTCAGCAGCTCATTAGTGTAAATATTTTACTCCTCATCCCTTCCTGCATTTGTCATTTCTGATAGGTGTGAGTTGTTTTCTCAGAGTTGTTTTAATTTGCATTTCTCTGATCAATAGTGATTTAGAGTATTTTTTTATATGACTATAGATAGCTTTGATTTCTTCCTCTGAAAACTGCTTGTTTGTATCCTTTAGCAATTGGGAACTGGTTATTATTTCTCTAAATCTGACTCAATTTTATGGTCAGTGTACATTTGAGAAATAAGGCCTTTATCAGAGACACTTGCTGTAAAAATTTATGATGTTACTTCATTGTCTATAGTAACTTTTAACATAATCTAATTTCCCTGATTATCTCCTTTAATTAGACCTCTTTTTGCTTTTGCTTTGTCTGAGACCACGATTGTTACTCCGGCCTTTTTTACTTCAGTAGAAACATATTAGATTCTTCTCCAACACATTGTTTTAAACTGTCTACATCCTTCTGTTTCAAGAGTGTCTCCGGTAAACAAAATATTGTTGGATTCTGGTTTCTAATACATTCTGCTACCTGCTTTTGTTTTGTGGGTGAACTCATTTCATTCTCATTCACAGTTACAATGATTAATTGTGTATTCCTCTCAGTTTCATTTTTTGTTTCTTCCTCTTTCTCTTTTTGTTTTGTCTTTCCTCCAAAGTCTTTCTTGCTTCTAACCACTTAGTTATTAGTTCCTTAGTTCACTCTCCTCTTTTACCATTGCCCTCTTTTCTCTTACCTCCTTCCTCTCCTATTTCCCTACTGGGTAAGTTACATTTCTATACCCAACTGAGTGTATGTATATGTGCATATGTATACAAACAAATATATTCTTCCATTTTTGAACCAAGTTCAAATGAGGTTAAAGCACTGCCTACTACTCCCTCATTATTCCCCCACTGAAAAAGAATGTTGGTTGTTGATTTTTATGTGAGGAAAATTTTTCCCTATTCCACTTCTCCCTTCCCCTTTCTCCCAATTTCTCATCTCACTTTTTTGGGGAGATCTTTCCAACATAACTGACCTACAAACATGCCCTCTGTCTATATAAACTCCTTTTGATGTCTCTAAATTATTATCTCCCTATATAGGAATATAAACATTTCAGCCTTGGAATTACTCCTTCATGTTTAACTTTCTTGTGTTTCTCTTGAATCTTGTGTCTGAATATATAATGTTCCATTCAGTTATGGTCTTTTAACATCAGTCCTCTATTTATTTAAGTATCAATTTCCCCCCTAAAGGATTACATTCAGTTTTGCTGGGCAGGTTATTCTTGAGGGTAATCCTAGCACCTTTACCTTCCAAAATATCATAATCCAAGCCCTCTGCTCCTTTAATGTGGAAGTCACTAATCTTACGTGATCCTGACTTTGGCTCCATGATATTTTAAGTGTTTCTTTCTGGGTGCTTGAATTATTTTCTCTTTGACATGGAAGCTCTGGAATTTGACTATAATATTTCTGGGAGTTTTCTTTTGGGGATATCAGAAGGCAATTGGTGCATTGTTTTCAATTTCTATTTTATCTGGGATCTAAGATGTCAGGGATGTTTTTCCATATAATTTCTTGAAATATGATGTCTAAACTCGTTCTCTGATCATGGCTTTCAGCAATTCCAATAATTCTTAAACTGCCTCTCCTCAACCTACTTTCCAGGTCAGTTGTTTTTTCAATACAATATTTCATACTTTCTTCTGTTTTTAAAATTATTTTAACTTTGTTTTACTGTTTCTTGATGTCTCATGAAGCCATTACCTTCCACTTGCCAAACTGAAATTTTTAAGGAATTGTTTTCTTCAGTGACTTTTTGTGTCACTTTTACCATTGGTCGATTCTGTTTTTTTAAGGTGTTATTTTCTTCAGTAATTTTTGTGCCTCTTTTACCAATCTTATAATTCTTTTTCATAATTTTCTTGTATCACTCACTTATTTTGCCAATTCTTCCTCTTCTGCTCTTATCTCTTTAATTCCTCCAGGAATATTTGTTGGGTTTGAGTCCAATTAGCATTTTTCTTTGAGGCTTTTTAAAAGGTGTTTCATATTGCTGTCTTCTGAGTTTATGTCTTGGTATTCTCTGCTACTATATATGGTCAAATTCTTTTTGTTTTTCTTTGCTCATTTTCCAGTCTATTTCTTAACTTTGCACTTTATGTTAAAGTTTGGCTCTGCTCACCTTGGAGTGAGCAGGCATTGTCCCAAGCTTCAGCCTTTTTTTGGGCTTCTCTTTTCAGAGCTAGTTCTGGGGTTCTGCAAGTTTTTAGTGCTTCCAAGGTGGTGTGATGCTGGGAAAGGTATGGTTACCACTCTCCTGGTCTTTCCCCAGGATGGTTCCCTGGTCCCCTGCAGCCACCAGTGCTAGTGCTGTGCTTTGCCCTTCCTCCCTTCTGCCCTGGAAGTGTGACTCAAAACTGCATATGGGCAATGCAGTTGCCAGTCAAAGCCAGCTGTCTGCAAAGTGTCCCTCCTGTAATCTCTTTCTGACCAGTTTTCTGACACCCTTCCTGTCTCTGGGCATCTAAAGCTGCTGTTGCTGTGGCGCTGTTGCCCCTATTGTGTGGGCTCTCTGGACTCCACTCTAGTTTCATAAATGTCTCCTACAAATCTCTTATATTTTCTTAGGTCAAAAAAATGGTCTTACCTGGATTTTATGTTGCCTCTGCCACTTTAAGTTCTGATTGGAGGTGCCATTTTAAAGTTGTTTGGAGATGAATGCTGAAATAGTTCAGCAGGATGGCTGCCCCTAAATCCATCAGCTTGGTCACCCCTTCTTTTATAAGAAATATTACAAGGATTCTTATTTTCAAAACAACTTAGTTTCTGAGGACAATGTAAACTAAGGAACCATCATTATCATCATTCACAGAAACACTAATAGTAATGGATTTCTATACAATAACATTTACATTAAGCTCACCCTTACACTAAAAACCTGTGCCCACATGATCTCTTTGAAAAAATGCTCTCTGATTTATATCAAGTGTCACTGATTTTATCTAATCTAAACACTCTGATTGGGACTCGAAGCTACATTTAAAAATTCAACCACTGAAAATAAATGCCCCCTTCCTCTACTAGAAACTGAAAAGCCAATTATTTTGGATTTATTTCCAAAATTAGATAGGGAATCAACATCATTACTTGGTATTTTACATGCCACTATTATATTTTCTGAAAAAAAAAGACATCTAATAAATGTCTCTGGGGAAAGCAATTGAACGCTTATTTTTCCTGAATTCAGACCAAATCATGCACAGACCAAAAACAATATGCTCAGCAGTAAACAACCTTGGCACCAAAGCTCACATCATAAATGTATTTGAGAAGAAATAAAGTAATGGCAGTCCTTCACAGAGAAACTCTGCAACAAATGTTTTGTGGTATTTGAGAAGGAAAGCCACCTGGCTAACCTAAGGCAGTAGATGGACCAGGGAAGGCAGGGCCAGGAAGAACTTCCATAATATTATCCTATGAAACTTCCACCTTTTAGTAGTAGTAATGCCAAAAAGATGCCAGGATAAAATAAATAATATTTGAAGCAATAAAAATTAATTTTAAAAGAAACTAAATTCAACATTTACCCTGTCTTCTCTTCCTCAGAGTTAGGTGACACAGACTTATAAAGTCCATATTTCAATGTAAATATACTCTTTAATTTATATCTTTCTTAATACTTGGTTAGAGAATTGAAATTGAAAAGCTTACTCACATAACAAGTAAGACCAAAGAGGCTCTGTAAAATATACTACAATTAAATATCATTTATTCTAATGTAATAAAACAGTCCAAATATCTTGCAATCACAGCTTCAGAATCTGAAAGGACCATAGATCATCAGGTACAACCTCTTCAATTTTCAAATAAGTTAACTGATGTTAAGTGACTTTCCAAAGGCCACACAAGTATTAAGTGAAACAAAAAGGATTTCAAAGCAAGGGCTCAGATTCTAAATCCAATGTTACACATACATTGTTAGAGACATAAATCAGGCCAATAAATGCTGTTAGTCATTGTACTGGACTGTAAGGAAAGTTCCTTTTTATCAAACCATTGCTTACATAATAAATTCCACTATAGGCAGGAAGAATTTTGTGCTGCAGCTGTGCAATAATTTACTCATGATTTTAAGAAATAAAAACTGCCAAGTACAAAAGTACTTTTAAAAGAAATGCACACACCAAAGCAAATTTACATAAGAGCATGTAAAGAAAAACTTTATTTGCCCATGCTTTACTAAATATGTACTATCATTACACAGTATTCAAATCAATAAATGTTTGTTGAGTGACACTGAATTAATCATAACAAGTTTTTTTAATTCATTATTTGTCTAGAGGACATATACTCTGGGTAAGATTAAAAAGCTTCAGACAAGGCTGTTTAAGCTCTTAGAGCAAATCAATCTGTAGATGGTAAGAAACTGTCTAATAATAATTCTGGCCTAATGTTGCAACTCTCTTCTTTGAGGACCCTTTCCAGTTCTGAACCTATGACTATAGGTTTCTATAATCCTATAAACTTCTAACTCCTTATTTCTTTTCACTTCTAATTTCTCAAAGTTCTTTCCTACCAGATAAAATAGTATGGAGGATATCTTAGAGCTAATATTCTTTACTTCTTAAAGTGAAATATGGATAATTGAGGTACAAAATATCTGACTCAAAGATTTGCTCGCTTAAAAAACCCGGCATCGACTGGGAAGGGCCTCCGCACAGAGCTCTGCAAAGTAAACAAGGACTTAGGAAATAAGAATGATATTGTAAGATTTGCAAACTGCTTTATATTTTAACCTTTGATCCTTATTTCAATCCTACAAAATAAGTGTTCTGGTTTTGGTTGTCTTTTTGTCAATCAAACATGTTCAACTTTTCACAATCCCATTTGGGGTTTTCTTGGCAAAGATAGTGAAGTGGTTTGCCACCTCTAGCTCATTTGAGGCAAACAGGGGTAAGTGACTTGGTCAAGGGCACACACTTAATTAAGTGTCAGGGGCCAGATTTGAACTGAGATTCTCCTGACTCCAGAGCCAGTACTCTATCCACTGAACCACCTAGTTGCCTCAAGTGCTCTGGCTAGCTTTCCCCATTTTACGGATAGAGAAACTGGGGCTCAGTATGATTAAATGATTTTCCCAGGGTTATACAGCTAGTATCAGACAGAAATTGAAGCCTCAGTCTAAGTCCAGTACTCTAATTATCACTGAGACTGACCTTCCACAACACATTTCTTCTTCCTAGCTCACAATGCCTGAGAAGCTATCTAAAGCCATGATGGAGAAATACAGATTTTATACTTAATAACAAAGACGATCCTATGTATAATGTAATGAGTTGTCTCAAACACATGTGATCCTGTCCATGGAGATAATTCACCAAAGTAATGCAGATCACATTAATCTATGCCTGCCAATCCTGTATGACTTTTGTACCTCTTCCTTAAGTATGTGAGTCATTAATGTAAAAGTATGATAACTGTATATAAACTAATAACGACTTCAGCTACATTTGGAATTTATGAACTGGCATGGAAACCTCATCACCATCTATGATATTGCTTCTTCCAGGAAATGTAACGGACTTACAAATCTTGAGAACGTAACTCGTTTGTAAGTTAGACTGCCTATGGATCACAATATTCACTACGAGAGAATAAGTTATAGATAGGAGGACAACTGAAACAGTATGAAATAGTAGTTAAGCAGCTAGAATTAAATGTAGAATTCAGCAAAGTCAAGTTTTCTTATTCATGTCATCTTTGGCTTTTTCTTCCTCCAAAATAAAAAAGGAAAAAACATTTATTCTCAAATGAAACAAAATGGCTATAGAATTCATTTATTTTCAAAAACTATTGGCAAACAGGATGATTATTAACCAGGCTTATGGATGAAAAAATATGAACAGGGAATGTTTAGAATAATGTCATAATTTAGATCACAATAAAAGTATTTTCAAAGTTTTTCAGTAATATACTACTCTATATATTCCATTATGTTGCCTAAAATTTCTCTACAAACAATAAAAAACTGAAACATCAATTATAAGTGATTTGGGGTATATTCTGGAAGGCAATAACTGCTTTCCTTTTTTGATAAGAAAAAAGCTTTAGACCAAATAAAAAAATTTGTGATCAGTAAAATGGAAGTTTCCTTCCAAAATAGTGTCTACATATTTCTCATACATTAGTTCATGTTGTCATAGAAATTTATAAAACCTCTTTAAAAGTAAAATCTTAACCAATCTTTATTGATTTCCTATACGTTAAATATGTCTTTAATGAAAACATGCCAGAGAGGTCATGAATTTATGAAGTCATATGCCTCTAAAACAACTGCTGTCTATTGACTTAAACATATGAAAACACACCAGTCATGTAGCGTTGTGACATTTTACTTACAAATCTGTCACTACAAGAATAGGGACAAAAATTGACTTTTTAAGGCCCTTTTAAATCAGAATCTCTTAAAATGAGTGATGAAACCAAAAAGGAAGGGCTGTTCCCCTTGACTGTCACACTGAAAACAAGTCCTTAAACACTAATAATAGGCTTTATGAATTTTTACCAAATTTAATCTCTGTTGATTATAAATTTTAAAAAAATTAAAATGAATATTCATGCTTAATAATTTATGTTTTCTATTACTTCACAGTATTAATATTTAGAGCAAGATGTAGACATCTTCTACAACTAATAATAGGAAGCAATTATTTCACTTCAATGTAAGTCATTTGGTCATTTCTTGTCAATGCTTCATGAAAATCTTTTGATTTAAAGAACACATGCTTCAAGTGTATTTTCTGCAAATAAATTTATTTTTAACTGAATTGCTACTTTGTTATATTTCTTTTACATGAGTTATTGAAAGTTCATATGTAGGAACCATAATTCTTTCCATTCCAAATACAGATCACAAAACCAACATCCATACTTAGTGAATAAGTTGGCTTTAGCAAAAACCTCAAAAATAATCCATGTGAAACCTGCCAGCACATTCTATAATGCAAAATGAAGATTTCTGAGAAAACTGCCAAAGTAGGAAACATAAATAGTTATATTACCCTAATAGAGGCAGTCTATTATAGAAAGAGTATATATTTAGAAATTAGAAGACATGGGCTTATATCTCCATTTTAGCATAAACTAAACATATGATCGATCATAAGAAAGTCACTTAGTGTGCTCACATGTAAAAATACAAATATTAATGTTTGTAGTACCTGTCTCATAGGATTTGCATAAAAAAAGCATTCTGTCACTCTTAAAAGACATGAACAACTTAGTAAAATAAAGAAATTAAAATCTTGAAATATCACAGGTTCCTGGTTAAGTGTGATGAAGAACTATACATTTTCCTGTGTGAATGTTTTCATCAATTTGGCAACTAAGAAGCTTCCAAAATATATTCACTATCATACATACATATTAAGAATTAAAAACAAATTTGTCAATGTAACATGGATTTTAATATAATTGCATAAAACTTTATTAAAATCAGTTGTAAAGGAATAATCTTAATGGGTGCCATTCCACTAAGTATATCTGATCAAGAGGAGTAGAGAAACAAGGGGAGTAGAGAAACAAAGTGGGAAAAGCCTGCACACAACTTTGCTATAAGGACAAAATTCTATCACAAGTTCCAGTTCTGAATTCAAGATTCAGAAGAATCAAAAAAACAAGGAAGATTAAGGAGAAATGTCCAGCAACTTCAAAAAAGCAGCTGGCATTTTTGCCTGTAGACAATCAATAACTTATGCAAGTTCTTTAACCTGACTTGATGCTGCCACAGTCATGCGGGGGCTCTGATTCCCTCCTATCCTTCTTCTGCGACAGGGGGAGGGACAGTATCTTCTAGTAGCCCTCTTTTACCTAAATCAAATCAGAAGGAAGAGCCATGCAAACTCCTATACACTAGAGATCCTAAAGCACATGAACACGATAGATAGATAGGTAGGTAGGTAGACAGACAGACAGACAGATAGATAGATAGATAGATGAAGAGAGAGAACATTTAACAGTTATAAGAGCACAGACAAGGGAGGTTGCCCTGAATGCTTCTAAAAAAACCAGACTGAGAAAAAGGCTGCCACCCAAATATGGAGAACAAATTCCTAACAAAACAAAACTCTTACCACATCAACATTATATAAAATGAATAAACTATTGGCATTATGCAGCTTATGCTAAAATACTTAGTGATCTCATCCTTATCATAACAAATTATCTGCCAGAAAAGACCTTCAAGGTCAACACTGGCAACAATTAAAAAGTAATGAAAAACATTTATCCCAAAGGCAGAGTTACAATCTCTTACTTTGAAGCAATGTGCTGTATATTTTATTAGCTGTCACTTGTTTAATTATTCATTTCAACTCTTATATTCCATACAGAAACCTCAGGTTGATCAGATTTCTATCTCAATCTTTTTTTATTTCAAAAGCAAATAACATTATTTAGAATGTTAGCAAATGAAAATTTCTAGTACCACTTTGGTATGGAAACAACAACCATTTTGAATTGAGCGAACTCTCAAATTTTCACATTGAAAAACATAATATATATATTTTAACTTTTACTTTCTAGTTAATTTAAATAATTTATTTTCCTACAATTCCTGATCCTTTATTTAAGGCTTTACTAAAGTTCCCACTCTACCTTTCTATACTCCTAATCTTAAATTAGACATCAAGGTTTTTTTCAATAACCCAGTCACTGAAGACTATTTGTCTTGGACAAAGGCACATTTGCTCATTACTATGATACTTTTAAAAAGCCCTTTATTTGTATCTTTCCTCTATATTTCCTCTGCTCTTTAAATTTTTATTCTTATGCTGTTAAACTGAACACTTTTGCTATCTCCCTGAAGTCTTTTTTTTTGGCATATTGTACTTCTGCAGACACCCTTACTGTCATCAGCTTAATCTGCCCCTCTATTCCAGACACACAAAATAATGCTAAATGTGTTTCTTGACTTGTGAAACAGACAGTGCTTACGCAAAAGAATTTTGGGGCACTCATGTAACAGTACCCCAAGACTAATATACCTGCCCTCCCAAGGAGGTTATCTAGTTTTTTTTAAAGCACATTTTAGAGATAAGAAAATTATGCCCCAGAAATGTTAAATAACTTGCCTGAGGTCACACATATAGTTAATGAGATTCTGGAGTTGAATCCAGTTCTTTGATTGTGAAACGACTAAAACTATACTACCCTCTCCTTTACAAAAATGACATACAGAGATGCTCCCTCCACTATTAATGATACCAAAGAGAAATCAAAGGGATCTGCTATACTTAGCAGATTTGAAATGGATGATTCATGTCTCTCTGCCCCATTTGGTGGTCTGAGGCAACACATCACAGGCATTCTTCCATGAGAAAGGATTAATAATGGAAAAGAAAACAAAAAACAATCAACCACCACCTTCCCTTGACCTTCCCATACCATCTGGCCAACAACCACTTCTCCCCTTTATTTCCAAACTTCCTGAAAAACTTACAATATGTTTTCATTTCCTCATTACCCACTCTTTACTTTTTCAAGGGGGCATCCCTTGAATAACTACTTAAAGAGGTCTATTTTGAATGGGTGTATCTCTCTCAAAGTAAGAATGTGATAGAGACTTTAGCCTAAAATGTCCAGGGTCCCACATTGCATCCTGGGCCATCTCCAGTCATCCCGATGCATATATCAGGCCACTGGATCCGGATGACTGGAAGAGAAAGTGAGCTGGTGCCCTTGCACAGCTCTCCTTCCCTCAAATCAAAGTCAGCTGCAAGTAATGTCATCATCTTGATGTCACGGTCCTCTTTGACAACAAAGGACAAACACAACAACAACAACCCACTTCTTAACCCTTTGAAATGTTTTCCATAACCATTCTACTGTAACTGCTTTCCAAAGGTCAACATACGCAAAATCTCTAATTCCATTAGCCTTTCCTTTACATTCTCATCTTGTATGACTTCTTTGTGCAGTCTATAAACTGACTGCTCCCTCTCCTTGGATTCTGAAATAACGTATACCCCTGGTTCTCTCACCTGCTTTTACAACAGATTCCTTTCCTTCCCACCTCTAGTAGTTCCTTCCTTGCTTCCAAAACCTGTAAACTAAATGTTGTTTCCCAAGGATCTATCCTGAGTCTCTCTCCCTTGGCAATACCACTTCCTCCCAAAGCTTCAACTATCAATTCTGTGAAGAGGACTTCCAAATCTATGCCTTCTAACAGCGTCTTCTCTTGTAAGGTACACTCTAATCCTTGGGGCTGCTAGGTGGTACCGTGGATAGAGCACCAGTGCAGGAGTCAGGAGGACTTGAGTTCAAATCTCACCTCAGACACTTGACACTCCCTAGCTGTGTGACCTTGGGCAAGTCATTCCCTCATCCTGGGTCACCTCCAGTCATCCTGATGAATATCTGGTCACTGGATTCAGATGGCTCTGGAGGAGAAGTGAGGCTGATGACCTGCACAGCCCTCCCTCACTCAAAGTCAAGTGCAAATTATGTCATTCATTATTTCTCTGATGGCATGGTCTTCTTTGGCAACAAAGGACGAACACATATTTTCATCCTCAAATACCTAGAGGACACACTTTAAAAAATATGCTCCTCTGGTGTGTAAAATTCAACATTTTCTAAAAAGCTGAGTTGAATAGCTTTCCTTAAAACTTGTTCTAATTTCTTAGTTAAGTATTTCTGTCTGTGGCAGTAGCATTAGCCCAATAACACATCTTTAGAACTTTTTGGATAATCTATGATTCATCCCTCATCCTTAGATGCAAGAAATTGAAATGACCAAATTTTACTCCATAAATCTACAGGGCAACTCACATCCATACCTTCCTCTTTATTCTCACTGTCTCTACTATATAGGAAAAAGGCATAGTTGGAATAGTCATAAAATTTGCAAAAAATAAAATTATTTGATATGTTACAGCATCAATATGCCATACAAGTCTCTTATTCTCACCCAAATTGCTGCCTTGCTTTTACTGTAATTAATCAGCAAGTGGAAGAGGTCAAGTGTGAAATATAGCAGAGGTCAAATGTGAAATGTGGCAGAAAGGTCAAGAAAAATGAGGATTAAGTGATCATTGATTCCTTTGGAGAGAGCAGTTGGAAGTCAGACAGCAATAAGTTTGGAAAACGGTAAGATGAAAAGAAGGTTCATAGTATAGATGACTTTCCTAAAGGAGTTTAACTCAGAAAAGACTGAAAAATACAGACTCAGGGAAAAAACTGAATTAAATAAACCACTGTTTGGTAAACCCAAAAACATGAATTACTTTGTGGGGAAGAACTCTACAACTGAAAAACATAACCAGAAAAATGGGAAAATAGTTTGGCAGAAATTAAGTTTAGATCCATTTCTCATCTCATACACCATACACTACAATAAGGTCAAAAAATGTCACCCAAGTATTAAAAATCAAATCACTATTAAATCTGATTTAGAAGTTTTCTCTTTCTTTTCATCTTACTCTTCCCTTGTCACTTTCCCTGTAGCAGCAAACATAGTTGTCACCCACCATATTATACTGCTGTATTTGAGGATGGGACCCATTTCCTCAAAATTTAGCCCTGCAGCTAAGTTTTACTCATCTACGGTAATTATGCTGCCTTGGTCATTCAATTATTTATTTCAGCTTATGGAAAAATATCCTAAATCTGCTAACTTTGATTTATACCTATAGTATCTTCTCTTGACTTTTTTTTAAATCACTACTTTTAATGCCACTATCATTAAAGTAAGATTTTTTTTCTCCCTTTATCAGATATCCTTAAAAAGACACTAATGGATTGAGAACAGGACACTTTCCTTTGTTCAATCCCTTCCTTCAATTTTATCTACTGTTACTCCAGGCTATCATTCACATGTTTCTCTGCTATTAGGTCACCTAGGTAACAGCCCAAGGAACTCCTTAAACTGCTGAAGGCTATTCCTAGGAATAGAATGGAGCTGGGTAGCAGTCCACATAGAAGCCCAGAAAACCTTCCTCTATTTCCCAGAAGAGAGGCTATAATAAGCAGAAAGGTAGTATAAGAGGAAAGAGGACAAGGGGCCAGGGCGGGAGTTGGAAAATTAGGACCATGGAAGGACATAAGAGCATGAACTATGAGACTGTGTGTGCTACCTATTCTAAAGGTACGTTATTGTAACAACTGGAATAGCTATACTTTGAAAGCACATATTATTCTAAGTCTCAGGTTCAGAGTCTATGAATTGTTTTTAAAACTTCAATAACTATATTTTCATATATTAGTTTTCTTTATAATTCTACATATTTTACTTTATGCATTTAAAAATATTCCAAGAAGGGATCCATAAGTGTCACTGGCCAAAGGGGTCCAGGAAACAAACAAAAAGGTAAAGGACCTCCCCCCGCATAAATTTTTAGAACTCAAATTGAATTTGGAGATTATCTAATCAAATCTTTTCATCATAGAGGGATAAATAGAGACCCAGAGAATTTAAGTGACTTACTCAAAGTCATCCAACTAGTTAGTGCCAAAGTTAGGCTTTCTTCAATGTCTCGAACTCCAATCTAATGTTAATTTTTTAATTGCTCTAAATTGAGGACAACCTGCAACCAACTTTAACAAAGTAGGAGGATTTCTCTCTTATTCTTCAGAGCGTGAGCAGAATATTCTTTAATCTGTTACAGACGATAAAATGTAGAAAAAGAAAGGGGCTGGAGTCTTCTGACTTTGGAAGGGCAACAAAACATCTTTAATGGTCACTGACCATTATCCTAACTTTATCTTGGGCCCAAACTATTATGTTGGGGAAAATAATTAAGAAAGCTTCTGATATCTAAACTGAATGTATCAAATCAATAAAGGAGGTTCTTCTACTCACACTAAGGGAACAAGAGTTCTACCTCTTTCAGATCTGAATAGAAAGCCCTAGTTTTTTATTTTGCTTTGTTTTTGTTTTTATGAAGTTCTAACAAACACCACCACCATGAATGCTGTTAAACAGAGCTGTCCCCTGTACTACAATAAGACTGACGGCCTCCTGTACCACTTCTTAAGAATTTCAGAGCTTGACTTCAATCCTCTCCTGTTGTTTGTTAGGAGATGGACCATTCAGAAGACTCCAATGTTTTGTTTTGGTTTTGGGTTTGTTTGTTGTTTGTTTGTTTTTTGTTTTATTTTTTTTTAACATGACTTCAATAGCTCAATTCTAAGATTCATGGCAAGGAAAAGTTCTACAGGTGTTAAATACAGAAAAGAATATTTAAGCAATCCAGTATATCTACAAAGATCATTTTTGTAGCTAGGAAAATGAATAAACCATCAAAAAATGAGGGACACCCAATGTTCCACATTCTAACAAAGCTATTTTCTGTGTCCACATTTATCCCTGAAAAAACACAGAATTTTTAACCTTCTACGTCTTTCTCTGCCAGATACATTCATTTTTATTCTTGTCTCATTTGCAGTAGCAGCTCACACTAGTAAAGTTTTTTTTAAAGAAAAATTCAAATGAGCAAGTGACTTCATAAAATAACATTATTATTTTTATTTTCGATATCATAAGAATAAATAAAATTCTTTTCCAATTTGAGCAGCATATACTGAGTGACTACATTAGGCTTTTTGTTTGACTTTAAAAAAGATTAGTTTCTTCATGGGTAAAATGAGGAATTGGCCTAGAATTGATGATCTTTAAGGTATTTCCTAATTCTAACACTCTGATTCCGTTAGTTTATAACATCACAACAGTACATTTCAAAAATTAATAATGTGAAATACAAATTAAGGGAAAAAAATCTCATTTTCATGTTATGAAGTTTATACCGCTCTAGAATTTTAAGGGAAAAAATATCACTTATGCACCTGCTGCCGGGACTTGGACGAGTACAAAGTACTTTAGTAATACAATATTCAAAAAATACAAGATGAGAAACTGAGTGTTCACCCAATGGTCAGGAGAAACTTGAGGACATAATTCAAGAGCATGCAGGTAGAAATAGCTATAAACAGTAAGTGCCCAGTGCCCTCCTGTCTAGTTTGAAATAGACAAGCTTACAAGTGAAGGACCCTGTTTATTTAAATGACAATTAGTTCTATCCTGAAAATCAAAACTGAATTAAAGAAAAATTTTAATTTATAAAAACCATTTCTGTTTAGATATTTTAACTTTGAAGATATTGTAAAGACAATGTTTTGTTTATTTTTAAAATACATTTATTTATTTTAATCATTCATTTAAAAAATCTTAAGTTCTGAATTTCATTCCTTTCCCCTCTACTCATTGAGAGGGCAAGCAAAAATATTTCTGCATGAACTGTGTTGCAAAAAAAGCAAGGAGAAATAAAGTGAAAATTATGCTTCAATCTATATTCAGAGTTCATCAATTCTCTCTCTGGAGGTACAACGAGTGGTAAATTTCTTATTTTTCTGGTTGCATCCTGTAATTTCAAGAATATAGGGAATCTACTCTCTAGAAACAATCCACCAATCCAGATAGGCAAATCATCTGCACATCGTAGTCTCAGAGAGTAGCTTAAGGCTCTGAAAGGTCAGGATGCTTGCCCACGGTCAAACCCCCAAAGGCAGGATCTGAACCCAGGTATTTCTGATTCTAAGGCGAGTCTTCCCCTAGATCACAGTGTTTACTCTTCCCTGGGAAAAGTGGCAGGAGAAAGGGAAAGACTGTTGGAGGAAAATATGAGACATTGACAATAGTGTTATTTTGCTCTATTATTTTAGTAATTTTACCTTTATGATCAGTTTTAGAACTTTTTAAAAAAAACAATATGTAGTTTTATAGCTTTAGAAGTCTTGAGGAAGTGTGAGAGCATGAAAAAGGCATGGATTTGGAATCAGAATTTTTTTGGGATTCCTTTTGTTTTTAACTCTAAGACTTATGAACCATGTCACTGGGCAAGTTGTATCACTGCTTCCAGCCTTCAGCTTCCACATCTGTGAAACAGGGAGAATACAGAAACTATCTGCCTCACAGGGTTGTTGTAAGGAATGTTTTGTAAAATAATGTGCTAAATAAATATTTATACCCCTAGCATATCCTTTATGCTATACTGGGATTTTCCCTTTATGACTTTAGGGAGCAAATGCTCCCTAAGCCTAGAGAAGTAGGAATCAATTTAACCCTGCACTGGACCTCCTCTGATTAACTGTGCTAAAGATCCAAATTTCTTTTTTCACTGAGAAAAAGTAAATCATTTTTTAAAGTCTCTATTTCAGGGACACTGGTGAACCAATAGTCAATATCAAAAGGGAGTAAATGACGTTACTCCCTTAACAATAAGAAGTCTCTTATGTACTATGTAAAAGTAGATAATTTCCTAAAAAGTAATTCATGTGTAATTGTCATTCTTTATATTGCATAAGTGACAACTCGGTATTATATATTTAAAAATTATATTGGTTAAATACTGCTCCTAATGATCAAATTACAGAAAATGTAGAATGACAACTCCTTGTGCATATGGACATTGTGCATATGTTTTTACATCCTCAGCGACTCCCATGGTACCTTTCAATTAGTAGGCATTCATGTTTTTGTCATTTATTCAAGTTTTTTTTAGTTGAATTATGAACCTGCATGAAAACACTAAAGATGCCATTTGAAACACTGAAAGTTGAATTAAAAAAACTACATTTGAAAGTAACTTGCTGTGTAAAAATCAGATTTGAGAAATCTGTTTATAAAATACCACATTTCTTTTTTTAGCAAGCTATATCTTTATGGCTATTATTTTCCATTTTCCTATTACATTTTCCCAGGGAATAGCTGATCCCAAAAGTTGTTTTACCTATATGTACAAAAATATTTATAGCAGCTCTTTTTGTGGTAGTAAGAAACTGGAAATTAAGAGCGTATTCATGAATGAGCTGAAAAATGGCCAAACAAGTTGTGGTACATAACTGTGATAAAATACTATTCTGCTGTAAGAAACGAGAAGGAGAAATTTCAGAAAATCCTGGGAAGACTTATATGAAATGATGCAAAGTGAAGTGAGCAGAACCAGGAGAACATTGTCCACAGTAACAAAAAACATCCTTAGATAATCAGCTGTGAAAGATGTAGCTACTCTGATTTAGATAATTATCCAAGACAATTCTGAAGGAATGTAATGAAAAATGCTGTCTACCTCCAGAGAGCGAATTGATGAACTCTGAATATAGATTGAAGCATAATTTTCACTTTATTTCTCCTTGCTTTTTTTTGCAACACAGTTTATGCAGAAATATTTTTGCTTGCCCTCTCAATGAGTAGAGGGGAAAGGAATGAAATTCAGAACTTAAGATTTTTTAAATGAATGATTAAAATAAATAAATGTATTTTAAAAATAAACAAAACATTGTCTTTACAATATCTTCAAAGTTAAAATATCTAAAAATTTTATAAATTAAAATTTTTCTTTAATTCAGTTTTGATTTTCAGGATAGAACTAATTGTCATTTAAATAAACAGGGTCACTAAATGCTTAATATTCCCTATAAATCATTATAGCCTCAGAGCTAGAACAGAACCTTTTCCTTTCTCATTTCGGAGATGAGCAGTAACTGAAGCAACTTACACCTGGTCTAACCAGTCTAGTCTTCATCACAAAACTTAATCAGTATTAGGAAAGCCAGTAGTTTAAATGCAGAGCTGCTCTTTCTATTCTACGATGCTGCCTCAAATATCTACAATATTAATTTGACTGGGAAGGGACTAAAAAAATGATCACATTAGTATTTATAAAATTTAACACAAAATGATGAAATTAAAGATTGTAAGCAAACAAATTATTGCTTCCCATATAGACAGTATCTAATTAGACACATTTTTCACTTGAGTAGATTTTTTTTTATTAAAAACAGGTAAATTCAGATCATCTATTATATAAGTAGAAGTTTAAAATTTTTTACATTACTTATAAACTACAAACTTTGACTTATAGTACCATAATTAGGATTATTTTTCTCACTTTCACCTGAACTGATCATGCCTAATTTCTTAACTAAACTCAGCATTATTCTTAGCAATAAAGTAACCTCATCATCCTTCACATAATTATTTTCATCTCACAATTCACAGTCTAGGCAGCAGTAAAAACATTTATTGATGTTGTTTTAATTGAGTTTTTGTAACTGTGAATATATTTTTCCTTTTTAAAAATAAAAGTTTCATTGATGGTTTCTTATACTGCTGTCTCTTCCCCAAACCTAACCTTTTCCCACCCCTAAACAAAACTCTGTCTCCCTTATAACTAACAAAGTTAATAAAAACAAAGAAACATTGAGACCAAGTCTGAAACCATATCCCTTATTCTACAGCTACAGTGTTTCTTCAGCTCGCTACCAAGAATATGATCAGTCTTCTGAAGTCAAGACACAATGATGGATCAGAATTCTATTTCTTCCCTGGTGGGGTTGTTTTATTGTAATTGTTGTATTAATTGTTATCTTGGCTCTACTTACTTCACTCTGCGTCAGTTTATATGAGTCTTCCAGAGTTTTCTGGATGCTTAAATGAATTCATTCATAGCACCAGACTTCGAGTTAAGAAGAGGTGAGATCAGATCTTGCCCCAAACACTTTTACTCAGGTGTATAACACTATCACTTAACTTCTAGCCTCAATTTCCTCATTTGAAAAATAAGAATAATTATAGTATCTGCCTCACAAGATGGTTATGAGGACCAAATGAGATGATGGGTAAAGCACTTTGCAAAACTTGTAAAATACGTTAATGTTATTATTAGATAAATTGTTCTGCATGTTACATCCTTAGGTCACAAAAATGTATTTAATAGGATCAAACGTTTAGGTGTGAAAGAAGCATTATAGTTAATCGAGCCCAAATGCCTCTTTTTACAAATGAGGAAAATGAAGCCTCAAGAGGTTAAGTGACTTTTTCAAGGCCATGTGGGTCCTATACCACAGTAACAGAGTCAGGAGTCATATGAAAGTTTTATAACTCCAGGGCCAGTTCTCAATCTCAATCCCAAACTACCTACTCTACTAATGCTCCCCTAATAACAGAACCACACACTTAACAAAATGTATATGCTCAACTGCTCCATTTGGAATGACAATTTTCACTGTCCCATAATAAAGGCAGGAATAGCTTCCACATTTCTCCTCTCCCTTTCCTGCCTCCAGTAATTTAAGTTGGGTTTGAACTTCCTACACCTAAACAGATTTCTGCTTTACATATCAGCAGCTAGAATCATTGGCAGCTGCAGTCTCTACTAACCCTTTCTTTGACTCTAAAGTATTTGAAAACTGTTGACAGTGTGGGAAGAGTATATACAAATTCTGGTTATAAAATAAATAGGTGCTAACACCAAGTCTGCCACAGTTGACCCTATTCTGGATTGCCACTGGGGTAAAAGTTAGAAGAGACAACTAGGTGAGAATAGTGGAATTGTCCCACAAAGTAAAAGCAGGAACCATATAGGAAAGATTTAGGGAAATTCCAGAAGCAAAAAAAAGAAGAGTGACCACTAGCCTTAATTAAGGAATAAGACCCACTTGGAGGGAGGAAAAGGGAAGATGGCAGTCATCTCAGAAGTGGAAAGAAGAGATGGGTAGCTCCCATGTCCTCTCTCATTTCTGCCATTTCTACTACTTCACCTGCAATATCAGGACATATAATTCAAGGGCTGTTTGCACTATAAACCACTGTCAGTTTTCAAATTAAGCTAATATAATATTGAACTATTATATGTGTGAATGACACAGAATTCTCACACTTGAAAGTGGGCATAACATTTATTAACAAAGTGAAAAAAAGGAAGTTATGATTCCAGATTCTATCATAATAAAGTTTTCGAATCATCACAAACCTTTTAAAAAACTGTTATAATACATATGAACAAAAAGTAAATAGTCAAAGGTGATGAATAGTTTTCAAAATAAGAAATATATAGTTGCTATCAATTTAAAAATTTCTTATCCTCACTAATAAGAAAATTAACAATAGGTTTTGATCATTGTTTAAAATTTCTTATCTGTTGGAATTTCACTTTTATTTTGAGAATTTGATTTATTCCACCTTTTCATCAAGTTAGGTAAAAGGTTATTTTTTAATTGTTACTCATTTCAAGCCAACAGATTTTAGCGTTTTAATCACTTCTGTAATCCTTTCATTTTCCATTTTGTCCTCTTCTTTTAATTTTCAGAATTTCCTCTTTTGAGCTTATTTGAAGTTTATTTATTAATGGACTTTTTCCAATTTTTAAAACTATACTGTTGATGCATTCATCCTCTCCATTTCTACTTAAGATACGTTTCTAGAGAAACAGTTTTTCTGCTTAGGATTGCTTTACCTGAATTCCAAAAATTCTGGCATACTATCACATACTAATTGTTTCTATGATTTAGTCTTTGAAGAAGAAGGTGACTGAAAGCAGAATATTGCTTGTACTTTGTGACATGTTTATATTAATTATTTTGCTGAGCTAATGGTCTTTCCTACTTTTTTTTTAAATTCTGCAACCCAAGATGGCTGTGAGTGGGGGCTAGGGATGAATTAAAGTAAATTATATGATTAAAAAAATACAGAAAAAAGGACAAAATTTTTCAAGATGAAGAGCAGAAAAAGTCAGACAACTAATTGTTATAATAAATTCATTAAATTCTTCACCAGAGAGTTTAAATATTTAAAAAACTTTTTAATTTAAAAACAACTTTTGAGGTACCACTTTGTACCTATCAAATGAGGAAAGACAACTAAAAGCAATGAAAAATTAGTGCTGGCATTAGTGTTGAGGAGAAATTGGTGAATTCATTTAAATGTAGTACAATTGCACATTTACAGAATCTCTCTGGGGAGAACCGAAAGGCAACAGTAAGAGTTAAAAAAAATATATTCGTAGTCTTTGAGCCAATAATTCCCCTGTTGTGAATATTTTCTAAATTATATTTTTTAAAAAACCACGTTATCTGTGTAAAGTTTTTTCTAGCAGCATTATGTGTAACTGCCAAGGGTCCAGGATCACACAATCACTACCTATCAGAGGCCAGATGTGAAACCAGATCTTCCTAAGCAACAGTCAGTTCTCCATTGAATACAATACCTTGCAATTTTTTTTTAAACACAATTTTCCTTAAGTCTCAATTCTGCTCATTACCTAATTTTAGCATTTATTTTAGCATAAGTATCACAGAAAGGCAGAGGTTAAAAAGGTATCAAGTATGGAGGAACTCTACTAACAACATTTAAATGACATTTCTTCAGTTCATATTCTATGTGTGATAAGCACCATATGATAATCCTTATGGGGTTCTTAGAGAAAAGTCACTCACTTTGATAAGCATCTCATCCCAGAGCAAACAAATCTATTTTATACCTGTAAGAATATTATCCAAATCTAAATCTATGTTTTCATATTACATGTCTTCTGACTCCAAACCTGCTATTTGTTCCACTATACAGAAGACTTAACTTTCTGAGTCTGTTTATCTGTAATCAGACTCATACTGCATGTTTCACAGGTTTGTTGTAAGAATCAAAATAGAATGATGGATGTGAACATTAAGGAAACCTGAATTAATATATAAATATAAGCTATTTTTATAGTGTCTTAAATTGTTACAACATCAAGACAGTAAATTCAAGGAAACTGAGAAAAGCCATAATTCTCTTATATCCTCCATAGGTTCCTATTACACAGGAGTCTTCAATACCCACAGTTAAATTGAGTTATTCAAGAAAGCACCACGGCCCATCTTGGATTATTTCAGATGTTTTTCTGTTGTGTTCAACTCTTTGTGACCCCATTTAGGGTCTTCTTGGCCGAGATAAAGGAGCTGTTTGCCATTTCCTTCTCCAGGTCATTTTAAAACATAAGGAAACTGAAGCAAAAAGGGTTAACTGACTTGATCATGGTCACACAGCTAGTGTCTGAGCCCAGATCTGAACTCACAAGGATGAATCTTCCTAATTTAAGGACCTTCACTCTATCCACTGTGCCACCTAACTGCTCTACTTCATTGAGAAATGTATAATTTTACGATTGTGACCCTAAATCTTCACAAAATTGCTAAATTATTTTGAATATATATTTAAAAGGTAGTGTGTATGATATCCTAGGTTTTCATCAAAAAGCGTTGATAAATTTGGTCATCTAGAGCATTTGTCTCCAAGGTGGATCCTGGATTAACAATAAACTGTAGGTTTTCAACCAGAGTGAAAAAAGGGGGAAAAGTCTATTGCCAACATAGTGAGAGAGGTGGGTTTACCTCCAACATAGTAATACCACTTATTTAAACACTTCTCTCCTTACTTCCTCCTTCCTGCTCCCCCTCCCACAGATGGGATTTGTGGGTAATCCATGTATAGAGAAGGGTATAATTCCCAGGGTAGTTCTAACCTAATCTGACAAAGGAATCTATAGCAGTTGGTGGGTAAATTTTCAGTAGCAGTGACCTTTGTTTTTCTGAACAGTGTCTCAATGAGCAAGCTCTATTCTTCCACCCCACCCCCAGACATACAATTTTTACTTTCTGGTAGTAAAAAGTACAATATCAGTGGATGGGGAGAGAACGGGTTGCAATTAAATTATCTAACCCCACTCACTCTCTCTTGCACTATCCTTCTAATCATTAAGGCTGTCATGTGCCTCGTTATCCCTGACTCCGCACAAAACTGAAGCTGCTCTTTGAAGCTACCGATGATTTCTTAACTATCAAATCTGGTCTGTTCTCAATCTTCATTCTTGAGCTCTCTGTATGTAGCATTTGACAGGTGGTCACTCAGCTCTCTCTGAGGTGTGTATTCCTTTTTCACTTCTCCCCCTACCTACTTCACCAAAGCCTCCTTTGCTTTATTATCAACCATATTATATTCTCAACTCAAGAATGTATCCCAAGGCTCTGTCCTGTGCCCTCTCTTTACTCTCTCAACTGGTAATTTCATCAGCTCTCAACAGTTTAATTATCTCCTTCATGTAGATAACTCCCAGGTCTATATATTAAACCCTAGTCTCTCTCCTTTGCTCCAGTCTTCCATGATGAATTGCCCATTGAACATTTCCAAATGTACATGGTAGGCATCTCAAACTCAGTATGTGCAAAACAGGAATCTCTATCTTTTCCCCAAAACCCACCCTTCTTCTGCACTTCCCATATTCTGGTCAGTCAGACTTTCAAATATAGTGTCATTCCAATTCCTTATTCTCACTTATATATGCAGGCAGTTGCCGAACTTTGTCCTTTCTATCTGCACAATACTACTGGCACAGGTTCCTTTTCTCTCCACCAGTGGTCACTACTCTAGGTCAAGCACTCATAATGTCTCTTTTTTTTTTTTTGGCAAGATGGTTGGGGTTAAATGACTTGCCCAAGGTCACACAAGCTAGTAAGTGTCAAGTGTCTGAGGCCAGATTTGAACTGAGGTCCTCCTGACTTCAGGGATGGTGCTCCAAAATCTCTTATCTGATTACTTCCAATAGTCTCCTAATTACCTTGCAATCCTTCCTTCACAAAGCAGCCAATGTGATTTTCTTCAAGTTCAGACCTGATCATGTCACTTTCCTATTCAGTAAACTCTAGTGACTACCTACTGACTCTAGGATCAAATATTTTATCTCATCCCTTTGTAATTTCTATCTTTTGTTACAATATACATAATTATTAGTACAGAACTACATGTATATCTAGAGCTATAGCCATACAATTTGTAATTAGGTCAATACATTTATATTGGGAATTAGTACATAAAAATTTTTTTACTAGTAGAACACTACCAATGTATGTATACTTACTTAAAAAATTATTACAACTTAATTGTTCAATTAATTTGATTAATGTATCTAGCCAAGCAGACAAATTTGTTTTTCAAAAGATTTTTTTTGTTGAAAGAAATGCAATATAAGAATCAAATAATAAGTCAATAACTCAGTGAACAAGGTAGCTTTTCAGCTTCAGTTGTGTTTTTATGAGTAAAGATACCATAAACAATACAAAACAAGCAGAAGTAAATTATTTCTGCTTTCAACTTGGTAGAAAGTTTTTAACATAAATTCATTTCTGTTTATCACATTATTCTGCCTACTAAATATACAACAACTTACTTTCCCATTCATATTTGGATGTTTAGGTCTGTTTTGTTTTTTAATGAGTGTTAGGAATGGCAAGAAGACCATTATGTTTGGACTGGGGAGTATAGGAGGGGAAACAGAGTCTTCACAGACAGGTTAGGGCCAGGTTGTGAAGGGTTTTAATGTTAAACAGAGAAGTCTATATTTTACCCTAAAGCCTACTGGAGTGCTACTGGAATTTACTGAATGGAGGAAAGATGGAAGGACAGGTGAGTGGAAGGGAGAGTGGAGAAGGGAGAGGCTTGAGGCAGGCAGACCAATGTAACAATCTCAGTGAGAGACAGGTTAATGGTTGTACGAGTGGAAAGAACTGGACAAATGATGCTATGGATATACAAATGAGATGTGGCAACTACGTTAATTAATATGTGTAGTGGTCCTGATAGAGAGCTGATGGGCTCAAAAATGCAGAATGAGATGTATTTTTGCACATGGCCAAATATGGAAAATTTGTTTTACTTGATGACTCATATCTGTTACAAGGATATTATTTTTTTTCTTTCTCAGTGAGGGGCAGGGCAAGAAACAAAATAAATACATAACTGCAAGAATAATTAAAATATGTGTGGTGAGGGAGACTGACAAATAAAGGAAGACACTGATGTTGCAAACCTAGGTGAATGGAAAGAGAGGTCACCGTGCTTTCTGCTCACCCAGTGGGATTCCCTCTGTTCTACTCATAACAATTTTAAAGGGTGGTGGCAGTATAACAGATAACTGGCCTTGAGCAGAGCAAAGAGCCTGCCCTTGAAGGGGCACCTATTACAGTCATGAGATGGCCTCAGGATTAGGAATGAGTTGGGGATAAAATGTGGGGGAGGATTTTCCAATGGCACCTGTGCATCTGCTGCTGTGGATATCCTGTTGTGGTTAGATTATCTGAGTAGTCAATACCCAAGCAGTGATAGGAAAAGGCAGAGTGGCAAGTGGTAGGTATGGCTATATTAAGAGACAAGTTCAATGATTGGGTATCCCAGAGGGAGTGGGATTCAATCTATCAGCTGGCTGATCACACTACCTCTGAGATCATGCCAGTCCACCCAGGGAGCTGAAGTCCCAACTTTGGAAACCTAAACCAGAGGAGTCAAACAACTGTGGCTGATAACACTCCTGAGTATGGGGGAACCAAATTAAAATGTACCTGGTAAATACTAAACAAAATAAATAAAAATATAATAAAACATAGATAATGTTAATGTGTCAACAGGTAACCTGCAAGTATCCTTGTACACGTCCCTTGGTTCTATTTGAATTAGACACCAATGATTTAAACTACCAGTTACTTCATCAGTACTCCTTTTTAAAAATATATATGTTGAAGAGCCTCCACCCACTCCCTGACCATCTTCTTGAGTTGCTATGGCCGTATGCATCACATTACACACAAACACAAGAACACACAAACATCACAAAACAAAAACCCACCCCACCAATCTTTCTAAATTTAGACAGCCTGGTTGTTGGATGATAGCTATTGACAGACCATATTTGAACATATTTTTGGTAGGCTTGCCAGAATTCACATTGGACTTGCATAGTCTTTGAGAACCCAGGGCTGCCTCCATACTATGTCATGATGAGGCGTTACTCTGTATGATTATTTGAGCAATAAGCTATAAAGATATTTATTGATCGATGGCAATATACACTGTCATTACCAGCTAATATAAAGTTATCTGTTGCATTAATGTCCACACCAGGGAAGCAGAATTAACAAATTCATTAATGTGCTTCACAGTTATGCTCTTATCTGCTTAATTTAGCCTTTCTACATAAGTTACAAGTATTATTCAGGAAAAGGATTCAATACAACTAGCTTCCATCTGCAAAATTCATGATTTGTGAAATTCAGGCATACTTGTAAAATGCAAATAGCTCTTATTTTAATCAAGTTACAACCTCTTACCTAAACCAACAAACAATTTGCTCTCCTAATAGAAATGCACACACAAAAAGCCACACAAATCTCATCATTGTCCTTTTCTGTCTTATTTATTAGTCTTTGGCCATATTTTCTCACATAAAAATTAAAACACATACATAAATACTGAAGCACAATTTGCGGGAGGAATTCCTACTCAGTTTTCTAGGTGCATCCAGAATTTATTCCTCTCCCAAGGAGGCTTTGATAAGGGAACAGTCAAGTATAATTTTTTTTAAAGGTAAGAGTATTATGCCTTCTAAATATGTACATCTTTTCTCCTTGCTTCACAAACAGGATCCATGCGGTATCTCTCAGGCCAAAGAAAAGAAGTGCCACTTTTTTCCTTGCCCCAACAATTCCCAAAGCTCAATTTTCTCTTCCCTTTGGACAGCAAAAAAGTTTTAGGGGTGTTTTTAAAGAGGACATTAGCAGCTGAACATTCTAAAAAGTGGAGTAGGGGTTAATTAGGGAAGAGGGTGCTGAGGTAAGACTGCTGGAAACACCTGAAAAGAGAAGCAATGCCCCATTGCCTAAAGAGTATACTAAAGGCACTGTGTGAAGCAAGGATAAAACAAGGTCCTATTCAATTCAATACTGTTTACTTTGTGATGTGTTGACCACAGAATTTAGTACCATATATCAACTTACCATGAACTAAATAGGCACAAGATGTCTTATTCTTTGTCAAAATGAACTAAATCTTAAATACAGGGGGAAGTTTTGAAAAATCTGAGCCAGCACTTTGACCAAAAAAAGTGTACAAATGGTTATTAAAATATATATTTACTTATAAAATTCTTTTTAAAGAGTTCTTTTTAATCCAACTACTCAGAATATGACTTTCAAGAATGAAGTGAGGAGTTGATTTTATTTGGTACACCACAGTAATTTGCTATAAAGGTTTATGAAACAGCTAAAATAGCGTTACAGCCAGAAACCAATTGTTGCTAAAATGCATTCAGCTAAAATGGAAAATACAGAGACATAAAACACTATAATTGTCTCTCATCCCACATTGTATATTATGTTGCTAAATTATATACTATTACATCTTCTACTTTTTAATATACTTTCCCATGGAGGAATTGATAACATAAGGAAATGATTCTCTGGTCTTTCATCTCTGAAGACCTAAATAATATCCCACGCAGATTTATAAACCAAACAGGGCTATAGCCTCTTATTAGATCCCAAGGGTTATAAAATCTGTTTGACAAAACCACCATATGTAACAATGCATGAAATAGCTAATGCAAATAGTTTTCTATGCCATTTCTTACTTGCTTCACAATTTATCTGTAATACTATACAAAAGAAAGAGATAATCACTTTTTTAGGGTTAGAAAAATATGTAGCAAGTTACATAATTTCTTTGCATATATTCTGTACCCATCATTACTACTTAACCTCTCCTCAATATTTGGTCTATAAAAAGCAAAAATTTTTATTCCCTAAATGTAGCCATGTATTTTGTGGGCCTGATCCAAATTTAGTAAGATATTGACAAATTTAATAAGATACTACCAATAAAGAGATTTGTGTAGTCGGATAAAAGGTAAAATGACTCCTCCACAAGAGACCTTATAGAAATTAATAAATGATTTATATTATTAGTATTAGTCAAAAAATAATTACTTGAATCAATGCTTTGGGGAGAAATATGATTTATAAAAAATTTTAATGTTTAAGCAAAACCCTCAAATTAAACTTAACCAAGTTCCTGAAAATGATCAGTTTTCAAAAGAATACTAAATGCCTAAATGTATAAAGAATTTGATCTTTAAGAATTTGAAATCTGATATGGAAGGAAAGACTCTGGAATGCAGATCATAACCCATCCACACCTGCTCATCTAAACTATCCAAAACAAAAAAGGATGAGGTTCTAATTAAAAAATCACCATCTCTGAGTTAGCATCTCACATCCTTAGGGAATAGATACCTGTCACAGCCACATGATGATCTGGGGGAAAGGGTGAGAGAATTTTTCCAGCATCTCTTTTGTGGCTCCTGCTGTGGCCATCAATACTAGAATAAATTTATTTCAGCAAACATTTACTAAGCACCTTATGTACAAGGCATTTTTCTGGACCATGAAGATAGAGATACAAAAACCAAGCTTACAATATTCTGGAGAAACGAGAGAATGCTGCATGTACATTGGTAAGTAAACACAAGAAAAATGAAGGAGGGAGACTAAGGAAAAGAGGAAGATTAAGAAAGTATTTTTACAGGAAGTATTAGCTATACTGAGACTAGAGAGTCTAAAAAAGAAGGAATAAGGAAGGAATGCATTCCAATTATGGTGATAGGCTACAAATTCTGGGAACAACCAAAAAGATCAGTTTAGATTCATAGAATACAGGAAGAGTAATATAAAATGTCTGGAAAGGTAGGTGGAAGACAGGACTTGACCCTTCCTCATTCCTCTTTTTCTAACACACACACACACTCTCTCTCTCTCTCTCTCTCTCTCTCTCTCTCTCTCTCTCTCTCTTCCAGAATGAGAAGTTTGCATTTTATCCTAGTGGTCACAGGAAGTCACTGAAGGCCATTCAATAGGAAAGTGCTGTGGTTAGATCCTTATCTTGCGTTCAGTAGTTTTTAGCCATGTCCAACTCTCTGTAACCCCAATTGGGGTTTTCTTGGCAAAGATACTGGAATGGTTTGCCATTTCTTTCTCCAGCTCATTTTAAAAATAAGGAAACTGAGGTAAACAGTGTTATATGACTAAGGCCACATTTGAGCTCCACTTCTCTGGACTCCAGGGCCAGTACTCTATCTAGAAATATTTAATTGACTGATGTGAGGTAGACCAAATATAGAGTGGAAGATATAATCAAAAAGTCCAATAAGGAGACTATTGCAGTGGTCTTCGTAACTGAACTTGGGAGGTATAATCTTACAAGCAGAGAGAAGGAGATGTATGAGACACACTGTAAAGCTTGAATCAAGAAATTATGGCAAGTAGTGAGGGACAGGGAAGGATAAAGAATGTCTTTGAGGTTGCAGACCTGGAAGAATGTAAGGTAATGCTATTTGGATGAAAGATGAAGCTGATTAAGATAATGGATTCCTTTTGGAGGTGTTGAGTTAGAGGCACCCAGGTGAAGATATTCAGAAGGAGGATGTGAGTGAGACTGGAGTTCTGGAGAGATATAGGGATAGGTATGTTGTCTTGGTAACCACCTGAATAAGATGAGAACACCAACAGCAGAGATTCCAGGATAAAACCTTAAGAGGTAATCCCTGTCAAATGGGAATAAAAATGATAATCCAACAAAAAAGACTGAGAAGGCACCACTGGACATGTATGAAGACTACCAGGAGAAAGTAATGTCTTGGAAGCCAAGTGAGGAGAAGTATTCAGGAGGATGAAATAGATGACAATATCCTTACTTTCAGGAGCTGACAACAGGATAAGGACTGAGAAAAGGACATTGTTATTTCCAAAACAGTAACTTTAAAAAAAGGTTTCTCTGGTGGGGTCAGAAGTCATATTACAAGAAAAAGAAGATAATACATTTAGGGATGAATGAGACTTAAAGTTCATCTCGTCAAACATTTTCATTTTAAAGCTAAGAAAACCAAGCCCCAAAGAGGTGAAGCCACTTGTTCAAGGTTATCCAGATAATAAGTGACATAGCCAGGATTCATTTAGTAAGCTCCTACTGTGTTCCAAACAATACAACTGAAATGATCTTTTCTCTCACAGAGTTTACATTCTACTGAATAGAATATGTACATAATTAGTAAAAATTAAATATATATACATATATGTGTGTATGCACACACATATAAATATGACATAACTGAGAGGCAACACTAACATCTAAGGGAAATCACAAAAAGCCTCTTGAAGGTCAGCCATAAATGGCACCTGTGATTCCACAAGGCAGAAGTGAGGACAGAAAGCATTCCAGAGATGGGGGAGAGCTTGTGCAAACAGAATAAAATAGGGTGTATGGCAATGGTCCAGTCTGGCTGGAAGACATATTCCGTATGTACCAGTAGAGCATAATAGTTATTCATCTTGCACTCCTCCATGACTGGCACATTTCCTTGCCTAGTCATATAAGGAAGGGAAGAGGATAAGCATTTATATAGAGCTGCTAAATTCTAGACACTGTGCTAAGAGCTTTACAAATACTATCTCATTTTACCTTCACATTTTGATAAGTATTGTTCTTCCTCATCAGAAAGGAAGGGGGGAAACATCTGGTCACCAAGAAAGTAACCTTCTATGGTCTTATTTTTTTTCCCTTTTCTAGGCATTTTCCCAGTCAGTTACTTGACTTCTGAGATTCCTCTCCACCTCCTCCTAGATCCGCCCAGCTAGTGCTTGGGGTCTGAGATTCAAATGCTGCTCCCCAGCCTCAGGGCTTTTGGCAGCAGGCCTGGCTGCTATTCAATGGGAGCTTAAGTTCTGGTGCTCAGGTGGGGGCAGGGCTGCCTCCCAGGCTCTTTTCCCTCAGGAGGTTTATGTGGAGACCTTCCATAATGGACTCCAGCTCCTGCCTGCTCCGGGAGCCTCTGGCCACCCGCTGCCTCTGCTGCTGCCTCCCGAGGGGGCCTGAGTTATGGAGACTCCCCACTCCCCTCTCAGCCCATCCAAACGTCTCTCTCACTGACCTGTGCGTCTGTGGGTGGAGGGACCTTTGCGGCCACCAGAGATTCAGTTCCTGAAGCCTGCTCAGATCTGTTCCTCTCTGTGCCGCGGGGCCAGGGCGGGGCTGGGCTCCACTCCTGTCCGGTGCGCAACGGACCTTTTGGGTCAGTTTTTCAGGGCTCTCTGGAACAGAAATCTCCTTCACTCTGTTGCTGCATGACTTCCACTGGTCCAGAATTTATTGGGAGTTCTTTTTACAGTTAATTATGGGCTGTGGTTTCAGAGCTAGCATATGTGAGTCTTTCTACTCCACCATCTTGGCTCCCGTAAAGCTTACCTTCACATTTTGAAAGGCAGGTGCTGTTATTACCCCATTTTGAAGGTTGAAGAATCTGAGGCAAACAGAGGTTAAGTGACTTGCCTAGATCGTGTAAGTGTCTGCAGGTAGATGTGAACTCAGGTTTCCCTGACTCCTGGCCCAGTGCTCTATCTACTGTACAACACAGCTGCCTCAATATGTACAAGAAGTGGCATTAAACAGGTATCACTCAGAAGACATATGATCAATGCTATCTATACATATCTCTTCTGCTCCCAGATCACCCAGAATTGGATTATTCAGTGATTATGCTGCTTCATGACTCACTGCCACACAACACCACAAAAAATGTTAAATATACAGGTTTTTCTTTCAGGAAAAAATTTGCTATCCATAAAATGCTGCACAATTACCCAAATATAATCAAGCTTGATTTCTCTCCTCCTATTCAACCCTGAGCATAGCTTCTCCACCTGCAATACTGATGCAACACAGTATCATAGCCTAAATGATAGGCATTCCTCATTCACTAGGCTAAACTCTTTAGATTGCCTACTAATCTCATTAAGGAAGCCC
>CM053772.1:159861138-159913034 GCA_028658325.1 Potorous gilbertii
TAACTTTAAATCATTTTATGTGACTGAAACAATAGTGTTTCAGGAAAAGCCTATTACATTCTCCCATGCGCAACAAGGATACTCTAAACACATGCCTATGAATATGAAATCATTCTTACAAAGAGTCTAAATAGATGGAAAAGTAGATATATATGGGTTCATAGTTATTGACATCCTTCAATTACCTTTTCTGGTCATAATAACATCTATGATTTTTTTAATCTTAAGAATCAATCCTTCAACTCCTTCAAATTTTGTGTCATTTTCCAGAAGAATTTCCTCTGTGTATTTTTGGACTGTCCAAGTTATTTCTCCCATATGTGTGCATATGCACACACCCACATATACATATGCATAAATATACACACACATATATATATATACATATGCATACATATACACACACACACAAACATATATTAGTGCTATTACACAACTGTTCTTAAATACACTGGACCAGAAAGTAGTCTATTGGTGTTACCTGACACTTTCATTCTAAAGTTTTACAACCACCATAACCCACCCTTCAAAAAAAAAACAAAAAACCCAAACAGCTACCAGTGACCTAATTGCCTAATCCCAATACAAACATATTCCTTTGAAAACACTAAGTACCTACACATTTGCTCTCATTTGCTGTATAATTTTGGTTGTCTATTTCTTTTTAAGCTGATACTGTTTCTAAGCCTTTGTTAGTCTTCGTGAGATGGGACATCTTTTCTTTCCAAAGATAAGAGTTTGTCTCAAGGACATTAAAAGAACATCACCAAACATTTCCATAAGTAGATATTTCTGTTTATTTCATTAAGTGAGCTATAGCTGTAGTTGTGATAAAATCAAGTTAAAACACACACACACACACACACACACACACACACACACACAGGGAAAGACTAATTACCCCCCAAAATGTATAAAGTAAATGGCAACAAATTCCTTTCCTTTCCGTTCTTTAGATTTCCCATCCTGGTTTTTCTTCATGGACCTTTCACAGAGGTGATAAACATGAAGATGAATGAAACAAATGAAAAATGCTTTACATTTAGCAGAAGCTAAACTAAGTAAATTCAAAGTACAGTCAACTCTCGATTATTCATGCTAATAAATGGGACTGTTATTTTAGATACTCAAAAACATCAGATAAGCCACCCATCTGGTTTGGTGCTGAATCCACGACTCCCCAGGGCCTGGAAACTTGGCACAGGAAGAACAAAGAAGTTTCAAACCAGATGGAGGGCTTGGTGGTTTAGAATAAGGGAAAGGAGAGAGTGAGCAACATGGCAAGTTCCTTCTTTCACTAAACTCTCAGAGAACTGGGACAAAGAGCAACTTGGAAGAAAGGGAGACAATTTTTCTCTCTAACCCACTTATACATTCTCTTTAAGAGAGATAAATTTCCAAAGAGAAAAACGGTTCTAAAAAAGAGACTTTGCTACACCTTTATAATCCATGTCCAAGGCAGCTTAAAGTTCAAAAATAAAGGTGAAAACTGGTCTAATTCCTTCATAGGCCATGAATTCTTCAGCAAATGCCTCCTTTAAGAAAACAGCATCTTTTGAAAGAGTATCCCAAATACCTCTAGCCACTGTAGATATTCTGGTACCCAGGGCAAGAAGTACAAAATGAATCCTTAAAACCATGTTTTTGTTGTTGTTTTTACTCAATATATGCTAAATAAATTTCTATTGGTATCTTTTGTTTTTATATCACCTACATTTTTCAATATAACCCTCCTCATTCCCAAAAGGTATCATTCAATAGATTCTTAATAAAAGAA
This sequence comes from Potorous gilbertii, assembly GCA_028658325.1. Taxonomy (NCBI): domain Eukaryota; kingdom Metazoa; phylum Chordata; class Mammalia; order Diprotodontia; family Potoroidae; genus Potorous; species Potorous gilbertii. The sequence goes on from CM053772.1 coordinate 159,862,916, forward strand.
AAAAAAAGTTCAGCAAAACCAAAATTTTTTTTATTTTTCCAAAGTCTGACTATATTATATACAAATATACATATATACACATATATGTATACATATATATTTTATATACATATTACATACACATATGAAATACCTGCTTGTACATCTTCTTTGTATCCAAGCTTAGCCACTGTAGCTTTGTAGCATTCAGTTGCTCTTCAGTTTCCCAATTATGTTGTGGTAATAAATGACCAGAATACTATCACTTAATATTCCTACTTCCTGGTTTTGCTGATTTCAACTGGTATCTGTTTGTTTAAGACTTCCCTTGCTCATACAGCTCCTTAGTTTTTAATAGCACAACAATATTCTCTTACATTCATGTCCTAGTTTAGTCGTTTCCCAAGTGCTGGGCATCCCTTTGTTTCTAGTTCTTTGCCAGTCAGTCAGCAAGTATATTAAGTACATATTACTGCCAGCAATTGAGCTAAGTGTTGGTGATAAGAAGGGAAGGCAAAAACAAAGTCCCTCCTTCTTAAGGAGCTCATATCCTGATGGGGAGAACACATGCAAGATATTGGCATGCAAGATCGACACAGTGTAAGAAGGGAATAATATCAGAGTGAAGTCTGAGAGGGAAGAAGGGACTAGAAGGAGGGATTTACGCACAGTCCCCAACAAGTCTAGAGGCAGAAGTGAGGATGGAGAGCATTCATGCCTTGGGGAGAGACACTGAAAAAGCAAAAAGGCAGGTGAAAAAGAGTGCAGCATTCAAGGAAGAAGAAAAAGTCCAATCAAAAAGAACTGCTCATTTAAATTCAATTCACTGCAAATTATCACTGTCCCGGTGTCTTTGGTCCTCTTGGAGAACAAAGGACAAATAAAAACAACAAATAAACAACAATCTATAATTATTTTAGCATGTAGGAAGCCTTCCTTTTTGTGTATTTGGAAAAAGCCCATTATCACCTGTCAAATGGCAATACGTATTCCTATCTCTCAACCTGTTTGCAGACAACTTTTTGTAGGTTAGGAATAAAGGTCAAAGAGCATAGGTCCTAGAATCAGATGACCACTACAGCTTCATTTTCCTTGGACAGAAAATTAAGGAGTTTGACTCAATTGCTCTTGCTCTATGATCCCATGAGCCATGTGAGTATCATGAAATTCCTAAAAATGCTCACATATTCTATACCTCACACTTCAGGGGTGTTATTTTAGGATGGGATTTATAGCTACAAGAAACAAAATTTGACCCTCACACTTTACAGATGAGAAAACTGAAATGCAGAGAGAAAATATTTTCCTCAAGGTCAAACATGCATTAAGTAACTTGGGTCTTCTACCTATAAATCTGGTGTTCTTTTTTCATTTCACTACTCTTATTTATTGTTGGACTTATGTATTTTTAATATTAGCTCCCTACAAAACCCATTATAATGTAGCAGTTGACACTTAAAATTAGGAGGAAAAGACAAAACAGTTTTCTACCACAAAGCTAATATTCATTGTACCATACAGTACACAAATTTCAGACAGCACATCACCCATTGGCATTTGCACCAGCCCCAAATGCCCATATATCTTACTACAAATGTGAAAATAGCCATATTTAAAACTGAAAATAGAAACAACTGCCTTCTATTTCCAGAAGATTATCAGGATTTGTTGGCATATTATCCCTATTCCTCAGAACCCTACAACATCTACTCTCATCTCAGTCTATTATATATTATAGCTTATAGTGGCATAACTTAGTCTCTCATATTTGGGATCTATTAAAAGATAATCAGTCAGGAAATGCTGTGTCTTTCTTTGAATTTCTATCACAATGCTATTCTTTTAAAGCCTATGGTTGAAATGTCCTAAACTAAAATGGTATAGTACTTAATAATAAGGGGCAGCTTGGTGGATGGAGTGCCAGGCGTGGGGTCAGGAAGACTCATCTTCCTGGGTTTAAATCCAGCCTCAGATACTTCTTAGTTGTGTGACCCTGAGCATGTCATTTAACCCTGTTTGCCTCAGTTTCCTCATCTGTAATGATAAATCATTGCCTGGAGCTGGAGAAGGAAATGACAAATCACTCTAGCCTCTTTGCCAAGAAAATCTCAAATGGGGTCACAAGGAGTAGGAAACAACTGAAATAACCAAACAAAACTTAACAATGTTACATTATCATGTTCCTAAATTTTTTCCTCCTCCACCTTCACACAAGTTGATTTCAAATTTGCATCTGATCTAAAACCTAGGAGCCAAGTTCACAGATTACAACATCCCAAAACTCAGAACTTCTCTCAACTGCTTAAAAAGAGCCACTACTACACAGTCTCTTTGGTTAGTAGCCTTACTGCTTTGTCGACCAAAGACAAAAAAAACCACAACTCCCACACCTTTAGTTTCTTCTGGTTCTACAAGCTGCTATTATAAAGTAATATGTTACACAGTCCTCAATGACAGCTCTTCATAGAAGTATACAGAATATTTTATCAAGTATTTTCTCTCAACTCTTAACAAGAAAATCTCTAGTGCACCTTCACAATTTCCCCCTAGGTCTCAAAACGCCACTTTGGATCATTTAATTATCATAATTAAATAAAAACAGGAGCAGAAATAATTCTGAAATAATTCAGTTGTATGTCACTTTATAGTTTACAAAATACCTTATTCACAACAATGTGACAAGGAGTAAAATTCTTTTCTCCATTTTACATAGGAAAACAACAGGTTTAGATAGTCAGCCATATTAGGCTATATTAATGAAGGAGCTGATAGTTCTGCTGTACTCTGCCCTTGTCAAACCACATTTGAGGTACTGTGTTTAATTCAATGTATCCCCTTTAAAGGATACTGACCAAGTGTTGAGAGAAAACAAAAAATGGTTGGAGGTCTAACACCCATGCCTGCTGAAAATCAAGTGAAGAAGCTGGCAACATTTCACTCAGATAATTGCTAAGCAAGCATTTATTAAGTGCCTAATATATTCCAGACACTCTGAATACAATGAAAAAAAAATCTTTGCATCCAAAGAGATTGTATTCTTTAGAATTAGAAAAAACTGAAACAATCTTCAGGTAGTCTGAGAGCTCCCCTATGAAAGGATGATTAGTCTTGCTCTGCTTGGCACCACAGGACTGAATTAAGAATGATTTAGTTCTATGAAGAACCTCCTAAAAATCAGTACTATCCAAAAGTGAAATGGGCTGTCTCAGAAGGCAGTGAATTTTCCTATTACTAGAGATTTTCAAACGGAGACTAACTGCTTAGGACGTTTCAGAAGGGATGCTTGGGTTGGCCTTTAGGTTATTTATAGTTTCTTAGGTCTTTTCCAATGATAAAGCAGTATAACTGCATAACAAGGAGATGCTTAAAAACTAGTTAATATCTGACAAGAATTAGCAAAGTTGTAGGCTACATCTGTTTACTATTACTTTCCTAAACCTGATGCTTTGTCCACGTACCTGATGGCGTATCTCTTCGTTATTAGGGAATGACACATAAAAAAAGTACCAAAGTTTAGCTGGAAAACATAATAGGAGCATATATTCTAGATAAAGATAAATGAGAGAACTACCAAAAGTATGAAAAATGTTTATAATCAATGTGTGGAAAATTACATTTATTGAGGATGTCATTTCATCTTTCTTGGGTTTCAATTTTTTCATCAGTATAATGAGACAATAAGGTGATCTCAGGTCCCTTTCAGGTATTAAGAATCTACAATATTTTTTCATGTGAAATTCTGTCAAGTGTGGAATGACTATCTGCAAAATACATTTATTCTCCTGCTATTTTGTATGCCTAGTTACTTAACCTATGAGAAGTGCCTAGTGTAGACACTATTAACCTATCTTTTAATTTCATTATATATTCACTTGAGCTAAAACTCAAACATTAACATTTCAATAATTAAGAAGTTTAAATCCTCTGAAAGATATATTAGCATAAGCTTTTTAAAATGAATTTATCATTTTCTTCTAAAGAAGATATGAGAAAAACTTTAACAAGTCATCTACTGCACCAAAGGAAGATTTTATGGAATGATCATAAAGGTAAACAATTCTGAAGGACTTCAGAATCCTAATGTTATCTATCATAACTTATTAGTTATCTATCATATATAGTTATATATGTTTCATATAGTTATCTATCATAAATCTGGGGACAGCTAGGAGACATAATGGATAGAGTGCAGACCCGGTGGAGTCAAGAAGACATCTTCATGAGTTCAAATCTGGCCTCAGCCACTTACAAACTGTGTGACCCTGGGCAAGTCATTTAACCCTGTTTGCCTCAGTTCCTCATCTGTAAAATGAGCTGGAGAAGAAATGACAAACCACTCTAATATCTTTGGCAAAAAAACAAAAAAAAAACCCCAAAAAGGTCACAAAGAATCAGTCATAATTGAAAAAACAAGTGCATAACAATAACCATAACTTTAGGAGACAAATGATGAAGGAGTCCTCCTCCCAGCACAGAGATAATGGACAACAGGGACAGAACAGGATGGATATTTTCAGAGATGGAAAAGTATTGATATTGGATGGGGTAGGGTAAGTTATTGAGTCCTGGAGAGAAGAAAGGAAAGAAAAGGGAAGTGGGAAGAAGGGAAGAGAGATAAGCCTCAATAAAATAACACAAAACTTAAAAAGTAACAAAAAGGGCAATTTTGTTTGATCCTTGTTAAATTTCATATATACTTTAAAAATACTCAATAGAGATTAATGGGTTCATGTAAAAATGATTTTTATTCCTTGTATTTTGAAATGTCTTTGATGCTTGCTAATTTTATGATTAAGTCACCTTCTAAAAAGAAAAGAATTGGGACTGTGCCTATCTGTATATTCTCAGATAATTACAGTGATATGAATAAATATAGTGCCTTAAATCTAAAAGACCACTGAGAATTCAACACAGTGAAACAGAGTAATATATCTCAAATGGGGAGCTCATATTAACATCTTACATATATTGACAAAACAATCAAACTATATAAAATGTAGCCCAAAACTAGGGAACATAGGAAAAGTGATTATTTAAAGCAAAAATGCCTCACACAGTAATGCACCAAAGCTCATATTTTCTGGCTCAGTAGACTCCTATTTACTTTCCACACTGTTCTAATAAGGTGGCTAAGATTGCCAGTCTATCACATAATACAATAGAAGGAATGAATTATTAAGAGACAGATTAGGAGACAGAAAAGCTGCTTTGTGTAGGAAAAGTGATGGTACAAAGAAGATAATAGTGAAGGATAAAATAAAAAGATAAAACAATTTGAAACATGTGTTAGATCAATGAAAAGTTGTCTACAGCACTGATAAATTAAGTGATTTGCCCAAGGTTGCTAATCCAGTATGTGTCAGGGATGGGACTTGAACCCAGATTTTCCTGGTTTCCAGGGTAGCTCTCAGTGCTGTGGACAACTTTCTAAAGCTTTAAAATGAAGAGGAGATATTGGTTTTATATATACATATATACATGGAAACATTTAAACAGGCATATGAGGCAGTCACAGAGTCACTGATTGGCACTGCTGGAGGGAATGTCTTTATCTGGTAAGTTCCCACACTGGTGAAATCACAAGGTAAGTCCCTAACAAGTCACTATGGCTATACAGTGAAAAACTGTAAAGTAAAACCCCAGTTATCTATAATGCTCAAAGATTCCATTGTTTTGGATAATGTTTTACTGTTTTTAAAGCTCAAAAACGAAAAAAAAACTTATCAATTTGTTTAAAACTCTTTCAAATATGCACAACAGACTTTGAAGCCTTAGACTGGTACATAATTTAACTTTCTCTTGATGATTACACCATCATTACAAATATTAACTCTGTACCAGTGATGTCCTATTTAGGATAGGGAAGACTTTTTGCACTTAACCTAACCTAGAATGACAGAACTTGGTCTGATCTAATTATTTTTGTGATTTATTTTGTTTATCTAATAAATTAAGTGTTTTGCCCAACCTCACTAATCCAGTATGTTTCAGGGTTGGGAGATATGAATTCAGGTTTTCATGTTGGCTCTTTCTGAATTCAGGTTGGCTCTTTCTGAATATAATAGCAAAATTATAAATCCACAAGGCAAAAATACAAAGTAATCAGAAACTCAAATGTTTATGAGCATTCAAACTTCAAACTTCATTTTTCCTAGGGAAAGAGGGCTTCTTAATCTTATATGTCAACAGCTAAATATGGTTTTAGGAGAAACTTGAAAATATACCTTAGTCACACACATACATACGTTCTCTTCAACATGGTACAATGATTTCTAAGATTTCTTGGTCTAAAGACCAAGTTAGAAGTTTTAAAAGTAATTCACTTTTGAAACATCAAAGTTAATATTGATTGCAAAGAGACTTTTTTAAATATTCAAGTAACTAAATTAGAAAAATACTTTCATTAATCTATGAAAAATAAGCACTACTTTTTTTTCTATGAATTACCATGACTAATCTGACTAAAATGAAAAAATGATGAATAAATGTAAGTCCCTAGAAACAGATTTTTAAAAAACTACTTCCTTAGGCACCTTGATAATGACCTGGAGATTTTGTTAAGGCATTCAAGAATTATCTTTAAACTGGGGCAGCTCCATAGCATAGTGGACAGAGCACCGGCTCCAGGGTCAGGAGAACTGAGTTCAAATAGGACTTGTGATAGTTGACACTTAACTGTGTGAATCTGAGCAAATCACTTAACCCCAATTGTTTTGCAACAACCAAAAAAGAATTATTAAAAAAAAGTTTGCTTTAATGTACTCAGGAAAAAGGGAAGCTTATTCTACTATATACGGTGTCCCAAAAGTTTTTGTGAAGTTTTAAAGCCAAAGAACAATTAGTTAAAAACAATATATACACCTTTGAGTAATTCTGAAGAGATCTGGGGGATATTTTCATTAACTTTATTATCTAAGCACTTTATTTCTAAACATTTTCTAACCAGAAACGATTCAAGTTCTTTCTAAGTGCATTGGGCATTTAAAACACAAATATTTTATCTTCTTTTTAAACTTTTTTTTTTATCATTTCCCCTTAAGGTTTTGGGGCTTCTACTAATAGATCATTGGGAAGGAAACAGTTAAAATTCTAGTAAATATAAAAATGATGCTTTCTATAGTTGCTCTCTAAATGACTAATTCTCAAACTAAATTTTATATCTATCCTTGAGTGAAAGATGTAGTCTTATAGGCCTTATTTAAACCCAAAGTTTTTCACTCTTTTCTGAATTTTTCCTAAGTGGATTATATGCTATGCTGTTGATGCAGCTGTTCCTCACTAAACATCCAACATAAAAATTAAATAGTCGAGCATTCCTAAATTGGGACTCAAATCTACTTTCTTCACTCTGTTGGTCTCAGTCACTAGATTTTCAATAGGCCTCCTATCACACATTTCCCCCCCTTACTCTGGGAGCATAGCCAATCCCCAGTACTGCAGCTGACTTTCCCCACATCTAACTAGAAATATGCTAAGGATGCTATTTATAGATGCTTAGAAACTCGGTCTGGAACTAGCCAACCAAATTTTTCCATTCTTTGCTCCCTCAGTACTCTTATTTCCCTCTATCCTCACACATACACTCTAGCTCCTCTAAGTTAAGCTAAGAGTCTGAGTTACATGCTTCTCCAGGGAAGTAAGAATGCACATGAACATTTAAGACACTGGATCTACAGTTGTTTCTAAAATATCAAACTTGCCCACAGAAAACCTAATATAAAATTTACAATGTATGCTAACATACTTTCATCTTTCAACCTATTTCAGAACACACTGCTACAAACAAGGGGGATTTCTTCATGTCTACATTGGTAATGTGACAGTTTCACTGCTAAAACCACTTATAAAGTTTAACTCTTTCCCCTATCTATTAGACTGTACTGTCCCTAAAGGAAAATTCCTATCCTATCTTCTTTGTAGAATGTATGAATAGCAATTTTTTGCTTAAAGTTTAAATTATAAATAAACATCTTTTAGCTCCACATTACTAACTCCAAGATAGGAATAATTCCTTTTCTCAGTTTGTTCCTTTTTTAAGTGACAAGATTAGTTGTTTAGGATAGAGCTCCAAAACATCCCCTATTTTCCTTAAAAATTTATTATTATTTGTAATTCTTTATTTCATTTATATCCTTCAAAGTCTATTTATATTACCTCTTATGGTAACAAATTGTTGACCATTCACAGATTCAGAAGAATACAGTACTTTACACATTTGTCCTATATGTACCTCTTTCAATGGATGCTCCCTCTAATAGGATTTTAGAATTGATTTTTGTAAAAAGTTTCTTATACTTTTCTTATCCATGCCCTTCTCAAGAATATTTTTATTGACTTTGATTCCCATTCTGCTCCAAATTCCATCTTTCCATGCCATTATATAAGAAAAAACTAACAAAAATCAGCCTCCTGAACCTTCCCCTAACAAGAGCTAGCATTTACATAGCACTTTAAAGTCTACAAAGTGCTTTAGAAATATTAATCTCATTTTGTCCTCACAGCAACCCTGGGAGCTAAGTGCTGTTATCAGCCTCATTTTTACAAATGAAGAAAATGTGGTGGACAGGGCTAAGTGACTTGCCCAGTGTCAAACAGCGAGGCAGCAGGTATCTGGGGCCACATTTAAACTCAGGGCCTTCACCACTCAAGCTCCAGCGCTCTTGGCCGTAATGCCCAGAACTAAACACAGTATTATCATAGGTGAAGAGAAACACCACCACTGAGTATAAAATTAATTTATTTTTTCCCCTTGTTAATTTCTGGTATCCTCCCAGCATGGTGTTTGGTCTTTTGGCTGAAGAAATATTAAAAGCCAGTCTTTTCAATGCATCTCCAGACTGCTCCTTACCCTAAAAGTATACGTTAAAATAATATTTTTAGAATCCCTCAATTTTTTCTAAGTTCTATTTTGCATAAAATTTGTCAATTTTACAGGTTTCCTTGTTTTAATTTGAATACTTTTTCTCTTGAAATTAAAAAATTTTGACCTTTTCTTTATGCTCATCTCTTTTTCTCTGTCAGTCATTCAGAAAATTTTTCAAGAAAGGGAGCACAGTGGAAAGGGAGCAGGCCTTGAAGTCAGAAGTTAAAAGATTAAGTTTTGCCTCTCACATATACTGATTATGTGACCACAGAAAATAGCCTGACCTGTCTTCTATGAGGTTCAAGCATCTGTCAAACACCTTTTTCTTGGTCTTTCTAATCCTGTATATCCAGGCTTCCTAAGGGTCACTTTTGTTTTACCAACTTCTCTCTCCCTTGTTTCTCTCTTTTTCTCTGTCTCTCCCCACTCCCTCCCTTTAACTGAATAACTGCATGATGAACATTTTTTTCCTGTAAGAATGTTGCAGTTAATCTTTTACATTATAATAATATATTACCTAATTTTTCACCCACAAATACTGCCTGCACCAATTCCTATAGAATATTTACACATTAGGCTTTGTCTATGGTACATTTCCTTGCTCTCTAGGTTCTAAAAGTATAAAGCACACATTAATTAGAGAATAACTAAAACATACTAGGATATAGGAACGTAATTGAATATTACTGCACGTTAAGAAGGCATGAATTTGAGAGACTTCTGATTAGGATGAAATTTTTTAAACGCTCATAGAGGAGCTCAGCTTTCCCACATATGATCAAGTAATCCAAAAAAAAGAGTAACTTCCTTCAACTACCCTAAGGCGGCACAAAAAGTCAACCAGAAGCCTGCAGGGTCTGGGAATGGGTCTCATAAGGAAAGTCAGGGACAGAGAGCTTCAGGGGCATCTAAGATCTGCATATCCTGGTTAGGGAAGTAGCACTCCGGGCTGGGACAGAAATGCTGGGGGAGAAGGGTAGGGGAAAGGGAATAGTATGAGATGGTAGTGATGGTGGTGGTGAAACCCTCAATGTTCTAACCATGGATGTTGACTAGGAATTAGCCGTGGTCTGAGAACTGCCCCAGACATAGCTGAAGAAAACTCCTTTTTTGAAGTCCTTAGTATTCATCAGCAGACTTAGCTCATTTTGGGCAGGCATTATTCTCATCAGACTATGCTACTTTTGTATTCACCCTCAGTAACTTGCCCACCAAACTGGCTCCAGTTTACCCTGTTTATGCAAATGTACAAAGTATGGGTAATATAGACATCTGAGGTCACTGGCTTTATTATTAACTGCTTTCTTGGGTTTTGCCTCCTCTGAATTACTAATCGTCTCTTCTGCTATTTTTCCTATGTTTGTAATCTCTATGACATAAAGCTTGCAGATCTATAGGGCCAGCTTTCTCCCTGATCAATTTATTGTTCTCTTAACAGAAAAATATCATGTTTGAGGAAAGGCATAAAATTTTAAAATCTTCTACACAAAGAACAGATATGAAGCTCTAATAACTATAATAAGAGAAACATGATGTGCTATTTTTCCCTGCATTAAACTTAGTCAGAATATGACAAAAATGAGTCAAAACAGGATCAGAAGCATATACAAAAAATGTGCCAGAAACTGAGGGTACCAAAATTAAAGACCTTTAAAAATGTGTTCTTGGTGACACAATTGATAATTCTTTCAAATATTTAACATGAAAGCTTTTAAAACATTTTTATCTTGATAAATTTCTGAGATTAGTGGGATCTATTTTATATAAAAGATAATAGCTTATAATTTTATATTCATAAATGTATATATAATGTATAACATATATACATAGATATTAATTTGTAACAATAGACAAAGCGGAAAATTCAAAATTATAATTAGGATATTCTTTCCTATTATTGATAGAGGATAAAAGAAGTAACACTTTATAAATGGGATTCCCAAACTTTTGGGATCCCAACATCCTTGGGGATTTAGTAAACTTTTGAGTGGTCCCTATACAGTATAGAAGGAAATAAATTGCATAGTTTATCATGTATATACACATTAGGAAAAAAAGAGATCAATTTCAATAGAATAGTTATCTGTCAAACAGATGCTGTACTTCTTTAACAAGTTTCTCATTCTCCAGGCTGGGAACCTCTGCTTTATAGAATAGGTCTAGTCCTAAAATGTTATTTGTAAACAGAATCATGTTTTAAATGTGCTAAGAGAATTTTCTATTTTGATACAATCTGTTTTGAATGATTTTTGTAAAGTGGATGTCTTCCAATTTATCTTTGTATAAATCTATGTTCTTATGCTAGGGTTGCATGTTGTGAGACAAACATGCAATGAGTCTTAAATGAACAGGGGCTTTTGTACACTTCAGTACTTTAAAAATCTACATTTATAAAACAGATAAATTAGAAGTGGATCATCTGTATTACCAAATGGTTATTCACTTTTAAAAAAGGATTCATGAGAAAATTCATTTAAGCAGAAAGGTCCCCTGATGTATTTAAAATATGACTCAATTAACAGAATTCTAGCACAAAATTGTTCAAGAATGTGTCTACTTTTAAAAAAGAATGACTAATTTCATTTTAAGTGGTCAGAATTATAATTTTGGGGCTAAAAAGTTCTTAAGTCACAAACCTTAAATAGCAATTTTCCGTTACAGAAAAACAGATTCTCAACTTTATGGGATTAAGTCTCATACATAGAATGAGAGTCATACAATGTTAATATAGTACAACATACTGATTGTTAAAATTACCCATTTCCCAGGACTCATAAGCATAATGTAAATAGAGAATTAAAAAGCTAATATTGTGCATATGAACCTTAGTGAATTTATTTTTTCTTTTATTTTTGAAGGAAAATAACATCTTAAGACACCACAATATTGAAACAACAAATATAACAGACAGGCAAGCATACTTAAGTGAAAACCTACAGCAGTAATGACAAAATTCTTAGTACTATTTACACTCCATTTATCTGCAGCATCTATTCATCAGAATGTATTACCTGGAGAAAGAAAGATAATATAATCAAAATTAGCTGATTTAAGAGTAACCCACAGGAGGAAAAAGTACAGTTAAGACAATCTTCCAAGTATATTAATTGAAGTGCCCATAAGGAGTTAACAGATACACAATCATAATTTCTTAAAAACAAACACATATACATATAACATAAAACTTTCAATTCAAGTGCGTTTTATACTTAAGATAATCTTTTGAGCAAACAGAATCTATACCTATTTAGGTATATTAAAAGAAACTCACTACATAGAAATGCTTCAAAGTAAAGGTATTTAAATGGAATCTAATGCTCCAATATACAATGTCTTCATTTCCCAATAAAAAATGTCTACAAAAGATATTAAGCTTAAGTTCTTTCCTCCTACTGTGAGCTGAAAAAAGTACATAAACCACATCAAAATAATATGTCTAAAGAGATAAAAGAGCTTAGGAGAGGGTTTAGGTGGTATATTTATGACATACTTTTCTCCTTTTGGCAACACACTGATTCTTTTCACTTAGTAATTCATCCCAAAGAAGTTGGTTACCTGTTCCTTCAGCTAAAGAGTGCAACTTGTAGGACTGTGTGAATTATAATAAAACTACATTATAACAAATTTTGAGTGGTCCATTTAGTTACTTATATTGCTGCTTTACTAAGAGTGTGGAGTCTTTCTGCCTTGGATTCTTTATGCTGGGAATAACTGAAATTTAGAGAAGTAGAAGGGAAAATCAAAGGTCTCTGTGGTACTGGAGGAAAGAAAGAGGGTAATGCCAAGGTTAACTTCAGTAATCTGTCAATTGTAACAAAGCACACAACTGTGTTTTAGAGTTACTGAAAACAAGTTATTCTTATGCACTACGGCCTACATTTCTGACCACTGGGAATCCTAGCTCTTATCACTAGAACCAAAGATGGTTTAAAGTGTTATGGCTAAGAATGAATGTGGTCCATGAGGCCCACCTAGTCTCCAGGTGTCGAGGGAATTCTGTGAAAGGAAGGCTTACCTAGAAATACAGACGTGTAGGGTTCTAAGAGGAAAAGAGGAGTCTTGTTCAAGTTGTCCCTACTCCAAGAGTTTGGGGTGTTAGTTTTTCCAATTTCAGACTCAAGTCTACTTGGCACAGGGGATAAGTCATTTAGGATCATAGTTTTAGAGGAGAAGAGACCCTAAAGGTTATTTAAACCAATCTCACTTCCTTCTGACCTTGTATTTCAAGAACAGGCTCAGAGACATTATGTGACACGTCCAAAGTCACAAGGATAAGTAAACAGCAGAACTGGAATTGTAACCCAGATCCTCTGCCCTGAAATATGGTGTTATTCCCATTAATCACATTTTTCATACACTCCATCAGGGTTTCAGAACATGATGAAATAATTCAGAATCTACTGATGATCAAGTAGATTCAATACAAAAATGGACATGACCTCTATAAAACTGCTCGGCCAACATTTTACAGTAACATCCTTTCCGATAAGAACTCCTATAGCACAGCTACATTATTACTGATTTTTTTTTATGATTAGCATTAATGCACTTCACTAATTAGCTTCATGTACTCTGAAATTGTAAGGCTGATCTAAGATAGAAAAGTAAGTAGTAAGAAAATGACTTCATAATGGATGTTCCAAGGATTCAAATTTATTGTTAGGATGCCACCATTTTAAGAGTTACTGAAAACAATTAACACAAATAATAATATTAAAAACAAAATGTCTTAAACCACATAAGTAAATCAAGAGATACTGAAAATACATGTAGGCTAGGGTATGCAGTGCTACACTTGGGCTTGGGCTGAGCTTAGAATCAAGAAGAACTAAATTCAAATCATGCATCGGGACAAGTTATTTAACCTCTCTAGGTCTCAATCTCCTTATCTGTAAAATGGCTATAAAAATAGCATTATCCCCAGGATTATTGAGATCACAAGCAAATTACTTTGCAAATCTTAAAGCACTAAATATTAGCTATTGTTACTATTATTTTAAAGTCTTTGACCAAGCACACACCTCATCTATGCAAAAAAATCATTAAGGATAGGTGTAAAATTATCTTTCTTTGAAATGACAAAATACTAGTAGTATATCCAAAGGGAAAACAGTGGAGACTTTCATTCAAACTAGCAATCCCACTAAATATCTATGTAGATAGAATCAAAAAATGCTTTTAAAATAAAGCATGATTTGAAGTAAGCGGAGAAATATTCAGTGCTCATGGCTGGGTCATTCCAATATAATAAAAAATGGAAGTACTACCAAAATTAAGTTACACATTTAGTCATATACCAATCAATTACAAAAAGGATACTTTACTTTGCTAGGCAAAACAACAAAAGGCAGTTGAAGGAACAAAAGATCTAGAATATTAGTAGTGAAAAAGGAAAAGGAATGAAGAGGTGTTTCAAAGTGTATTATAAAGCATTAATCATCAAAACTCTTTAGTGCTGATTAAAAAAAGGTAAAGAAAATTAAATTGATGGAACATACTTGATGAAAAAATCAGAAATAATTTAACAACTAATCAATAAGCATATTAGGTACCTATTACTGGTTGATTTGATTATGGTTTAAGAACTGAGAGGGGCACAGGCAGGAAAAGACAGGTGGCAAGTGAAATGACATATTGTTGGATGAAATGTTATAGTAACTGACTAAGGCAACCACTAATCAGTTAGAAGTCCCTGACAGGAGCCTGGGAATAATATTAAAATGGTTAAGCCCTATACATCATGTCACTTGAGCTGATTTTTGAAAGAAATCAAGGATTCTTAGAGGTGAGAGTAAAGAGGAAAGAATACTCCAGATAATCGTGCAAATCTATAATTTAATTTTGATAGTGTTTCCAGACCAGCATGGATGAACTATTGAGTGCATGGAATTCAATGGAAATATTCCCTTCATTGGGATAGGTCATAATCCATCTACTGCCTTCCATCTTGGGTGACTCATCACCTACTATAAATCCTTTCCAAGGGAACCTACCTAACATACTGAGGGCCTTTATAACCTGACATAGTTAGATACCATTATAGCATAAAGGCTATGACTTGGTTATCTCTTATGCTACATGAGAGACTTGTGTGGCATAGCTGATAGGTCACCCCACTTAGCATAAGAAAAACTTGAGATCAAAGTCTGCCTCAGACACTTATTGCCTATGTGAACCTATGGAAGTTACTTTTCTGTTCATTAGTTTTCTCATCTGTAAAAATAAGATTAGACCCAAATGGCATATAAAATCCCTTTCAGCCCCATATTTATGATACTCTGAACCTACTCATTTTGTCCAGTACCTACATATCTGATGTCATCTTTAGCATTATTTCTCTTGCAAGAATCTTTGTGCCTGAAGCCTACTCATGTGTCACATATATCTTTGCACAGACCACAACTTTGATTCTTCTGAGACTGTAGTATCACATGATTTATAGTTATATAACATTATCAGAAAAATATTAGTGCTGAAAGGAGGTAAAGTTTGGTACCATTAAACACTGTACAATTTCTCAAAGGCGAGCTGCTCTGGTTCACTACTTGTTCAATTATTAGCCCAGCTCGATCACAATAAATTTAAATGAGAAATGTTTTTATGAAACAACACTAGTTACCCACCTAATTGCAAATGATTGCCTGAACAACAGGCATTCATCTTCCACCTAGTGAAGCTTCCATTCCCTCTGTGAGCAGTTACATTAAAAATGTTTTTAAAATGTAAAGCTTCAGTGTTCAGTATTAAAGCACTAAAATAAAAAAAAATACAACAAACACATTTCTAACATTTTCCCTCAACAGTTCCACTTTTCATAAAAGTACAATTCTGAAATAAAAGCTAATTGATGTTTTCTCCATTTGGCAACTTCAGGACACTGGAGTCAAGATAAAGATTATTGTATCCTCTACTTAAGTTAAATAACCACAAAATATCTCAGTGTTCTTTTTCTTTTGAAGAGATGTGAATCAGATACATGGTTACAGTATGATGCACCTGATAGAGAAAGACAGCCTCTGAGTAGGGAAGATAAGAATTCAAACCTGTGTTATCTTGGGCAAGTCACTTAATTTTTCAGGGCTCCCTGTCAACTTCCTAATATTATATGTTGCAAAGTAGTTACCAATCTGTGTTGTGTAGAGGAAGGATCCTCCCCACTCCCTACCCAAATAGGAAATCATGACAGGACAGAAGAGGGCAGAAAGTCATAATATGCTGGAAGAACTATACTCCGGTTCTTATAATGGCAGTACATATAATAACATTACCATACAAATAGTGGTTTATAGAACACCATTATAACATTTGACAAAGAACTATGAAAAACATTCCACATTAATAAAAATAACTTTATTACTTTACATATCACCAATTATATTTCATTTAAATAGATTAAGAGCTTTACATTTAGACTCTCTGGCCATAAACTTCTTACAAGGTCATAAAAAGGCATCCTTTCTTGAAGGCAGTTTATCTCATATTTAAATGAGTTCATCATGCCTCCCATACATATAATTAGTTTTGACTGAATGAGTTTACTTTTGTGAAATTTTATTGATTCATTAAATAGCTTATTCTCCAAATAAAATAGGGCTAAAGACTGAATAAATTACTACTGATAGGACTTCACTCAAGTTCCAAGAATATCAAATCACCATTTTCCCTCTCTTAGCTCTCAAATATGATTTGCAAGCATATGCACACAATAAATTTAAATGAATGTAAATCACTCAAATTTAACACAGTCCTTACTTCACTAGTATTTCATCCTTCTGAAAAAAGATAATTAACCAGCACATTTTACCATTAGTTAACAACCTTTTTAATTTAACAACCTTTTTTATTTCTAGGTTTTTTTCCCCCTAGTCCTTTAAAAACATCCATTTTATATTCTGTAAGTAATCTTCCATATCCCCAAATCATCTGCAACTATGGAAATGGTGCCCAATTTTTAAAATTATGTAATATTTGTATTATAACATTTTCTTCCAATAAGAACATTCCTGGTGACAAAACCTGCAACAAGTCTATGCACTTACAGCATACATATTTCATCATAAATTTCAGCGGGGAAAAGGTTGGTTCTGAAAACAAAACTGAATGTAATTTTCATTACAAAACTATGAAACGTAGTAGATACAGTATTTTTTTTAAATGCAACCAAATGTAACCCATGTAACATTATCTTTTCTTACTATATACGAAGTAATATGTTGTTATTCCGCAATTTACAGAAACTCACTTTTAAAGCATGCATTTATACTTTTTATTAAATTTACATTATTCAATTACTCATCCCCAAAGTCCCACTGCAGTGATTTGTATGGAATTGGCCCTGAGTTCTGGAGGCTCCACCAGCCAGGCAAAGTACTGGGAGGGACTACCACTCTGGAAAAGTCAGGCAGAACAACAGATTTTGTGTCTGCTTTCTGAGGGCTAGCCTAGCTAAGGACAGAGGGGGTTGTCACCACTAGGTTCCCACATCAGTGATGAATTCTTTGGCTAGGCCAACTCAGGAGACAAAGAAAAATTCTGGGTGGCTTTCAGTCCTGTGTGGGCCCTCTTCTGTTTCAGCAGTGACTTGCAGAATGAGAAGAAAAAGGAGACTGTTAAAAATCACCCACTGTTTAGATAATTTGTCAATATTAACTTAGTTGTTGATACTAGAAACAAATGCAAGATGTTTGTCCAATGACCAGTGAAACAACATACAAGAACTGAATCAGAATCTGTACATTTTTCTATGAAAACAAATAAACAGAAGACAGAAGGAAGTTGCAGCTAGATGAAAGGAGAGTTCACATATTCTGATTAAAGAGGCAAATATGTAGGAGAGTTGGTTTCATCCTCAGTCCAAAGGCAAGAAGAAAGTCCATTTCCAGGATGTCACCTAAATTAATTTACAAATTTAATTCTACACCAAACTACCAAGGAGGGTAGCTTAAAGCTCAAAATAATAGCAAAATTTATTGGGAGGAACAAAATGTCCAGAAACTTAAAAGAACTAATGGAAAGAAGAATGAAGGGAGAATAGAATTTCTATACCTATAATTAAATTAGAAAGCAATTGCCACTAAAACTGTTTAGTCCTGGTTTTAAAAAAAAAAGTATCAGTGACACTTTTCTTATTCTTATATCCTTAGCACTAGATAAGGAAGTCTCACAAGCAACTGAACGAGAGAAGAATTTGCTGTCTAAGAACTGCTACAAAAACCAGTAAGCAATTTGGTAAAAGTTAGGTTAAGTATAAATTTTCATGCCACATGCTACAATAAGGGCAAATGGATGTACATTTGAACGTAAATGTTATATCTGGGGAAATCCTAAACCAAACATGGCATAAAGGCAATTACAAAAAATAAAAATACATTTTCAATGGTACATAATTGAACATACAATTGAAAAGTTTTTTAACTGATTAGCATGAAAAGCTTTTGCATTAACAAAATTAATGGAGTTAGGATAACAAGGGAAAATGTCAATTAGGAAAAAAAAAACTGTGCATTAAATACCTCTAATAATGGTCTGATTTCCAATACTTTTAGAAAATGAACTCATTTACAAAAATCTTATGGAAAATGATGATGATGATGATGATGAGCAGTATCATCTCAAAAGGTGCGATGAAATGAAAAAAGTAGGTAAATATGGAGGCCGGTAAAAAAAAAAAAAGAATTCATGCATACATAAAATTAAAAAAAACCCATTCCCTAATGGATATGGTCAAAAGATATTAAAAATATCTTTTACAAAAGAATTTCAAACTATTAGCAATATATAAAAGATTGCTCTATATTTCTACATAATAGAAATGCAAATCAAAACCCCTTTAAAGTTTGCACTTACAAAATTGGCAAATATCACTAAAGATACAAATAATAAATACTAGAGGGATGATGGGAAGATAGGAACACTGATACGCTATTGGTGGGCCTGTGATTTTGTCCAAACATTCCAGAAAATAACTGGAATTCTGCTTTTCAAAAATTCAATTTGGATATCATGACTAAATAGGACCCAAAGGAGGCTAAAGACAAAAACAAAGAACTCATAAACACCAAAATATAGGAGAGTGTGTGCATGTGCATGCTCATGTGTATGTGCAAGTGCGTTAGACAAGACCTGGAGACAAATAGACAAACCAGATACCCTTCAGTAGAAGAATGCTTAAACACATTATGACATGAAAATAATGGAATATTACCATGTCATGAAAAATGCTTTTTTTAGGAACATGGGGAAAACATATAAATGATGCAAGCAAAATCCAGAAAGCAATATATATGACTATAAAAATATTAAGTGGAAAACACTTGCAATTGCAACAAACAGAAAAAAATAACCATAGTGCAATTACAAAGATCAAGCGTGGCTCCTACGAAGAGCTAGAGAAATTCACCTCTTCACTTTCTCTCTGCAAGGGAAATGGAAGGGTCTAGAACATTGCAAACACCTCCAGACTTGACTAAAGGTCATTGATTTTACCGAACATTTTTCTCTTTCTTTTTTAATCTTCTGTAAATAAGGAATGGTATGCTATGTAGGGGAGGGGAAAGAGACATATTTAGAAATGAGGGTGATGTAAAATCTTTATATATTAATAAAACAAGATGAAAATTTCACAAGGGCAATGAATTGTTTCATGCTGCAAAACTGCTCACAAGTGTTTGCAAAAACATCATCATGAAAATAACGACAGTTTGTGTGCCAATATCTACTGTAGGAAATAAATGACCTTCCAAACTAAACCAACATACACTTTGATGTACATATGTTCTCAGTGAGGACAACGCAGAGATGGGAATGGTTAAGCAAGGTCAACTTTTTTAAAATGTGGGGAAATATGGTTCAGGCATAAAGAATTAAATTAACTTGTAGATCTACCTCTAAAACATCTCTCTTACAAGTAAGTTCCTTTTTCTTCACAACCACGACTATATACTTCAGACCCTTATCACTGAGAGACTGGATGACTACAACACTCTAATACATATCTTCCTGCCTCAAATTCCTTCTCTCCCAAATTCATCCATCCACACAGCTGCCAACATGACACTCCTAAAGCGCAGGTCTGGCTATGTTATTCCTGTTACTTAAAAGTTTCAGTGGCTCCCTACAGCCTCTAGGATGAAAGGCAAACACTTCAGCTTACTGTTCCACACTTACCACATACATCAAGTCCCCTTGGCACCCTCTGTGTTCCAGGCAGATCATCCTTCTTGACGGTTTTCCCACTAGTATTACTTCTTTGCTTTGGCATTATTTGGCTTTCATTCCTGGAATGTGCTTTCTCCTCACCTAGATTACTTCAAAATTCAGCTCAAGTGCCACCAGGCCCTACATGAGACTTGTCCTGCTCTTCCTGCTCCATTCAACTGAAATAATTTTGTAACATTTTCTATCTACTTATATATGTTGTTTCCCCACAAAAAAGTTCGGCCAGGAAAGAAGCTTTTCATTTATCCATTTTTAACACTAGCACCTAGAAAATTGGCTGGCATTTAATAAATGCCTAACAGGCATTTAATAAATGTGTGTTGATTGAATGACTGGAAGTTGATAGACATGGAATATCACCACAGATAAAAAATTCAGGGGGAAAACATCACCTGTTAGTTCTGTGAATAGGAGAAAAACTCATGACCATATAAAAGAGTAAAATAGACAATTCTGATTACATAAAGTTTTTTTTTAAAAAAACTGCACAAACACAATCAATGCAACTAAAATTAGAAGAGAAACATGAAAGTGGGAAAAAAATTTTTGCAGCAAGTTTTTCTGATTAAAGGTCTCATTTCTAAGATACATAGGGTACTGAGTCAAATTTGTAAGAATAAGAGTCTTTCTTCAATTGATAAAAATGTGAATAGGCAATAGTCAAATGACACACATAAGCAGTTTTCAGAGGAAGAAGTCTAAGCGATCAAGAACCATATAAAAATTCTCTACCTCACAAATAATTAGAGAAACGCAAATTAGAACAATTCTGAGGTAGCACCTCGCCCCCATCAAATTGACAAAGTTGACAAAAAGGGAGAATAATAAATGCTGGAGGGCTGTGGGAAAACAGGTACATTAATGCATTGCTGGTAGAGGTGTGAACTAATTCCAGGCATTCAGGAAAACAATTTGGAATTATGCCAAAAAAGCTATTAAACTATGCATACCCTGTGACTAAGTAATACTGCTACTTGGTCTGTACCTCAAAAAGATCAAAGAAAGAGAAAAACACCACATGTACAAAAATATTATTTATAGCAGTTCTTTATCATGATGGCAAAAAACTGGAAACTAAAGTGAAAGATGGCTGAGTAAGTTAAAGTACATAAATGTGAGAATAACATTGTGCTGCAGGACATGATGAAGGGAAATGTTTCAGAGAAACCTGGGTAGACCATATCAGTCTGAAATGATGCAAAGGAAAGTGAACAGAACCGGAAGTAAAATTATACAATAACAACAATACGTAAAGATAAACAACTTCGAAAGAAACAAATTCTAATCAAGACTTCAGAACTCTAATCAAACAATGACCAACCACAATTCCAAAAAATTCGTGATGTATCATGCTATCTGCTCCCAGATAGAGAACTACATGATGGACTGAGAGTGCACACTGAAGGAGTTTTTTTCTGGATGTGGATAAACGGGGAATTTGTTTGCTTGATTAACATATTTATAATGAGTATGGGTTTGTTTTTGTCTTCTCAATGTGTGGAGGAGGGAGTGTTGGGAAGAAATTTGAAACTGAAAATAAAGTAAAAATCAAATTTTAAAAAGAGGGGAAAAAGATTAAAAACTATTCATTGTTGATTTGAGAATGATTCCTGAATCAGTCATCAATACGGTCAGATCACTGACTTAATGAAGCAAGGACCAAAATATAATGCTAGAAAAAATAAAACATGATAAGGTGTGCAAGCTGACTTAAATTATTGATATAAAAACAGCAAGTGGGTAGAGGAAAAGACATTAACACTAATAACAAAAGTTACACAATGGATATAAAACAATTGCCAAAAAATGGAGAACAAAAAACCCGAGTCAAACACTTGATTAGACATGCTACAAAAGAATGTGTGTTTGTCATTCGTTGCCGAAGAAGACCATGTCTTCAGAGAAATGATGACATGACTTGCACTTGACTTTGTTTTGAGTGAGGGAGGGCTGTGCAGGTCACCAAGCCTCACTTCTCCTCCAGAGCCATCTGGGTCCAGTGACCAGATATTCCTCAAGATGACTGGAGATGACCCAGAATGAGGCAGTTGGGGTTAAGTGACTTGCCCAAGGTCACACAGCTACTGAGTGTCAAGTGTCTGAGCTGAGATTTGAACTCAGGTCCTTCTGACTCCTGCACTAGTGCTCTATTCACTGCACCACCTAGCTGTCTCTGTAAAAGAATAGCTAGTTGGAAACATGAACTCACATAAAATCTCATGAAGAATGGTAGGTTGTGGGCAGTAGCACCTCAAAAAACAGTGATGAACAGTAGAATGAAAAAACTGCTTAAAGGAAGCTGTGTAGAGAGATGATACTAAATGTCATTCCAGGGGCATTTAAATATGAAATGTGAAGTAGGACAAACAGACTAAAAATGTAAAGGATCCATGAAATATTTTTTATAACAAACTTATTTTACCACCAAAGGCAGAGAATCAAACATCAGAGTGCCAGATGTGTGTGCCTAGAAGCAGAAATAGAACTGGAGAAAATAAAGATAGGAAAAGCAGATGAACCAGAACAAATACACATAAAAGAAGTTCATGCTAGAGTCAACACAGCTCTTTGGAGACTTGGGGACACACTCTGAAAGTATCTGAAGAATGGGAAGATGCCAAATGGTGTGCGGAAAAATTTCAAACCTTCTATGCAGATCTACAAGTGACAAGTGCTAGGCCACTGTGAACCTGCTTCAGGACCCCAGACTCCCCATTCCTATGCGAAGACAAGGAATGCCTTTTCCCTCGATTTCTCACAAAACATATTTCTTTTTCCTTTCTGAACATGCCTTGCCCAAAAACCTGCTGCTTTTTTATTTTTAAGTGTTTTCCTTAGATTTTGTTTTCTATATATGTCTCCTACACAAAACAAAAGCACATAGAATTTTCTGAAAGGTAAAATTGAGATAATCTTCATTTAATGACCAGATCTGATCACTAATATCAAACAGAGCATAAAACAAGATAACTGTATGCTTACCAGTTTCAAGAAGGAGATTCCATGCAGAGCCCTAGCCAAGGGGAGATTTCCTATTGATGCCCTTTGAACATTACTACTTGTAAATGACAAGGTAATAACTGTATCAAGTCCTGGAATATTGTAAAGCACAATCTATAAGCAATCTGAAGAGACTATATTAATCATACTGGAAAAAGTGGATGAAGAAGGTCTGCTGTCTTGACTGTAGCATGCTGTTGACTAGACAATCAGTAGAGCTCATCCAAAAATATGTTTTAGACCAAATAATGAACAGTAAGTTATGGGAGGAAGAAAAGTGGGGTTGAACTTCTTTTAGGATAACTGCAAACATTTCAATGATCTCTGAAGATCCATTAAGCAAAGGCCTAACGAATCTTCCATTATTTTTGTATGTATTATATTTTTTATTATTTTCATATTATTTATTCAATATTATGCTTCTATCACTAGTATATGGCTGAGATATAGGACACCACAGTCTCTAACGAAAGGAAAATCAGGATCAACCAAAGGAAAATGGAGACTCACTTGGTGGTTGCAATTAAACATGGAATCATTAGGAAGAAGCAGGTAAAGGATGTCATAAAAGAAATGTGCATGTATATATATGTATGTATACGTATACACACACACACACACACACACAAAAGGTGGGTCAGTAGACAGTACAAAATATAACAACAGCAAACATTTTATAGAACTATGTGCTAATTACTTTATAATTATTTTCCCAACTGATCTTCATAATAATCCTGAGGGGGAGGGAGAAGGTACCATGGCTATCCCCATTTTACAGATGATGAAAATGAGTCAAAAATAGGGTAAACGAATCAGTCAGGGTCACACAACTAGTACGTGTCTAAGGCCAGATTTGTTGTCAGGTTTTCCTGACTCCAGGCCTGGTGCTGTATCCACTGCACCACCCAGCTGTCCCCATGTCCACAATGATATCATATAACCATTGGCATATCTGGGCATTCAGTTTCAATGCATTAAAAAATGCTAAGACTATACATTTGCACAGCAATTGATAGTTCAGGAATGCTATTTTATGGCACTCTGATCTATGATAAAAGCTTTGTATGATTTTTTTTAATTAGTCATGACTTTTTTTTTGTAAACACATTCACTAAAGAATGTTGTTCTATCAAATCTTTTTTTTTAAATGATTAACTTTTAAAAGCTCTGTCCTTCTATTAAGACTGCATTAAATGTTTAAAATTTACGTAATAAAATCCGATTCTTATGACTTCATTTACTTTCATCATTCATTACATTCATCATATTATTTATTCAATATTATGCTTCTATCACTAGTACATGGCTGAAATATAGGACACCACAGTCTCTAACGAAAGGAAAATCAGGATCAACCAAAGGAAAATGGAGACTCACTTGGTGGTTGCAATTAAACATGGAATCATTAGGAAGAAGCAGGTAAAGGATGTCATAAAAGAAATGGTGCTATGACTACAGTTACTATCTTTAGAAAGATAAATGATAAACCAAAAATCTAGAGAAATTTAAATCAAATATTTGCCAGTCCAAATTCTGGCAATTTAATAGGATTATACCTCGCTTCACGTAATATATGTGATACTTAAAAAAAAAGTAGTGAGACAAATATCTGTAATGTTTTCTCACTAACTCAATTTCAGAGACTGTATCTCTTCATTTCTTACTGATCCCTGGTTAACAATGACTCTTAGAAATTTCCCTGCCTCTCAGCCTCTTAATCAAGTAGTTAATGTCATAAACAAACATGCAAATGCACCAAGGGACCCACTATGAAAACAAACTGTTGGTGGAATCATTTTGTAAATCAAAGAATCATTTTGTAATATAAATAACATCTGTTTTTTAAATGTAGATTTTTATATGTTGGATTTTCACAAAGAGGCCACATTTTCATTTTCTAGGCTTTTTTTTTTGTTCAGTCAATCATGTTTGACTCCTCATAATCCTGTCTGAGGTTTTCTTGTCAAAGTTACTGGAATGGTTTGCCACTTCCTTCCCCAGCTCATTTTACAGATGAGGAAACTGAGGCAAACAGGGTTAAGTAACTTGCTCGGGGTTACATGATAGTTTCTGACACATACATACTTAAATATATATATATAATTTTGGTTGGCATAAAACCTAGGGTATCTTTCAGTACTAATTTTCAAAAATGGTACCAGAACTGTCCATATTCTGTCCCAAAACACAACCTAGCCTTCAAATATGTAAACTGTCATTGCTGTAATATTTTCTCATTCTGGACATAGCAATACCAGAGTAACCAACATGGTATATGAAACTACGTTCTGATTAACTTCTACAACTTCAAAATCACTGTGGTGCTGATTATCTGAATCCTATTTTACTAGGTACTAGATAGGTCAGGTTTATCATAATATCTTTACAAGTTTTTGTGGTTGGGTGAAATGAACCTTAAAGACCCTTTAAGAACCAGGCAGGTGTGAGGGGAAGCTTCTTTGGGAACATCTGCTTAAGCTCCTGGCCAGCAACCAACCACACAAGTAGCTGCAACTCACTTAGCAGCTCTGGATTCATGCCTTAAAGCAGGGCTAAAAGACTAGGAAGGGCCCGGTGCCAGGGGCAAGACAGAGATAGAGAGACAGAAAAGGAGAGAAGGCAAGAGGGAAACAGGGGGAGAGAGAGAATACGTATATGTATGTGCGGGTTTAAATGTATATTTATGCATATGAATTACCATTTTAATTGATTCATAAATATCAGGAAGGAGGTAAGGGTCCTACAGTTGTCCATCCCACTATAGCAACATTAATCTGACCCTATGTAGAAAAGCAATACAAATAAGTTTGGCTAACAGTCAGTTTTTATCTTCAGTTCTCTTTCTACAATTCCTTTCCACAAGATTTCATCTCTTCTCAAAGCTTTTTACCACTAAGCAGATGTGTCTCAAATTTACATCTTGACTTGAGCCCAGTTCTCTCTCTCTCTCTCTCTCTCTCAGCCCTAAATTTTACGTTCATAGTCAGACATTTTACATTTATACATCCTGCTGTCACCTTCAACTCCTAAGGTCACTCTACCATTACTGTCCTGCCTCAATGCAGAAAAAGATTCACCTACAGGCCTCTGACTTGTTTCTGGCTATATTTAACTTTTTGCTCAAATCCACCTAAATAGGGCAAGAAATATGAAAACAGAGCACTTGAGAAACAATGGGTCCAAAGTTCACCAGCTTCATTCGCTAGACTTTCTCACCTCTCAGATTCAGGAACAAACCTCAGACAGCCTGAACTGTCAAACAACTTCAGTGTCTGCCAGACTTTTCTTCCTCAACTCAACTCCAATTGTAACCAACTTCTGGTCACGCATGTCCTAATGATGCTCACTTCTCAGTATGACAAGGTTCAACACAGGATCATGGATGTAAAGCAGGCAGGTAACTGAGACTTCATGCAGTCTAATCTGCTGAGAAACTAAGCCCCACAAGATAAAAATACTTAGTGGCAGAGCAAAATTCCAATTCAGATCCCGTGACTTCAAAGTCATCCCTTTCCACTGTAAAAGGTTCTCTCCTGCACAAATCTTTTCCTCCAAACTAGTTCCTCTCGCACATTTTGCATTTCTATCAAAAGTCACCAAATTCTTCAAATTACTCATATTTAGAACCTGTGTCACCTCAGACAACTCCACCCAAGACCTTAGCCTGAAAGGGCCAGGGTCTCCCATTGCATCCTGGGCCATTTTCAATTGTCCTGATGAATGTCAGGGCACTGGACACAGATGTCTCAGGAGAAGAAGGTGAGGTTGGTGCCCTTGCACAGCCCTCCCTCACTCAAATCAAGGTCAATTGCAAGTCATGTCATCATCTGATGTCATGGTCCTCTTCGAGAACGAAGGACAAACACAACAGCAACATACAGTCAATCACTTGGTCCTGTGGATTCCTCTTTTGAGGTCTTTCCTATACCAGTTTGTTCTTTTCCTTTCACATTGTTACCAGATTTCCGTCTAAGCCCGTATCATTCTTGGAATATCACCGTCTCCTAGTTCGTTTCCTATCTCTTTCCACTGCAATCTATTCCTCAGGATGCCACGGCACTAACCTCCCTAAGCTACTACTTCCACCATGCCACACGGTCACAGGCTCCTCCTCCAGGGCAAAATCCAAGCGCCTTACCTCCTATTAAAGACTTTATTCTTTGAACTCCAACCTACCAAGCTTACCTTGTTTCTAAACAAAATCCCTCCCCTGTTCATTCACCTTCCCAAGAGTGCTCATTGTGCTGATTTCCATGCTTTCTGCTTAGGATTAATTTCCTCCTCCCCCACATATCCCCTCACCATTATTTTCTGCTTTTCTAATTTTTGCAAATAGGAGGCACATTTTTCCTTAAACACCCCTAAACCATGGTAGTCATTTCTTCTGAATCTCAAACTCAATATATTTAAAGCTTCGTTCACGCTTTCAAAATCAAATCTTCCTCTTGATTTCCCTGTTTCTTGGTCCATCCCCTAGTTAAACCCTTCACTGGCTTCTCATTGGCTGCAGAATAAAATCAAAATTCTTTAGCATTGCTTTCAGGGTCTCCACACTCTGGCCACAGGCAATGCCTAAAACTTTATCTCCCACTGTTTCCCCACTCTCATCACATTGCTCCCTGAATAACCCTGGCAAAATCAGTTACACATAATAAGACTTTGCTTACTTTTGCTTGTGACATTTCACCTGCTTGAAATCCCTATCCTGATATACTTAATCTGAATTCTACCCTTTTTTACAAGATCTAACATAGGCTAACATAGACATCTCCTCTGGAAAGCCTTCCTTGAAAACATGAATCCATAGTAGTCAGTCTCTCCACCACATTCCTATAGTATTTGTTCCTTCTCCTTAATACATCATAGACTCAGAATTTAAAGGGACTCCTGTAGGCCATTTATAGTCTAACCCATACCTGAACGAGAAAATCCCTTTTACAACATACATGACAAGTAGTCATCCAGTTGTTTTCCTTGAATACCTCTAGTTATGGGGAACTGACTACACCTTTCAAAGCAGCCCATTCCATCTCTTTCAATAATTTTAATGTTGGAAAGTTGGAAAGTTTCTTAATTTGCCTCTGAAAAACTTCTACCCTTTGCTCTGAGTTCTGTCTTCTAAGATCATAAAGAACAAATTTAATATCTCTTGCATGTGACAGTCTATCAAATACAAGCTATGGTGTCTTCCAAAGTCTACTCTTTTCCAGGCTAAATATTCTGAGTTTCTTCTACGAATCTTCATATATTTCATAAACTGTGTTATACTTTACTTATAGATCCTGTCTCTCCAAGTAGATTTTAATCTCTGAGGAACACAAATAATACCTCGTACCAGGTTGAGGTCTCAGTGCCCAAAGTATCATTGTGGATGCCCAGTGTTGGCAGGTTGGCTGACTTAAGAAACTATAAGTGAATGGCACTCCATATAAATTTGAAAATCAGGAAGAGCTAATGCCAGAGGGCACTGACAAATCATATTCAATATGGAACTCAGTCTAATGTGTCAATATTTTGAGAAGATGCATAGGAATTTCTTGGTCATGGAGAGGGAAAGAGTAGGCCAAGGAAGATCCAGAGCAGTATTATAGCCTGGCCAAGACTACATAAGAGAGCTGGATGTTTTCTTTTCCCCCAATCTCTTATCCTTCCTCAGAGTCTCTGAGAGTATAAGTATAAAAGATTGTGAGGGAAAGCTGAGGCAGGAGAGCAAGAGTTTGGTCCTGCATACAGCAGGGGAATGATTTGGGAGCATCAACGTTTTTTTTTAATTAAAGGCTTCATTTACTGGATCATAGATTCATCAATCTGGAGCTGATTGGAACTTTAGAGGACATCAAGTCCAACCTTTTCATTTTACATGTGAATAAACTGGTGAGAAAATGAAGGGAGAGAAAGAAGGATGAGAGAGGGAAAGTAAAAGGAGGAAAAAAGAAACTGAGGGACAGAGGAGGGGAGGAGAAAAAGAAGAGAGAAGGATGTGAGAGAAAGAGGGAAGGAAAGATAAAGAAGGAGGGAGGAAGAGATAGAAGAGAGAGGAAAAGAGACATAAAGATCAATGGGAAGGAGGAGAGGGCTGAGGGAAAGAGAAAAAGAGAAGGGATAGAGAGAATGTGAGAAGGAAAGAAGGGAAGAAAAAAGGGGAGATAAATACCGGAGTGGAATAGAGAGAGAAGTGAAGCAAAGGTGGAATAAAAGAAGGATGGAAGGGAGAGGAAGGAGGGAAAAGAAAAAGAATACAATGAAGAGGGATGGAGAAAAAAGGGGGGAGAGAAATGAAGGGGGAGAGGAAGGGAGGAGGAATGGGGAATGAAGAGGGAAAGAGGGGGAAAGAAGGGAGGAGGAAGGAATATAGGTAGGGGAAAGAAAAGAATTGGGTAGGCATTGAGCATTACCAAAATTTTTTCAAAGGAAAAGATCTAGCATTTCAAGTGAAACAATGAAAACAGAAGACATGAAGGAGGCCAACAGATTTCAAACAATATTATAAAGCAGGAAGCACCAAACGCATTAGGTACTGGTCAGAAAAACTGAGAAGTAGATCATTAGAACAGAGTAAATAATTAAAACAAAGAAGTAAATATACATAGTAGCTCCTGCTTTCAATTAATCCAAGAGCACAAATTACTTGGGGAAAGACTACTCAAAAAGGACTCTAGCAGAACTAGAGGGAGAACTAGAAAGCTATGCTACTACTCACTGCTTTACCCAATGTTAGCAATACTCTTCTAATGATCCAAATGGCCATTTCTCAATCTTAATTCTTGACATCTATGGTTGCTAACGTGGTCTCTCAACCACTTGTGGACACGTTTCTCCTCCTCTGGCTTCTGTGACATTGCTCTCTCCATTCTGATTCTGCCTGCCTAATTTCGGTCTTTTCCAGACACTTTTGGTATGTCCTCCTTCCCACTAAGTGTGGGCATCTTGAAACCTCTTCTCCCTATATATTTCCTTTCAGTTATAATTTCAATGCAGATGATTCCCAAATCCATATATCCAGTACACCAGACCCATGTTACCAAATACTGGGGTAGTTCAAAATGGAACTACTTCCTACCAAACCCACTTTACCTGTTTCTGCTGTTAGGACCATCATTCCTTTCCAATATATTATATCACAGTTGTATGTCAAATACCTTAGTCACTCTTCCTTATACTAAAAGATCATAAACTTGAAAGGATCTTAACAGTTTACTTAGCTCCTATCCATCTACCAAGACTATGGGTATAACTGAATTTCCTCCTTCCTCAATCTCTCTTTCTCCTCCAATCTTATCCTCCTGTAACTGAGAGGGGAAATGTAGGAAAACTAAAAATTTATGCAATTTTTTGAAGTACAAAGTGGAGATCTGGAGACCAAAATTTTAGTTCTAGTTCTGTCCCTAACTAGCTAAATGACTTTAGAAGAGTCACTTAACAAGGTGATAGACTGAAAGACTTTTTTAAGGTCCTCTGCAGCTATAAATATCCTGTGATTTCATGAACTCAAAAGTCACTTTCTGACTTGAGGAACAGTAAGATACGTGACCTGGATTGTTTGATATATTAAAAGTTTAGTTAGGGAATAAGTAACATATTA
The DNA here is from genome assembly GCA_028658325.1 of Potorous gilbertii. Taxonomy (NCBI): domain Eukaryota; kingdom Metazoa; phylum Chordata; class Mammalia; order Diprotodontia; family Potoroidae; genus Potorous; species Potorous gilbertii. Next base: position 159,893,557 of record CM053772.1, read on the forward strand.
GCTGATTTTACGTATAAATGTTTTAAATTTTTAATGTAAGTAGAAGCATGAGAGCTAGCAACATTTTCAATGTAGAATCACAAGCAGAGGTAAAACAAAGATGAAACCTTCTTATGATTATTTAACATTCTAGAATTATACTAGAGAGTCTCTTGTATCAATGACAGAACAAATTTAACAGCACAATGATGAAAGAAAGTATTCCTACATACAAAGGACATGATGATATACTTAGGAAACCCCAGAAAATCAGCAGTGAAACAAATTTAAATAGCTACAGTCAAACAGAAGGATATAAAATAAAACTACAAAATCATCAGCTTGTTGATATAATACTAAGAAAAACCAACACGAAACCATAAGACAAATTCCCTTTGAAATAACGCCAAAACATAAAAAATAACCTCCCAAGACACATACAATGATTAAGTAAATAAACCTAGAGAACACTTTACAGAAAAAAAGTAAATAAATAATTGGAGAGATTTTTCACTCCTTATGGTCAGGTCATATATCATAATTATTATATTGACCAGGATTGCAGCTAATACAATAAAAATGATAATACTAAATCAATGTACTGATTAAGTGTTCTACCAAATTAAGGAGGTTTTTTTTTTACTACTTGGCAAAGTAACATAATTCATTTGGAAAAACAAAGGAACCAGAATCCATGAAAATAAGGGGGGAAAAGAGCAAAGGAAAGGGGGTACAGCATTGCCAGAACTCAAACTATATTATAAAGCAATACTCATGGAAACTATTTGATACTGGTTAAAAGACAGAAAAGTTGATCAGTGAAATAGATTAGAAAAAAAAAGCAGCTACTACATTAGTCTAGTGTTGGAAGAAAATCTTTGGAGGAAAAGGCTCCCTGTTTGGCAAGAACTATTTGGGAAAACTGTGAAGTAGATGGGCAGAACTTAGGTTTGGACCAACATCTTAGACCATTTTACCAACAAAATAAGCTAACATGGCTATATAATATGCACATCCAAGACCACATCACACACATACACACAACACAAACAGAACAACACAAAGTCATGGAACTTTGACGACAATAGACAAAAGAGAAAAGAAAAATTCTTAACAAGGAAGAGTGGGCATCATAAAAAGGAAAATCAGAAAACTTTGCTACACAAAATTCAAGAGTTTTACATAGATAACATCAATTAGGACAAAAAATTTGTAAAGTGAGGGAAATTATTAACATTAAATATTACCAAAAAATCTGATATTAAAAAGATGCACTGCTCCAACTCTTAGCACAATTATAAGCTGTAATAGCTTACAGCACTAAGATTCTGGGGAGTCTTGAATGTACATATAGATATATATACATGCACACACATGCATATATATATATATATGCATGTGTGTATATATTCACACATACATATATGTACATATGTGCATGTATATATACATTGTTGTGTTCGTCCTGAGCGAGGGAGGGCTGTGCAGGTCACCAGCCTCACTTCTCCTGCAGAGCCATCTGGATCCAGTGACCAGATATTCATCAGGACGAGTGGAGATGGCCCAGGATGCATTGGGAGACCTTGGGCCCTTTAGGCCAAGGCCTATTCAGGTGAGGTAACTTCACTTAGGGTGAGGTAACACCCATTCAGTGAAAAGGCCTGTTTAAGAAGTAAGTCAGGGGATGGCCCCTTTAATGAGCCAAAGGAAAAAAAAAAACTAAATCCAGCTAGGAGGGAAACAGCAACAGTTACTATTGATAATCACTCTTAAGCCAGGAGAGTCCAGAAAACAGCCCTTTGGTGGAGCCTAGTGTTGTCTAATCTATGGGCTTCAGAATGCAGTAAGTTTAAGGTTTCAGAAAGGAAAGGAAAGGAGTATAAATATATATATTCACACACACACCCTACCACCATCAGCGGGCAGCTAAGTGGTGCAGCGGATAGAGCACCAGAGCAGGAGTCAGGAGGACCTGAGTTCAAGTCTCACCTCAGACACTTGACACTCACTAGCTGAGTGACCTTGGGCAAGTCACTTAACCCCAATTGCCTCATCCTGGGTCATTACCAAGAACCACTCCCCAATAAATAAGAGATCAAAAGTTCAGGACACATTTCCAGAAAAAAGTCACAAACTGCAAATAATCACATTAAAACATGCTCATCATTAAATAGTAGGAGAAATAAACAGAAAATAATTCTGAGGTTTCAGCTCATACTATACAAATCACAAAAGGTGACAACATATGAAAACAATCAGTGTTGGGAGAGATGTTTAAAGATGGGCACACTGCTACATTCTTCTTGGTGGAGTGCTGAAGAGGTGTATGTGGTTCAGGAACCAATAAAGCAAAGTGTCAGTTTTGGAGTCAAAGGATCAGTGAAGTTTAAATCCTGGCCCTGGTATTTATTTCCTTTGTAACCTCAGGTAGGTCACTATGCAAAATTTAAGGGAAAATTGTACAGAATTTATACTCAGTTTTGACTCTTCAGGCCTCAGTTCCTCACGTGTAAAATGAAGGAGTTGGACCAGATGGCATTTAAGATGCCTTCCAACTTTAAGTGTATGATTCCAGGTGTCAATTTGGAATTAGGCAAGAATTCAACTGCCCCATATCTATTGACCTAGGGAAACCACTACTGGCCACAATCCCCAAAGAACTAAAAAAAGAGAAAAAAGAAATTCAGGTTCAATACATACTGAGACAGTTATAGCAAAATCATTTTTTGGTAAGAAAGAACTGAAAACAAGGTGAGTGCAAAATGTATGTAAAATGGCTGGGAAAAAAACACCAAAAAAATGGCACATAAATATGATAGAATGCCATTGTGTAGCAATAAGTTATGAATATGGGAAAATAATAAGGGAAGGTATTTTATGAACTGATACCAAGTGAAATAAGGAGAACAAAGAGTACAGTATTTGTTATGGCTTTGTGGTTGTTGAGTGGTTTTAGTCACATCCAACTCTTCATGACCCCATCTGAGGTTTTCTTGGCAAAGATAGTGAAGTGGTTTGCCATTTTCCTCTCCAGCTCATTTTACAGATGAGGAAACTGAAGTAAACAGGGCTGAGTGACTTAGCCAGGGTCACACAGCTAATGAGCCTGAGGCCAGATATGAACTCAGGAAGACGAATCTTCCTGATACCAGTTCCAGCATTCTATCCACTATATCAACTAGCTTCCCCCATGTAGTTATCATAACTACAATAATGTAAATAGAACCAAGAAGAAAGTTGAACTCTGAATGATTGATAAACCAATGAAAGTCCTAGAGAAGAGATGATAAAAAAAACCCTGCTCCTCACAACAGAGGCAAAGGACTAGTAGAACAGAGTATTGTAAACACTGTAATACTAGGGTTACAACATCAGATTATCATTCATCACTATGAAATGGGGCTATAATTTATCAAATTTTACATGTAATAGCAAAGCCCAATTAGTGGGTAAAGTGGGAACAGGTGTTACATTTAGGAATTAGGATTCTGTTTCTCTACAAAACTTGGGTTTTGCTTTTCTCTACAAGTTTTTGCCTGTTGTCATACACCAATAACAACAAATCTCTCAAATACTGACAACTATGTACTACTCTCCCCATCATCTGGGGTCTACTTAGCAGTTCAGTTAAGAAACCCATAAACTTTTAGCTCAAATGTTATGAGATGAAGTCAATAAGTAAAGACATTGAATATTTCTATTTTATAAAAATGGTCATGTCCCTCAGAGGCAGACAGGTATACAATTTCTTCTTTATCTGACAACGCTACTATTGCACAGCTTGGCAAAATTCTGACCTATACACTAAAAAATTAACCATGTAATACCACAACTTAGCCATATTTCAAAGTTTTAAAAATAATTTTGGAGGAATTAGGGTTGAGCATAAACATGCTCATTAGGAGAACAACATGGTAGGAAAAACAAGGGTCTACTCTGAGTTCAAACTCTAACTCCAGAATTTAATATTTACGTGACCTTTGGCCAATCACTTAGCATCAGTTTTCTCATTTATTACTTGGGGATGATACTTGGTAGTACTCACTTCACAAGTTTGTTGTGGAATAAATGCTTTGTAACTCTTAAAATGCTATGTAAATATGAGTTACTCATCCTCTCCCTCAAAAACTCACAGAGCTAAATTTTTCAAGAACAGACACTAAGCACTGTACAGCAGTCGAAAAGTGCTCAGCAAAATAATTCTCCCAGTTCCCCTTCCTTTTATCTCCAGACAAGAGCTCATATGAAGCATCCTAAATGATGACAACAATTTCTATTTTTAAAGTTTTTCAAAGTAAAACATTCCTTGGGCTCTCCTTGAATAACATATCCCAATGTTTAGCAGTTTTGTCAGGACACGCTTCATATATAATCTAAACCCTCTTATGCTATAATAAAAGAAGGCTGCATCTTGTTCTCTCCTCAATAGAGAGGAACAGCTGGTCACCATCATCTACAGAAAAGTCCTTCATGTTTTTGAAGATCACTATTAAATTGCCCTAAAGATATTATTTTACAGGCTTTTAGTCATATTTGTGGTTTTCCTTTCAACCATCTTTAAGTTTCTCATAGTTGTAAAATCTAGAACTGAACACAATATTTTAAGGATCTGACCAGTGCTCAGTGTAGCAGAAAGATTTCTTCATGGAAGCCAGGACTGAAGTTTGACAAAGCCATCAATTCTATTGTTGACTGATGATCAAAGTATAAAATGCTATGAGCCCCATTCTTTTCTGTTATGTTTTTCTTTTCTTGCATCTGGGCAACCTTTCTACACCAGTGTTAGATGAAGCATATTCTCTTATTGCCTTATGTCTGCTCCTTTAAGACATCCATCTGAATTGTGATCTCCTTTTTGTGAAGTGTCATCTTTTATAATCTGTCATTCACAAACTTAATGATAATGCTCTTGAGCTGCAGAGTTCACTCACCTAGAGAACTTGCAAAAACAATGTCAAGCATATGCTGTTTGTTTCAGTTTCAATTAATCTATGGCCAACACCTTATGGCCAACTAGTCACTTAACTAAGTATGTGCTTATGGGGGTCATTAAAGGACAAGATTTCAAGGATTAAGGAAGATCTATCACCATTACAGGATACACAACTCAAAATCTACTGTCTTGAATGACTGTAGCATCGTCTTCATTTGAAAGTTGACATTACCTCTCAATAACTACAAATATAATGCAGCTATTAAACACCAAAGGGCGCCAAACTGCCTGTAGCATGTAGCATACAACTTGTTACCTGCTCATAGGCATACAATGATAACCATGATTTAGATAGCCATTGGGCAGGTCATACAGCACCAAATCAGAGGCATCATTACAGTCAGGGTGCCAACTATCCTTGGATAGCACAGAATAGGATGAAATTACTTTAATAGAACTTGTTCTAAAGATTTCAATTCTGTTTACCAAGTACTATTATCTCTAAACCATTTACAAACTGATTTCATGATCAACTTTTTTGACTATTTTCTCCAGAAATTTATGATAAACTTATAGGTATTTGCCATAACTCTTCCCTTCTTAAAAATATAGGTACTTCCTCTGGTCACTTCTAATCTTCAGGCATTTTTCCAGAGGTCTACAAGTTTTTTTTTTTAATAATAATTAGTTTTATTATGATTTCTGCAATTACAGTTAAAATCTCAATAATATTAAGGGGAATGAGATGGTTGAGCTAAGCTTTCTGGTTAACTGATGTTTAACCTTTAAGGTACCAAACTATGTTAAAAATCTTGTGAATCACAAGCAACACACACACACAAACACAACTTAACAGTCCAGAAATAAAAGTAAATTAATGAAGATAGTGATTGGTCTGATATTAGGAACACAATACAGCTCCCATTTCTAGTGAGCTAAGAAATTATATCTGTTTAAAAATCAAAGGAAGAATGCTGAACACCAACAGCCAATAAAGGGGCAGTTTTTCAATTGTTGCAAATGTCTCTTGCAATATGCTCACTTAGTTTCTGCAAATACAGAGCTATTTTTTCTTCATGAGAGTGCTCTCTGTAACAATAAGACGACAGCCTAAACTGTAAAGTGAACTTTAAAAGGATATGGAACTACTTAGTTTAGGCTATATAGTTTATTCAAAAGTAATTAACCCCTTTAAAATTATTGTGAGGAAAACACGAAACAACAAGAAGCTGAAACAGATCCCATTTCCTTTGGGCAAAGATTACATAACTACATTTCCTTATTCTACTAAAAAACTACTGGAAATACCTTAATATTTGATGAAGCCAGATCTTCTAATAACTCAGTTACACTCAATTATTCTAATACAGTCCTAAAGATGTAGAAGATGATCAACTGGTCTGAAGCAGTATTGATCAGGCAACATCACAGTATCACCTTTAAAAAGAAGATCTTATTTTTAAGGGGTTTTTGTTTAATGGGGAGCAGTGGGGGGACCAGATTATAAATGCATGTAAAACAAATGAATCTATATATTAAAGCAATTTAAAAACAAATCAAATAGATGCCCTATATTCCTTTCCTTACTCATCTTGTTTCTTCTGCTGTTTAAAAACCAGTATCTTTCAATTCATTTGTGCACAATCAAATAGAAAAACTTGGTCCCTACACTCCAGGAGCCCACATTCTAAAGAGAAAGGCAATATGAATATAATATACAAGTATGTAGGTATTATATATATATATATATATATATATATATATATATATGTATATTTGTGTGTCCATATGATACATATATAAAAACATTCCTACATATACATACATATATAGATATAGATATCTTGTGTGACAGTTGGATGGCTGGCAAGTTGAGTACTGGGCCTGGAGTCAGGAAGACTTGAATTCAAACCCAGCCTCAAACACTTGGTAGCTGTGTGATCCTGGGCAAGTCACTTAACTGTTTGCCTATGGGAGTGCCACAGTGCATAAGTCACTTAACCTGTCTTAATCCACTGGAGGTGGAAATGGCAAATCACTCCAGTATCTTTGCCAAGATAACCCCATGGACAGTATGGTCCACAAAGTCCCAAAAAGAGTTGGACGCGGCTCAACAACAAAATCTTGTGTAAACAGAATGCAATCTTAGAAAGAAGATACTAAGCAGTGAAGAAAAGAGAAGTCTGGAAAAGGCCTCCTGTACAAGGCTGGATGAGAGGAAGGTTTTTACAGAAACTGGGGATCCTAAGATGTGACAGTGAAAGATCAGCAAAAATATATATAATTTTATTACAGTTGATCATAAAAATCTCTTTTCTATGAATACTTTAAGTTAAATACTTCACATATCCAATATAAATGCAGAAAAGAACTGAGTTTTAGGATGTCACAATGTAGCTAGTGCTGGGTTCCTTAAAAATATTATCTCACATCACAAGAATCTTGAGAGATAAGTGCTAGGAAAAAGAAATAGCTCCTTCCAGGCTTCTGCCCTTGTCTCAGTTCCTTGAGATAACAATGCTGAGCAAAACAAAAAAAAAAAAAAAAAAAAAAAAAAAAAAAAAAGCTCACTAAATTCATTTACATTCTAGACAACCAAATGCAGGACACAGTATTTTTATATATCTGTAGAAAACAAATTAGCCACATTCTTTTCAGACGTTCCAAAGCAATACTTCATCTATACATTTACTGAAGGGGAGAGGGGAAAAGGAATTGTTGCCTTTAATATCTTTTCTTACACCTTCATAGGACTTTTGTACTATATATAAAGCACCTGATTCACTTCCAGTGGATTAAGACAGAGGTTAAGTGACTTGTGCACTATGGCGCCCCCAGCTGCCTCCTAGGCAAACAGATCCAATGAGATAATAATGTATGTAAGGTATTATATAATTGTCAGTTACCATTGTTACAAGTAATTGATCATACCACTTTAAAATTACTGGGGGGGAGTGTTCTGAAATATACTCAGCATTTATTCTCTTATTTCTGCCAATTTCTTGTCTCTTTTTTAAGATAGTGAGTTCTGAGGTACAATCACTTTCCTCAAGGTCACCCTGGGAAATTAAAAAAGGATGCTCATCCTAGTTGGCTGCACTGTTTTCTGCACCATAAAATTATCCCCAACGTGCTGCTAAGAACTTGCATATGACTTGTGGTAGATGCTTTCCAACAGACATCTATGTAGTTACAAATCCATCACCTCCAAAGCATTTCTAAAATTCAGTTGCTTACTAGATAATGATTGGATATCACTACTTTGTCACCTCAAACTCATCATGTACAAAAGTGAATATACTATTTTCCTGTCCAAACTGGATACCCATTTCAACTTTCCTGTTTTGGACCCTATAATTCCCATTTTTCCAGTCACTGATAGCTTACAACCTTGACTCAACATCCTTCTTTACTCCTTAAATTTACCACTCCACAAATCCTGCTGCTGCAGCTTCTCCATTCTTATTTCTTCCACATACTCTCAGTCTTTGAGGCTCAGTTTACAAGAGATTTTTTGCCAACGGTTTGCCCTACCTCTAGTCGCTCTCTCCCCCTCATGCAAACCACAAAGCATACCAATGCTAGATGAAGTATGCCCATTTTACATCATTCTAAAGTAAATACCTTTTCCCTTCTGCCCAGGCTGGTCCAAACTCATTTAAGCACTCAAAGAATTCCAAAATCTAGCCTTTCCATTCTTATCCAAAGCTTCTCTCCGTACTGCCCAACACAAGTTAAGTGACTTCAGACAGAGTGGTCTCCTTACCTTCCCCAAATCTGAGTAGGCACCTGAAGGCAAGGAAAGATAATGAAGTCCTAACTCTTTATAACACATTCCTTGACTAACCTGGCTCCCCTACTAAACTGAGATAGCCACTATCACCAATATCACATCATCTAGTATTTGATTAAGTAGCTTGGTCCTTCTCACCGTATAAGTTGTAAAGAAGAGTTCCACCAGAAGGTTGAAAAGTTTTAAGCTCATGTCACCTGAAGATTTGAGGGCTATAAGCCTGGAGAAGACAATACTTAGGAGGGTTTCATAGCCATGGTCAAGAATATGAAAGGCTGTCACAGGAAAGAGTGATTAACCTGTTTTTCTTAGTAGTGGAGGAAAGTCAAAGGAGGTAACATCAGGCTGCATGTCAAGAATGCCTAAATAACAACTACTGCTATCCAAAAGTGAAATGGATAAACTTGGGAGGTAGTAATTTCTTGTCTTACTGGATGTTTACAAAGGCTTTATAAACACATGTGACGTAGGATGCATAAGGGCTCCTTGTTTAGATAGGGGTTGGACCAGATAGCCTCTGAAATCCTTTAAAACTGAGATATTTCCATTGTTTAAGCATATAGGAAAGGACTTCTTGAATTGGAAAAACAGGCACATATTCTTTTCTTTCAGATAAAAGAGCCTTTTTTAACAAACAGAGAGAGCAATAAAGTAAGAACTTTCCACAATACTTAAAGAATTTTGGACTTTATATTCTCAGACTTCTTCCAGGTCTCTGGGCAACAAGGTGGCATAATGAAAAGACCCCTGGATACAAGATAGGAAAACAAGAGTTCAAACCACACTTGTGATAGTTACTAGCTGAAGGTCCCCAGGCTAAGCCTTCTCCCAGCTTCAGTTTCCCAACTATAAAAGAGTGCTGTTGTGAGGACATAATAACTTTGCAAACCTTAGAGTTCTATATAAATGTTAACGACTATTTTAACAGAACAAAATGTTGCTTTGTTTTTTTAAAGAGGAAAAGAAAATTAAAACATCAAAGATCAAATTTGTTTCCTTTTCCCTGAAAGTATTCTTAAATTTACACTTGTCCTTCCACATGCAGTAATCAGTTTCTCATCAGTGATATCACTTAATTCATGGCCCTGGCTATGAAATACTGCCAGTCTTCACTTCTCATACTCAATTACATTTGTTTTAAAACAACATAGGGTTAGCTTTGGTTTAATATTTTTTACTTGTTTCATAATTTCTTATCCTAAAAAGAAGGTAGTCTTCTGGTTTCTTTCAAGACTGTTTTAACTTGAGGTGGTTTTGGCTTTTTGGTCTGGACTACAACCTAATTTTAAACTCCCTAAAGACATAAACACTAAAGTCCTAGTTTAAGCAATACCTACTTAAAGCACTAACATTTAAAATTATCTATTACTTTACAATGAAAAAGTATGTTGAATATATATTGAAATCTCTAAAGTTAAATAAGCATACTGACATATTTCTCAGTGTGTGTATATGTACGTATACATGTGTGTACATATACACATACATATATGATACACAGAGATATATGTATGCATGTATGTGTGTGTTTAGATATATAGATAGCTAGATATTTGTACGCAGAGATTTAAAGGATAAATCAGAAATCAGAGCTTAAAATGATGAGTGAATAATATACAAAGATTTGCTTCTATGGTTTTGTACTCCCAGTTATTTTTAATTCTTAACTTGTTTTCAATGAAATTAAATAATATAAACATTAAATATTGTTTCTTTTCTAAACTTGATTCTGCATTTTGATACTGAGCTAATTAAAGATTAACTAACCATTATGTTACAAAAAAATTGAAAAATAGAAAATTTCATTGAATTTACCAAAAAGAAAGTTAATGACATTAAAAATAAAAGTCAGAGTAGGAAGAACAAAGAAACTGAAAAATCTCTATTTTATAAAGTACTGATGACTAGGATCATTTAGGCACTACACTGAAGTGGTAAAGGCTAGATATCATTAAAATTTCCTGCATGTCACTAACAATGAAATTTATTCTAAGTTCTGAATTCATCTATAGGAAACAAATGGTCTTAACCTTGATTTTTTTATAGGTTGAGCATTTAAAATCAGAATCACAGAAGTTGAGTTAGAAGGTACCTTGGAGTCCAATCGATTTAGGAGTAAAAGTTCAATCTATAACATATCCTACAAATAATATTTGCCTGAAAACCCTCCAGTGAGGAGAAATCTAATATACCTCCTATAATGGTCCATTCCACATTTGGGTAAAAATTTTTAGGAAGTTTACTTTTTTTTAACACGATGCCTGAATAAACCTCTTCTACTCATTGCTCAGACATAACTTGTAAAATGTTTGTGGATCAAGACTTACAAACATACTTGCATACTACATTTTGGTTTTAATTTTTAAGTAATGTTTACCACAATTTGTATGTATCTGAAGGGCTAAGAGTTTCAATACAAAAACTACCACTAGTTTTACTACAAATAATGAATGAATCATCAGAACAAGTCTCATTTTGAAGTCTTTTCTAAAAATATTCTTTAAAACACTAGTCTTAAAAAATAAATGTATTCAACCAGACCTGAATTTAAGTTCTTCCTCGGACATAGTATAGTATTAGTGTGGATGTGTGACAATGAGCAATTCACTTAGACTCTCAAGTGTCTTAGTAGCTCCTTTAAGACTCTAAAAGTTGCAATGAAGATACCGGCTTGCTTTGGAAAGGGAGTTTCGTCACTGAGAAGTTTCCTATGCCAATAAATTCATCAGTGCAGAACTTAACCCTCCTTCCCTTGCAACAAATGCAAACATATACATGCCAAATTTCATTAATTTAGAATGAAAAAAAGCCGACGCTGAAGACAGAGATCCCTTGAAAAGTTTTTATTCTCCTTATGACATCTTGACTTGCTACATTAGTTGAGTTAAAAAAAAAACAATGAAGAAAGAATAATAAGTGAATAACTAAGATTAAGTCCACCATAATGTAACAGTCTTGCAAACTTTCTTGAATGCCCTTTGAAACAGTAAACTTTTGAATTTGCAGTACAAATCAATGTGAGTACTATATTGTGACCCTATCAAAATTACTATTTCACAAACATATAATGTTATGAAAACAGTAATACTTTGTTTCTATAAGGAATACTGTAAAGAAAAAGAACAAGTAAACTGTATTCATTGTGGGTCAGAGTTTCCATAAAAAGGTATATCTGATGAAAAACTTCAGTGCTTTTTCACAAAAAAAGGGAAGGGGCTGAAATTCCTCTTTCATGGCTAAGCAGCAAGGACATTTTCCTACAAAGACAACACAGCTAATCATGAAACTAATATTATATTTGAATTCATAAGAGTAAATCTTAAAATTTGAGAGGTATCACATTTTGATTCTTCATCCAGATGACTATCTCAGCAATGCAATAACAAATTTTAGAACTTAACACCTTGAAAAAGTGACTTGTCCAGGGTCACATAGCTATGACAATTTTTAATTCTGTACTATGCTGACATCAAAATTTAACAATAATCCAAGGGCTTTAAACTTAGCTTTGACATGATGTCCTTCACAAACTGGGATTCAGATATTCTGCTCAACGAAGATCCCTACTAAAAATTGGTTACTTTCTTAGAATACACTGAAATTGAAAGAAAGGCACACTGCACTACACACATAAACACACCCACCAAAGCAAAATATCTTGAACATCCTTTATTCCACACTTACTTCCCTCCTTCCCTTCGTGTTTTATAATAATACTACAACATAATATATATTTATTACAGTCAAAAGACACTCTATTTTGGAATACAATTTAGAGTTGAAAAGAAACTCTGACTCTCCATAAACTACAATTATTATTTAACTTGAAAAACCTTTAAAGATACTAAAACCTATCCTTGCTATAAAGGGAGAAAAAGAAAGATTGACTCTTAATGAAAGATCACAAAGTACTTGTAGTTACTTGTTTAAAAACAAGGATCGGATTTTAATCCCTATGTTTCAGGCCACAATATTTAAGGATCAAAACATCCCTAATGTTTCAAGGAATATGTTCATTGAAAGTCAAAAACTTGGCAAGTTTCAACAATGTCCAGTACAATCAGGAAAAATAATTAAACTTTATGAGATTGCCAATAAAACTGAAGAAAGCATGCTCTGGGATATTACTATGCTAATGTAAAATGGTTTTCACCACCTTGTGACCTTGGGGAAGTCACAGCTTTCCTGAACTTCAGTTTTCTCATATGTAAAATTAGGAGGTTGGATTGTATGACCTCTGAGGTTCCTACCACCTCTACATCTATGATCTGATGACTTACTTAGACCACTAACAACAGCTAGCATTTTTCTAGCACTTTAAGGTCAAAAAATGCTTCACAAATATTATCTTATTTTATCCTCATAATAACCCTGGGAAGTAAACATTATCATTATCTATATTTTATAAATGAGTAAAGTAAGGCAGACAAAGGTGAGGTGATTTGCCCAAGTTCACATAGCTAGTGAGTATATGAAGGTGAATTTGAACTCAGGTCTCCCTTATTCCAAGTTCAGAGCTCTATCATCTACGTGTGTCACCTAGCTGCCAATAACTGCCAACAACCAAGATCAGAAGGCCAACTCTAAGGGGTGCCTAGATAGACAAAAGGAAGTATAAGGCAGACATTCATCAGAAATTTATATATGTAATACACATGGATAAAGGTTAATGACATGGAATGATTTGTACAACCAATTCTGTAAATCATATTGCATACTGGACCAGAATTTCCATGAACTGAGTCTATTATTTAAAATAGGTGGAGTAGAATAAAAAAAAAACAAAAACACAAGAGAAATTTACTATTGATCAGCTATTTAAAAGTAAATTTATAGTAGCTAAGTTTTCTATTATAATATAACAGTTCCACTGACTTTCAATATCAAAGATACTTTAATAGAAAAAGTACTGTTGAATTCCTTTTATCACACTAACCATTGTGAAGGTTAAAAAACAAACAGACCAGTTCTGTTTGACAATGATCCCACCCCGGATGTTGTCTTTAAACCTAAATAAAAATGTCACCAAACATTTCATTTTTAAGTTATCCTCTCTCAATTCCATGCAATGTAATGAACTAATGATATTAGGAAATGACATTTTAAAAATATAATATATTTTATTTTGCATATATTAAAAATGTCAAATATATATATTACACACATATATGGAAACACACATACATCATACTTCTGAAAATATTACCCAAATTTTAAGTGAGTTTGCACTGATGAAAGCACTTAATTCTAAACACATATTCATCTCACAACTTCTACCTGAAATTGGTATTTAGGGAATAGAGGAAGTTTTGGAATATGAATCAATAATCCATAATGAAATTTATCCACACTGTAATTTATTATGATGTACATGTTATACTATGAGAATATGCTAGCTACCACTCAAAAAACAAACAAGGAACACATTACAGCCCAGAAAACAATGGGTGGATGGGTAGGAAACACTTCCAAACATTTAGTAAATGTGAAACAAACTAAATGGAAATATTGATCAACTCTAAAACTGACATAGAAGTAATGTATTCTTTCACCATGGAAAAACAAGCAAATTAGGAAAAAACTCCCCCTTTTCACAAAATACATTAAAGAACTATATAGTAACAAAGATACATATTATATATTCAGTTAAGAGGCCATTTATCATGACCACATAATAAAAATCCAGTATTGAAGCAAAGTCCAATGCAACTATCCTGTGAAGAATTCAGAACCACCCTTTATAGGCATATTTTAAACCTCTTCCTTGTTTTTCTAAATATATACACACTGCTATCTGGAGCAGGGAAAAGCCAAGAGATATTCTTACTGTAAATAAGGCATGTCTTATGAAACTGAGAAGTTATAAATACACCAATTCAAAACTGCCCTGACACATTTCATTTCCAATATAAGTAAAACAAGTTGCCTATTTGGTAACTTCAGATATATCAAGTCTGTAAAAGTCTCTTAACAAAAGTGGTTGGTTTTTAATATGAAAAACCACAATGCCACTCCCCCCATAAAACTTGTGGGTAACAGATCTTTGGGTTCAATTTTGCTTTTCAAAGAAAAAATCCCTAAATTTTTTAAATTAAAAGTAACATATATACAGGTATATGTACATGTATATTTATACACTACTCTATATAGTGGATATTTGAACACTATTCTAATTAACTTAGACAAACCATCAAATTGACAAGGAAGAAATCCTGGCACTGGACAATTAAAAGTAAATGTAGAGAGTTGATAAGTATAAAATAAACAACACTTACTGAACAAATACACAAAATCGAAAACAGGAACTACTGCAAAATGAAAGCACTACTCTTTGTTCAAAATTTTTGAAGTAATTTTCAAAGAGTTGTTTAGGGATTTTTTTTTTGTTTCTCATTCAAAAATAAGCAGCAACCTACTAAAAAGAATCCAGCCAGGCACATCAAATGACAAACTTTGAAACAAAATTAAAACCACAGGTCAGAACATATATAAATTTAACAACTGAAAAGACAATGCAAAGGTAAACTTGAAGATTTTAGAAGCAAATTTTGAAATCAAGATGCAATTTTAAAAAATAATAAACAACAACTCACCTTGACACATTTTCTGGAATGTATTCTAGAACTGGATACCCATCATTTCTTCTGGATGACAAGTCACTGTGCGATTTCCAGGACTCAACTAATGTATTGACTGGAGGAAATGAGCTCAAATGTGAAAAAGACTGATCTCTTCCAATGGGTCTGGATAGAGATATTGTGCCTTGAGCTCCAATCCTGTAGTGAAAAGACTGTCCACCTGAATTTACACCAACGATGGCAGAGGAAGGCAGGTTGTTTTCTTGGTAATAGCTACCATCATCAAGCTCTTGTTTAATTCCCATAGGCAGGCCAGGATTTGGAAATCCACCACCTTCACAACTGCCATCAAATGATGAAACAGGTGGTCCTAAAATTCCAGATAGAGAATAATAGTCTTTATCATCCATGAAGGAAAAATAGGAACCATCCATAAATGGAAATGGATTTACTGTTTGATTCCCTTTAAAAGAAGTACCTGAGCATGAATGCTTGGCTGACTCTTGTTTTACTGGTACTGAGAATTGGGAATCAGAATTGACTTTGCTATTTGCTCCAAGACACGAGCTACTGAAAGCTCCATCTGGTTCAGATTTTATATACTGTACGATGTTCAGTTGACTAGCCACACCATTATTAGAGATGGAATTTTCTATTTCCTCTGTTTTAGGAAATGTCACTTCTTGAGCACCTCTCTCATTCGTTTCTGGGCTAGGAACAACATCCTGGGTTGTACTGGATCCGACCGATGTGGCAGAAGCAGCAAAGCTGAAGGCATTGTTTCCTGGGCTGCAGATAGAAGATCCCACAGTGCTAGCAGCTGGACTAGAAAGAGTAGACCTGTTATTTGTATTGGAAGGGCTGGAAACAGAGCACCTTGAGTTGTTGATATTTGCAGGACTGGACACAGAGGATCGCATGGTGACATTACTAGGGCTAGAGACAGGAGATTTCACACTACAGTGACTAGGAGGGCTTGAAATTGGGGATTTCATGCTACTTATTGGACTAGACAGAGGAGAACCTACATTGCTAGCATGTGCAGGGCTATGTGACACAGAGCTTCGATTTTCAACATTCGGGGAACATGGCAAAGGAGTTCCCTGGGTAATCGGACTGTGCACTGTGAAACTGCCAAAGTTGGCTGTAGTTGACGACACTGAGTTGATTCCAGCGGGGCTGCAAACTGAAGAAGTCATGTTCAGAGGGCTGCAAACAGAAGGACTTTTCTCATGACACATGATGGGGCTTTTAACAATAGAACGCATGATATTACCATTCACAGAATTTCCAGAGTCAGATATAAATGATCTCAAGGACCTGTTCACACTGTTTAAAGTAGAAGGGCGATGGCCATTTTCTTTGTAAAATTTTACCAGCTGTTCAACATTTTGATAAATTTTTGCTGGACTTATGCTTCTTCCTTGCTGATTCTGCGGATCATAGGTAAAATCAGCATCTCTTATTGAGTCCATGTATAAACCCATAGATTCAGCTACAGTTGCAGACAGTTCCTTAGATTCCAACTCTGTTTTAATATCAGATGTTAAAATCCCAGACTGATTACTGTCTTGCTGAAGGCAAGGGAGTAGTTCATGTTTTTCTTTGCTGTTTCCTTGAGTACTGTTGTTTGGAATAGCACCGGAAACACAGCTCACATTTATAATCTCCATATAGCTATTCTGATCACTCTGTTCTCCAGACCCCAAAGAAGAATGTTCTGCAGACTGAGAAACTGGACCCCAGCGTCGTTCCATGTCTAGGCCTTCAGGAAAAGTGTGGTAGCCCTTGGTCTCCATAACTAGCAAATAAATTTGTTAAATAAAAGAAGTTAATGCAAGTAAGATCCATTCTAAATGAAATATATTATAAAATTCTATATATAAAGCAAAAGATATGCATCATACCATTTTAGGAATATGAAGTAATTTTGAAGAGGTTAAGAAACAAATTTTCTAGCCTTTTAAACTTCGAATTTTAATTGTTCTCCAAATTAAAAGAAAATTATAGATTAACTCTATAGATGCTAACAAATAATGCTGATTATTCTAAAATATGACATACTGGAAGTATACATCACAATATTAAAAATTAGAATTTTAGGTATCTTTTAAAATGTAACTTCATATATATATAGGAAATAAGGGCCTTTTTGAGTGGCAATTTCATAACACACAGTTAAATGCCAATATTGACAATTACTATACAACCTCTTGTAACCTAATTAATTAGAATGAGACATAACACAAAATGCATTAAAAAATCCTTATTGTCTGCTGAGACATTGCATGACCTTGATCCCAGGTATTTTTATACAATAACATATTTGGATGTGATGCTATCACAGAAGGACCTCACAAATCCCTTTCTTGAGAGAGCTTCAAATAGTTATGGAAAGATAAATTGTTCAAGATGATTTATTTATAAATTGTGACAGTTCCTATATGGGAGAGAATTTGTGGAAATCATGAAAATTAACATTAGATAAAGCAAATAATTTTGAAAGAGAGTAGGAGGGGGAGAGTTGTACTATATTTGTTTGTGTTAAGTATCTAAAGAAGTGATTTGAAGAAACTCAATTGATGCTTATGTTTTACATCTAAGAAAAGCTGTATGACTTAAGGAACTACTCTCCTACTGTTCTTAATATTACATTTATTGGTACAACATTTACTGAGACGGAGATAATACTATTGCATTTATGTATTGCTTTGCAGTTTATAAAATGTTTAACCTGAATCATCTCATTTCATACAATTCTGAGAAAAGAAGCATAAACATTAGTATCCTTATTTTATAAATAAGGAAATTATGTCTCATATAGATTAAATAACTTGTCTAAAGAAACACTGCGAATAAGTGGTTAACCCCTGTAATTGAACTCAGAGGTCAGATTCCTTAGTTCAGGGCTCAATTTGATTCATTACATCAGAGTTTCTATGTTGAAACACTGTTTTGGGGACCCTTTCCCCACAAAAAATATAGAGTGTCATTTCACAAGTTTCCTAAATATAAACCAGAGAGTTGACATAAAATGGCTTAGAAAAAAAATCTCTCAATAGTACTCCTAATCTCTTGGCATGAAAGCACTGGCACAGCAATGAGATTTAATGACTTTAAAAGTTCTTTTTAAGCTGCAATAATTGAAGGACAACTACTTTACTGATATTAACATTTATACTTACACACTGTAATAGCACAAGGGATACTATTAGTTTTTTTAATAGAGATAGATATTCTACGAATCAGAGTAAAAGGAAGGAAATTTTTAAAGGAAGTAGATCTTGTTAACTATTCAAAATTTAATAACTTCAAACAAAATTCTGAATGTAATATGACCAAAAAATAGAAAACTGAATAAATGTGCTGCTAATTCAGTACAAAAATATGACAAGGATCAGGGTAAGGACTAGAGGGCTTTAGTTGAAAACAGCTGGTTGGGAAAATAGAAGGCCTTGGATTAGCTTCACTGAATATTATTCAGATTAAGCTAAATAGCCAATGAATAATTGCTGTATTTGTAGAAAGTCTAAGGATATAGTAATTTTTTTCTCAAATACTAAACTAGAAATAAGTATACCTATGACAAATGTTTCACATCCCAATAGATCAAAAAACAGCAGCCCATCATCACACTATCAACAGTTACATATCATGTCATGTTATCCAGCTTTCCCACCAACAAGTTCATCACTAAGAGAGTCATCCACCCTTTGCACCTTCAGGTGACAAGGCAGAGTCACCCACCTCAAGTTCCCTTACCCAATCACAGGGAGGCTTCAATTGCTGGTTTATTGTTTTATTTTGCTTATTAAATTCTTTCTTATGGTGTGCCAAAATCTGACTCTATAAACTTTCACCCATTTGTTCAAGCTTGGTCTTCCAAAGCGACACAGAATAAACCTGTTCCTGCCATGCATTTACGTTATCCTTTAAATAAATGAATACTTCCCTGGAGTCTTCTCTAGATTCTATACCAAGATTCTTTAATTTTTCTACACTTTGCATTTATCTCAGTTAATTTAGGCCTAGTCTTGTAGCTTGTGAAGATCATTTTAAATCTTTTTAAATCATTTGTGATGGTATATCTTTCCCAACTTTGTGTTATCTTTAAATTTTAAAGAATTCTTATTTTTATGTCTTTAATGAAGCCTCTCAAATTCATGTGTGTGTGAGAAAAAGATAGATAGATAGA
>CM053772.1:159913534-159929315 GCA_028658325.1 Potorous gilbertii
ACCCCCCCCCCCAGTATTAGGGCATCCCCGCGCCCACCAAGAGAACGTCATCACCCGCTGTAGGAAAACTTCTGCTGCATCTCATTAATACTTTACTGTTACCGGTCCTCGCTTCCCAGGAAGACTTAAGCCTCGGGCATACCAGCTTTTTGCCTCGGCTTCTCTATTTATAAAATAAGAGTGATTTTGGAGAGCCTTGGAGTCTGTAAAGTCCTTAAAGATTTTAAAGTATTAAGTGTTGCACTAGTGGTGTTCATGGGGAAAATTCCATTTAAACTAAACATCCTAGAAGATTTTAAAGTGTTAATAAATGTTGCAGGGATGTTATTGGGGAAAATAACATTTAAAGAAATATTTTAGACATAAAGGTGTATAAATATGCAATAAAGTAGAAAAAACAACCAATGGTTTACCTGTATATGAAGATCTGAGTTACGAAAATGAATTGTGGAGTGATTATATAGAAAGATTCACCTCGAAGGATTTCCTTAAATGGTTAATTCTTCTAGTGCATTTAAACTATAATTTAATTTACAGGACTTGCTTTATATAATTTTCAAGAATCAATGCTTTTTTAATTGAATTGCATTAAATTGAAAATAATTTGTATAAAGGGATGTTTACCTCTCCTATCTTAGAAATTTAGCCAGGAACAGAATTTTTGCCTAAGATGATTGTCCTTTTCATGTGTAACTCTTCTCACATTTTAAAATTATGTTTGTTTTTCCTCCTTTTAAAGAATCTTTGTTATTACATAAATAGCAGGTTAAGGTTGAGCTTTTGAAAACACATCAAAATTCTCTTGTGAGGTTTCCACACCAACAGCACTGTTACTGCCAGACTGTCTAATACAAAACAGTACAAAGGAAGCAGATATTTGGAGTACAATTGGAGGTCCATAAACAGTTTATCTATTTGCAACACTTGGGATCGATATTTGGTGATCCTTCAGTTAAGGGTGGGCAAATTGTGAAATGGTTTCACTTGTACCAGCATATGTTTAAATGTTTACTCAAAATATTTCCACAGTTCCTCTCCCATTAATGTCATTTTGTAGTACCCTATCTTTTTCTCTGTTCTAGCTGGCCATGGGAATAGGTGGTCCTAAACTAATATAGCTCAGAGGTAAGTTCTGTGGCTCCTTCTTGTAAAGAGAAGGTGACACTGGTTATGCTTGGAACCATCCCAGAAGTAATGCCTCTGGAAGGTTTCATAGTGTGTTAGGCTTCAGGGCTTCCTAGCCATTATGAATACTGTTCATTCCAGTGTACTTCCAATAAAGAGCTTCATCAACATAGCAACTGAAAAAAAGAAAAAAACCCCCACCATTTAGCAATATCTGACTCGTTTGTGCTTTTATTGTCTATCTTAACAAAATTTGTGTTTTTTCTTTTTCTTCTTTTTATTTTTTCCCCCAGTGGGTGATAAAGAAAGGAAGAAAGGAGATTTTTAAAAGCACAAAAATTAAATTCATCTCTGAACAGCTACCAAACTCTCATATCTCCCAGCAGCTACAGAGAAATCTCCCATTTTGACAACTGTTCACCCTCTACCCAGAGCAGCTGGAACCTCAGGATAGCTCTCTCCTCCCTTTTGGTTTTTTAGTGTCACATTCCCTAATGTATGCAGCTATAAAGTGCACGCCTCAGCCTTTGCAAATTTGTGACATCACATCCTCTATTATATAACTTCAAATATAAACCCTAAGGTCTTGAATTTTTACTGTAAAAAGCCTTCCTTGCTTTCTTGCAGCATTGTCAAGAGTTGAGGCTGGAAAAAATTTATTTCTTTAAACTACAAAATCTGAAGGTGAAAAAGGAAATAAGCTTGATGTCATGTTTCAAAATGCAATGCCTATGCCTACCATCCTTTGGAACTATATTTACTCAATAAAAAGGGAAGTTCACTGAGCATCTCTTAATTTGATTTCACCTAATTTCTAAAGAGTATCAAACTAAATAGTTGATCGTAGAGCATATTATACGAGTTTTAGCCATGCTGACTTTATTTTTCTTTTTGAAGAGCAGAGCTTTTTTTTTTTCCCTCTCCTTTGTACCAGCTGTTGGAAGGAAAGAGTTGAGCTAGAGAGAGAAGGGGGATAGAAGAGGAGGGGAGAGAGAGGAAGAAGAAAAATAGAGGAATGGGATTAAGATAGAACTTATTTGTTTATTGCAAAACACACATGTTACAGTTTATAAACACTTCAAGCAAATAAGAAATTGTGGACAAGAAGGTAAATATAGAGTTTTGGCAATCTCCAAAAAGAGTCACAGCTACAGTTTGGGCTACTTGGAATTTTTTTGTTGTTCTCTGTTGGTTATTTATGAATATCTGTATTTTTTTAAACCTAAGTACTTATCTTTTCATCCATCCAGCTACATTTCACGGTAATGATTTAAAACACAAAATATGCCAGAATAAAGTATTTATATGGCCAAATTTTGAGATGACAGAGCCCTAAACAGAATATGCATCACAATTAGTATGCCATATTATTAGAAACAAATCAGATTTCACTGTGCCTACACTATTTCTCTATATTTAGAAATAATGTACAGTGGTTGAAAGGGGGAGGAGGAAGCCAGAGAAACGGGTTTTAATAAGAAACAAGAGATTTTCATTTTCTCTTTTCATGCAGACTTGATTTAGAACACAGAAATTCATTCATCACAGATAAATAGCAATTCTTTATCTTACATAAATAGCTACATGACCTGGGTGTGCATTAAGTTTATGCATTGAACAGGTTGCCCTTATATTGTATGTTGTCAGAGCAACAGAAATGTGACATAGTCCAATGGGTCAGCTAAACAAAACTTGGAATTTTTCTATTAAGGTTAATGGGAAATTCTCTTAGTATTTTTTTTTTGCTAGTGCCTCATATAAGCAGTTCCTTTTCAGTGTGTGTGTATACATATACAGGTATGTGCATATAGATATAAATATACATGCACACACATGTATCAGTTTTTAATAACTATAACAGCTAAGACAACATTTTGACCATCAAAAATGTTTGAATAATTATAAAAGATAATTACAAATGAATAAAATGCTACGGGAATCAGAATTTTTATCTATGATAAACAACAACAAGAAGATATATTTTACTCTGAGGCAAAAGTTATCTGTTGGTTCCAAGCAGTTCAGTGATTGAGTAAAATCAAGTGGAGCCAGTTTTATTTAGAAAGTATAATTTTTCAAAGTCCGCAGGCAAACAATACATATTGTTTCATTTTTTTTTTTTAGGAATGTGCTGGTGTCAGGAGCAGTAACATGGGAGTCAGAGAATGCCCAGTGTATCTTGTCACAAATTTGCAAGTAGGTCAAGAATAACTATGTGGGCACCTCAGAGGAGAAATTCTCTTCCCCAACATTAGATTTTCTAAAGGCAGGTTAACACATGTCAAATACATGACATTGAAAACAGCAGAGAGAGAAAAGTATAAGCCCCTTCATAGCAGATGTCATCTTTACTCCTAAAGATAGAGGTAAATTTGCTCTGGGCAGTGCATTATGAAGCAAACTAAAGAGGAAAGTCTGCAAGTATCAAATTTCCCTTCCACCTGCAGTCACCCCAAATTGAGTGATTTTGCACTAGGGGGAGTAGGGGTAATGGTATAGTGCAAAAGCTGCCTACTGTGCCCATATTATTTAGAGGTCATATGCTCTATTTTGAGAACTGAATCAAAGTGGATGGAGTTTTGAGTCTGTTCCAGATAAGGCAGCTGGGTATTTCCCATTTCACTCAAGCTAGTACAATGGAGAATTTATATAATCTTACAGTAAATCATAATTTTATTTAATGGTATTTGGTACATGCCTAATTTGGGAGCATCAGGTCATTACTTCTCTCATTGGGTGAGGGGATCTTAACATTTGGTAAGATTTTGAATAAAAAACATATTTGATGTTATTAACTACTTTGATGAATTAAAATGTGCTCTCCCTTCCCTCTTCTAGATTCCCTTGACAGGTGCAATCCTTCTCATGTGGACGTATAGTTTTCCACAGATCACTACATAATTTTATTAATACCTAACATTGTGACATATAATCAATTTTTAAAGCTTTATGCAAAAATTAAGCATGTGTAAATAGTTTCTATATGGAAGGCTTATGCCACACCAATTATTAGTATTTAAACCAGAGACTATTTTCAATTATTTCATGCTAATTATAGATATACTTTAATATTTTATCAGAGCGAATGGACAAGTCCCCTTTTAATCTGGTTCATTTCTTTTAAAAATCACATGCAACAAAAATGCTTTTTAATGGTTTTAACCATAAATGTGGATGAACCACAGCTAAGTGTGGCACCCTTGCCTGCCTTTCTAATGGCTACTGACAATATCAATAACTTGCTTAGGTAAAGGGGCAGTGCATGCATTTTCAAAACAGAGTGTTTTGCATAGGTTTTAATCTTATCTTTACTGTTAACTACTTTTATTTCAGTTTTGCATTTTCATGGCTATTTGTATCTATGTCATATCTTCATATTAGATTTTCAACTGAGTCCTTAGCACAGTGCTCTACTCACAGTTGGTACTTAATAAGTGTCTCTTGAGTGACATGGAGTTGAATCAAATATATATACACATAGATATGTATACATAAATGTGTATATGTATACACACATGTGTGTATGTGCACACACAGCTTTTGAAAACTTACTTATGATAAGTAATGCTTCAAAAGATCTACGTTCTCATTCATGTGAAATTCTCTCTAACAATGCAGATAGCAATCCACCCACATCTGCCTATCCTACACAACTCTGATCTATGTCCTCCCATAAATTCTAAATAGAAGGTCCTTCCTCAAGTTTACTTGAGGAAGTTGCCTGGATACCAGTGGAAAACAAGTGTTAGTCATCAGTTATCCCTTGCTCTGCTGGCATGATGGGCTCATCATTTTTCCCCCATCACACATTTCTCCAGTGACATTCTTTATGCCGCTTCTGCACCATTCCTAGTTCATAACACATTTTAGTCTGCTTAGATCCACCATGCAACTCTATTGCCCTTTAGGTGATTCTCAACCCCATTCTCATTCAAATATGCCCACCAATCCTATAAACAATAGTCACTGACAAAAATACATAAATAAACCTGTAAAACAAGGATGCGAATCCTACTTGGTTCTTATAGTCTTATTGATCTTGTATTTTTATTGATTCTAATAATCATATTGATTTTTTAATCTTATTGGTAGGTTCCCTTCTGATATCAAACAGTCAGTTATCAACTCCTCAACTTCATCTAACCAATGATTAATGCCCCAATAAAATTTAACCCAGTTTTGTGAATTAGCCATTATAAAAGTATATTTATCTAGATCTCAATTCCTACAGAGTGGGCTCAAACTTAAAATATTTGATAAAAATCATTCCTTTTACCAAATTCATTCCATTTACCAAGTCTCACCCAAGTGTTGCATAGCAAAAGGACAAAGAGTTCCATTGTTCGTGACTTGACCACTGGATGGATCCACTGCTGGACTGGAGTGAGCTCCTCAGGGATAGCTTCTTACCAGACTTAGCTTCCAGCAAACTCTATCGTGGATTCCAGTTTCTAGAGCTTTGGCGACCCTTCCAAGTCTTTGAGGTTCATAAGGTCATAGAGTAGTTTGTTTCATTTCTTACATTTGCTCCCCTAGGAGCAGGAAAGAATGAAACACAACAGAGACATAAAAGAGAAGGACCATGAATTCACAACTTCATGGTGACTGGGTGGGAGAGGCAAGGTTCCTCCCCCACTCCAAGGCCCACAGCAATTCATCCTTCTCAGTCAAAAGTCATCAGAAAGTGACAGAATTCAAATTCCTCCCTTGGAACTTTCTGTCTTCATAATCAGTTGTGGTTCGGCAGCCACTTAAAAGACTGTTCTTCACCATCCAAATAAATAGTCAGAGACTGCTTGTGCATGCTCTGAATTAGGGACAAGGGCCTTTCATTACACATCATCATACATTTTTCCAGAAGCAGGTTCACTCATCCCACATGTGGT
Organism: Potorous gilbertii; assembly: GCA_028658325.1. NCBI lineage: Eukaryota > Metazoa > Chordata > Mammalia > Diprotodontia > Potoroidae > Potorous > Potorous gilbertii. The sequence goes on from CM053772.1 coordinate 159,919,546, forward strand.
TTGATATCAGGGAGAAGATATTGCACATTCTTGAAAGACTTGACCTCTCATTGGCTAGTGACTATAGTTGTTTTTGCCTTAAATGTTAAACATTATCTTATGCTGACATATCAGGGAATCTTTAGAACCAGATACTTCAATGATAAGGTTCAGCAGATATTTTAAGGGTATATGGAATGGAAAAACATTCTCCATTCTTTCATTATTGGATGGGTATCTTATAATGAAAGAGGGAACCTGATGCAATTCCCAAGGTATAGCAAATCACAGCAAGTACCTCAGTCCTAATACTTTGAGTTTCAGATTTCTTATCTATATAATGGAGAGAATAATGTAATATATACTGCTACTGCCAACTTCATGAGATTGTTATAAAAGATGAAATGTGAAATGATGTAAAAAATCACATTTTGTGATCACAAATTACAATAAAATTATTATTATCGTATCTCATGAGCCAGGGACCCTCAAGACTGTATTCTATATAATTTTCTTTCACTGGCTTATTGTTACCACTTGGTGATACTCCAAAAAATCTGTTTCCCAGAATGTGGATAACATGGTAGCCACCCACGTACATACTCTCAAGATAGCAATACAATTGGACAAGGCTCTTTTTATTTTTTCATCCCATAGAAAATATAGAAGTTATAAAGTACTCACATGAGCCCATAAACATATAGAAAAACCATAAGGCCCACAGGATCCTACACAGTCCTTCATAGACTTGTAGTGTTACTTGTGGTTTGTATTTTTTCCATAGATGGCAAGTATAATCTAGGACTGGTGAATATTCAATACTCTTTCTATCTGACTGATACTATCTAAATAGCTCACTGACTTTGGTCTCAAAGTAGGATGCAGCTCTGTATTTATATAGGTAATGATCCAATTTCTCTAGAGCACAGCTTCTTTATCTAGAAGGCCTGATCTCTAAACTCCCAAACTTGAGAACTCTTGAACTTTGGGTAATGTGTGAGGCATCCTCCAAAACTGGCCTTGACAAGTTAATCTTCCTTCTCTAGCTAGAATACTAGATTCTTAGATTACTCTGCACAAATAATTCAAAATCCCTTTCCCTTCACCCAGATATTTGGGATTCACAGACACTGTCTCTCTACTACCCTCTTGAGCTCTGTGGGCACACATTTCTGCCATGTGCTTTTGGAGGAAATTCAGTTTGTACTTAATTTACTCCCATTTCTTGCCTGGAAAAGTCCATTCTTGGATCTCTCCTATCATATCACCTGTAAGTAAGGCAAAAACTTAATTTGAAGATGTTTCCCACCCATTAATAGGTCCATGTGACCTGCTTAAATCACATGAAAGCTTAAGTCACATATAGTGGGAAGAGCTTACTGAACAGGAAGTGTGGAACAGAGATGGAAGGAAGTTGGTGAGAGTGGTTAGGGCAGAGGGGAGAGGACACAGGCAGGCACTGATGGTCTTGTGAGTGCTTGTGGGAAGGCCCCAGTAGGGGCAGGAAAGCCTTGGGAATGGCATTGTCCCCTGCAGTGCTAACCAGTACAGACTTCTCAGTTACTATGATGGATTTGGTTTTCTGCTGTTGGGATTTGGTTTTCTGGTGTCTCAATAAATGTTTTTCTTCTGCCTTCTATCTGGAGAGTCTGTTTTATTTTGTGATTCAGAATTCCACCAGCATTTTCATAGTTGCCATCAGGGCTGTGAATATTGCCTTGGCGATTCAAGTAGATAGATAGATAGATAAATAGACAGATAGATAGACAGGCAGACCCTATACGTGTGCATATAAATATATGTGGTATGTGTGTGTGTGTGTGTGTGTGTGTGTGTGTGTGTGTGTGTGCATGTTCTCCAATGCAGCCATTTCCAGGTCCTGGTGAGAGGACCTCTCCAAATACACACACACATACACACACACACCTTCACAGAACACATGTACACTCTTTTACACTCTGGTTTGTCTTCTGAATGCAGAAAGGCAAAAGGAAGTCTAAATGAGACTGAACTGTCCTTTCAATGAACTTTTTTTATATTTCAGAAAGGGATAGCTCCATTGACCAGAGTTCATCATCCCATGTGCTAATCTGCCAATCATCTTAGAGGCAGACCTAGTGACTGAAACCACTTGGTTCCTTATCCTCTCAGCAAGGTTTCAGTAGATACACACATGTACTCTATTGCAGGGATACCCTAGACATGCTTTGGAGCCAGAGAACTCATCAAATTGGTAAGGAACTTCCCTGATCAATAGCTTTGCTTTATCTTTGTTGTTGCTATTATTTCAAGGAACAGTCTGCTGGACATGTTCAGATGTTTGGGAGTGAGGAATATGGATGTACAGGTAGAAAACAGTGGGGACGAATAAAAGATAGGTGATTAGATAGTATGAAAAATAGACATTCAGATCTTTATTTGCCTACAACCAATGCTATATTTGCCAGACAGCTTGGAAAGCACACTTCACTACCCTATTCTATACATACCTGTAGGAGGAATATATACTGTCCACTTATTTTTTGTGTTAAAAAAATCACACTTCAAGGCTACCTTTATTGTTCACTTTGACCAGATCTCTTCTGGGGGCAGGGAATTGATGTGTGATTGGTCTCAGTCTTGCTTCCTCCTAGAAATGACACCATTTGTAGGTGCCATGCTGAGGATTCTCACAGCTTCCCTCCTTTCTCTTCTGAGATACAAGGCATAGGCATGGGATTCTCATTATGATTCCTTTTCTTGAAATACTTACTTGAGAATTTCTGTACCTTGATTTATTTACTTGATTTACAAAAAATTCCCTACCTTTTTCAGTGTGTTAAAGTGCAATTAAGCCCATTATTTTATTTTCCTAAGAACACAATTTAGCATCAATGCTTTGCTATCAATTTCCTCAGTGAGGCCTGTATCTCCTTTTAAAAAAGATTAGTTTACTCTGACAGAATATTCTCTTTATCAGATGCTAGTGATCATTCCCTAATGCTGCTGTTCTCTTCTGAGTGCTGGTCAATTGATTTAGTGGAAGAAATTTCTAAATATTTTCTTATGTACAAAAAGGTAACATTTTATGCTTGTAGCCTTTTGTTTCCTTATAAAAAAGCAACCATAGAGGTGCTATGCTGACCTTGGAAGATAGAATTTAAATTAAAAATTTCATGAGTAAGTTGAAAAGATGATGCAAGATTTCATGGCAAAAAAAAAGACTTAAAGATGGGCAAAAATTAGAATCCAATGGCAAAAGCTAGATCCCCTCAAAATAAGTAAGCTAGAATTAAGACTAAATGCAAAAACCTGTAATAAGGTTCAAAGTTTCAACTTCCCATATACTATATGAGCAAAATGCAATAGCATCAGTTTACAAAAAAGACCTGTAGTTAACTGTAAGTAGTTCTATTTGAGGGATTAAGATGATTCAGCTTCCCCCAAAGCTCATACAACTTATTTGATTGGTGAACAGAGGGAGTTAGAACAATAAGGAGATGAGGCCTGAGAGTCTGACAATATGATTCCTAATTCTCCTTTTCCATTCCTAATAAAATTTGAAGGGTCGATATTCCCAAAGAAATTCTGCCTGTTGATCTTCAGTCAAAGCTGTCCAGTAAGTGCTCTGAGTGGCAGAAGTGTTCCCTCTTCACTTCCCCAAGGACAGAAATCTCCCAAGATGTCCTGTCCTGCTGATAGGCAAATGAGGAAAATATTCTTCTAAGTAAGGCAGAGCCTCAGTTTTAGCAGTTATCACCCACATGAGCATTTCCCTGGGGAATTCACTCACCAGGGTCACATGGTGAACTCCAGAATAAGGGTGACTAGCTCTGAGATCATATCTATAGACTTGGCTCTCTCCTGGGCATCTATGATTATTCCCTTCCACTGTATGACAACTTCACCTGAACAGCTGCACAAGGATGTCCTGAAGCATGCAGAGTACAGGCAATGATGCGTTTATGGCACCTTCACTGTTCAATCTCCTGACAACACAGAACTGAGCCCTCCTTACTCATTGGTCTCAAGAAGACCATGACACTCAGCACAATTTGCATTCCTCCTCTTAGAGTGTAAAACCACATTATTAGCATGAACATCAGACATCTCATGTGCCTTATGATTGGATAATAAAATTAGTAGTAGACTCCACAGGCTCTGGGTTAATCTCTGATGGATACACTTTAAGAATCACTCTCCATTACCTATTGAACCCCTTGGGATTTTCTATCCCAGTTCACCTCTTACCCTCAGACATCTTAGCCAAGCATATTTCTATAAATAAAAGCCTACTGGTTCCATAAGTATGCTAGCTTCCCTATATCAATAGGTCAAATTGATCTTTAGCCTGAATATTGCTTCATCCAACCCTACTCCAATTTTCAGCCTCCTCCTCAAGTAAGGAGATTCCAAAACTTCCCTTTTTCTCAGTACTCTCAGCCTGATTGCATCATTTGTCGAGTCCACACTTCCAAACCTAGCACACTCTTACATGATCTTGGACTATGATGTAATGCCTCACCACCTGCACGGATAGGAGGAGATTGGGTCAGTTTCCAATATTTCCCCAAACAAGAATTGGTCCAAAGAATCTAGGACAAAACTAGGTCCTTTGAGGATAACCAAACAGGAATAAAAACAATAGGAATAGACTTGGAGCAGCTTCATTATCCTTGGTCTCAGGACTGGAAGAGTCGAGAGACTAAGGTTACTTCTACCAGAGAACATATCCACCTACAAAGGTGCAAATAATATACGGACAATTTCGCTCAGTGGCTATTGTCTTTGCATTTCTGGCCTTTAAGTTTACTGGATTATTTCCAGTGCAGGTGCACTGAATCTTAGACTGCCTCAGGCAGAGTGGCCATTCTTAACAGAGCTTCTAGATCACAGTGACATAGCTTTAAATCACTTTAATTGTTCTGCATCACATGATTTCCACCCCTGACCCATGTGTTTTTCCCCGGGATAGAAGTTTCACTCCCTATTGCTAAGCAGACCTTTTCCCACTGAGTTCCTTGGAGAGATGAGTTTTCATTATGGAACTTTGTTAGTTTCTGTGTGATGCAAAAGGTAAGAAGTCTTTTTAGGGAAGCACTGGCCAGTGGTCTGAGATGAAGTTGGACGCACAAAATGTTTCTGCAGTAGGCAGAACCAAAGGAAGAATATTGACCAACTTGTGCCAATAATAAATTAGTGTGAAGTATAAAATAATTGGAGTAATTTGCCCCAAATCCAGCTTACCTTGATTCTGAGTTCTGCCATGTGTGAACTTTGGCAAATCACCTGTGTGAGCAAAACTCATCTTTAAAAAAATGAGGGGGTTGAATCCAATATCTCTATAGACATTGACTGGAACTTGCTCTATACTCTATACTTAGAAACTATAATCCTATGAACTTCCCTATACTATGCTGTATACAATGTCCCTTTATTTGACTTCTATCCTTCGCTAAAAAAAGATGGATATTTACTTTTATCAAGGTTTCGAACCAATAGTTGAGTGTATTTGATCTAAGAATGATGTCATGTTGGAAACCTGGGTTTGCCATAGCAAAAATTCACTGCAGAATAATCTTTCAGTAATCTAGACTGGACCTTATTGATTTACCTAGTGTCTCTTTCCAACATACCTAAAACATTCCAGATAGATAGAGATCTTCCTATTTTTATGGACCTCTAGAGAGAAGGTTATAAAGCTACTTTGGTAATGCCTGGATAGAAGAGGAAATGGTGACTATAGCTATGATTTCATTGATAGAGAGAATTTTCAGCTGAGGAAATTGTCTCAAACAATGCAGTTCAGCACCTTTTCACACCTTAAAGTCTTACAGAATTGCCAAGAGACCACTTAGAGGTTAAGTGATTTGCCCAGAGTAATACAGACAATATGTGTCAGAGATGGAACATGAACCCAGGTCTTCCAGGCTTTTAGACCAACTCTCTAAATACTAAGCCATGCTACGTATGAACTGATAATCTGTACCAATGCTTAACTATCTATACTCAAAAAATTAGGAAGTAAATTATGACATTTAGAAATTACTTTTAGAATACTGAGAATTTCGAATAAATTTGCAGGAAGCCTAATCATTCCTGGGTATCATATGGACCTAAGGCAGAGAAATCATGTCTTCTAAGGAAACTCCCAAACATCCCAACAAGATGTCTAAGTGTCAATTCTGCCCTTCTTTCTTTATTTTCTTTATCATTTCCCCAAAGTTAGAATTAATTGGCTTAGAAGAAACTGCCTCTTTCCTCCCAAGTACCTTTGACAGAATTTCTGTTTCTCTTGGTCCTTTCTCATACAGTTGGCTCATTGTGGCTAAGTTCATTGACATCCCTTTCTTTCTATGTATAAGAACTAAAATATATAAAGTATGATATTCTTTCATCTTTCACCAAAATAAGGTTGTTTTTCTTTCAGGTCTTTCTAGTTTACCTCATACAGCTGAAACTCATATCATTTTTTTATTAATTGCTGAAATTGGATTCAATCTTGTAAATATATACATTTAAAATTTTATTTATTTATTTTTAGTTTTCAACATTCACTTCCACAAGATTTTGAGTTCCAAATGTCTCTCTCTTCTGTCCGTGCAAAGACATTGTGCATTTCAATTACCCCTTCCCCCAATCTGCCATTCCTTCTATCACACCTCTCCCTTTTCTCATCCCCTTCCCTTCTATTTTCTTCTAGGACAAGATAGATTTCTATACCCCATTGCTTGTATGTCTTATTTCCCATTTGAGTGTAAAAACAATTTTTAACATTTGTTTTTGAAGCTTTGAGTTTCACTTTTTCTCCCTCTGCGCCCATCTCCACTGAGAAGGAATGCAATTTGATATAGATTATACATGTGTAGTCATGCAAAACACTTCCATAACAGTCATGATGGGAAAGGCTAACTATATTTCCCTCCTATCCTTCCCCCTATTTATTCTATTCATACTTTTGACCCTGTACCTCTTCAAAAGTATTTGCTTCTAATTACCCCCTCCTCCCATTTGCCCTCCCTTCTATTATCCCCCCTTTTCTCCTTCCCCCACTTTTCTGTGATGTAACATATATTTTCCTACCAAATTGAGTGTGCATTTTATTCCCTTCTTGAGCCAAATCTGATGAGAGTAAGGTTCATTCTTTCCCTCTCAACTTCTCCCTCTTCCCCTTCATTGAAAAAGCTTTTTTGTGTCTCTTTTATGTGAGACAATTTGCCCCATTCTATTTCTCCCTTTCTCCTTCTCCCACTATATTACTCTCACCCCTTAATTTTATAATTTCATATTCAACTTACCCTGTGCCCTTTCTCTATATGTATATAATCCCTCCAACTACTCTAATACTGAGAAAAATCTCAAGAGTTACAAATATTATCTTTCAATGTAAACAGTTCAACTTTAGTAAATCTCTTATGATTTTTCTTTCCTGTTTATCTTTTCATGTTTCTCTTGATTCTTGTGTTTGAAAGTCAGATTTTCTATTTAACTCTGGTCTTTTCATCAAGAATGCTTGAAAGTCCTCTATTTCATTGAATGACCATTTTTTCCCCTGAAGTGTGATACTCATTTTTTCTGGGTAGGTGATTCTTGGTTTTAATCCTAGGTCCCTTGACATCTGGAATATTATATTTCAAGACCTCTGATCCCTTAATGTAGAATCTGCTAGACCTTGTATTATTCATTTCCGTAATATTCAGATTGTTTCTTACTGAATTCTTGCAATATTTTCTCCTTGACCTGGGAGCTCTGGAATTTGGCTACAATATTCCTAGGAGTTTTCCTTTGGGAATCTCTTTCAGGAGGTGATCAATGGATCCTTTCGATATCTGTTTTACCCTCTAGTTTTACTACCAGGGCAGTTTTCCTTAATAATTTCTTGAAAGATGATGTCTAAGCTGTTTTTTTTGGATCATGGCTTTCAGGTAGTCCAATAATTTTTAAATTGCCTCTCCTGGATCTATTTTCTAGGTCAGTTGTTTTTCCAATGAGATATTTCATATTGTCTGCTATTGTTTCATTCATTTGGTTTTGATTTATAATTTCTTGACTTTTCATAAAGTCATTAGCTTCCATCTGCTCCATTCTAATCTTTAAGGAATTATGTTATTCAATGAACTTTTGGGTCTCCTTTTCCATCTGGCCAATTCTGCTTTTTCAGATATTCTTTTCCTCATTGAATTTATGGATCTCTTTTGCCATTTGGGGTTAGTCTATTTTTTAAGATGTTATTTTCTCCAGCATTTTTTGGGTCCCCCTTAGTGAGCAGTGGGCTCATTTTTCATCATTTTCTCCCATCACTCTCATTTCTTTTCCCAATTTTTACTGTACTTTACTTACTTGATTGTCAAAATACTTTTTGAGCTCTTCCATGGCCTGAGACTGATTAATAATTTTCTTGGAGGCTTTGGATGTAAGAGCTTTGACTTTTTTGTCTTCTTCTGTTTGTATATTTTGGTCTTCCTTGTCACCAAAGGAAGATCGTATAATCTGATTCTTTTTCTAGTTTTTGCTCATTTTCTCAGCTCAACTTGACTCTTGAGCTCTTTGTCAAAGTAGCTCTCTGCCTCCAATGGGGACTTGGCAGGGGGGGGGTTACTGTTATCTGCATGATCCCTTCACAATCTGTGAGCTTCGATTTCCAGAAACAGCCACTGCCTCTGTCCCTGCTGCGATCTTTATCACCCCCTCTGCCACTGTGGGGCTGGGGCCAGACCACTCTACTCTCTTATACAGGTCAGACAGGCTTTTTCCACTGACCTTCTAATTTGTTCTTGGTGTTTGGGATTGTGATGTTTGGAGACTGCCACAGGTGCCAGATATTCATTTCCTCCAAGGCCAGCTCAGGTCCCATCTGTGCTGGCATGGCCTACACTATACTGCCCTCTGCTCCTGGCATGGCATGATAGATGCTTCCCATCAACCTTCCAGGCTGTCTTGGACTGGAGATTTGCTTCACTCCATCATTCTGTGGGCTCTACAGCTCCAGAATTTGTTGAGAGCCATTTTTTACAGGTATTTGGCTGGTCTTTGGGGGAGAACTCTAGGAAGTCTCTGCTTCTACTCTGCCATCTTGGCTCCACCCCTCTTAGTATTTATTTTCTCTGCTTTAACTTCTATCTTCTTATTAAATTCTTTCAGTGAGGAAGCAAGGTAGAACACCTTAGGTACTGAAGCTACAGCAGGCATGGTAAACAGCACTTACTTTCACCCTTTCAAAACAGGTGAAATATCTTTAACAGTAGCTCTTTTGACTGGGGTGCAGGTGGGTATGGGAGCAGAGGTTTTTGAAGGCTTTAAAGAATATTAAGAAAATATTTATAGGGGGGTGGAGCCAAGATGGCGGAGTAGAAAGACTCACATATGCTAGCTCTGAACCCACAGCCCATAATTATCTATAAAAAGCACTCTCAACAAATTCTGGAACAGTAGAAGCTGCGCACCAATGGGGTGAAGGAGATTTCCATTCCAGAGAGCCCTGAAAAACCGACTCCAAAGGTCCGTCGCACACCAGACAGGAGAGGAGCCCAGCCCTGTCCTGCCCTGGCCACACAGCACCAAGAGGGGTGAACAGATCCAAGCAGGCTTCAGGGATGGAATCTCCAGCGGCCACGAAGGTCCCTCCACCCACAGATGCTACAGGTCAGTGAGAAAGACGTCTGGACAGGCTGAGAGGGGAGCAGGGTGTCTTCATGACTCGGGCCCCCTTGGGAGGCAGCAGCAGAGGCAGCAGGTGGCCAGAAGCTCCCAGAGCAGGCAGGAGCTCAGCAGCAGCTCCATTACAGAAGGTCTCCACATAAACCCCGTGAGGG
>CM053772.1:159929815-159966659 GCA_028658325.1 Potorous gilbertii
CTTTAGAGGGAATGCGTGGTGACCATATCTTTTAGCTGGTAGAAATGTTTCAGTGAGTAAGCAGGTAAGTTTCAGATAATCTCTTAGTTTTCTTTTTGATTTCTACATTTTTTATTAGATATTTGCCACCTTTATTTTTAAAAATTTTTATTTAGTATTTTTTCTCCAGTTACCTATAAAAATAGTTTTTAAAACTTTGAATTCCAAATTCTCTTCCTTCTTCTCTACCCCCCAATTTCTAAATTTTGAACTTACAAATGAAGTATTTCTATATACATAATAAAATAGAAAAAGAAAGTTGCACAAGAACTTCGAAGCTCTTTTTTGTAAAGCTTTCTATATCAAAGTAAAACCCATTTAACAATTATACATAGTTGAGCAATATGGAGTCCTTAGTTAACTATATCTAAAAATGTGTATCTCCTAATGCAACTTCTGTCCCTCACCTCTGTGAGAAGGTGGGTAGTTTGTTCCCTCAATTTCTTTAAAGTTTCATTTTTCACCATCTGAGATTATACTCCATTTTATTTGATGGGTTATTTTTGGTTGTGATCCTTTATATTTTGGCTTTTGGAGTATGGCATTTCCAGTTCTCTTCTCTTGACTGGTGGCTGACATTTTATGTGATACCATGACTTCTTGGTACTTGAACTCTTTCTTTATGGCTGTATTAATACAATTAATTCCTTCTTTTGTATTTTTTGTCCTCTAGTACTAATAATACAGGCAGTTTTCATTTATGGTTTTTAAAAAATCTGGCATCCAGTTTTTTGTCTGTTTTTTATTATTTTTTTCAATTACTTCAGTGATTTTTAGATTAATAATTTTGATCATTTTTGGACATCAGTGTATTTTTAAATATTATATCTACTAAATTTTCTCCTTTTTTTTTTCCTTTTTTGATTTTGTTTCAATATTCTTGCTTCTTCCATGTTTATGTTGCTTTCTGTTTGGCCTCTATTTTCATTTTGAGGGATTTTAATTTGAGGGTAAGATTTACCATCATTTATTGTAAGTTATTAATTGTCTTTGCCATTGTTTCCTCCCTAGTTGTTGTTTCATGTAATTCTTGTGGCCGGAATGTTCTTTTCCCTGAGGCAGCGGGTTAATGCAGTGAATGGAGTCCTAGCATTTGGAGACAGGAAGATGTGGGTTCAAATCCTGCCTCAGACATTTACTAGCTGTGACCCTAAGTCACTTCACATTTGCCTGCCTCAGTTTCTTCATATGTAAAAATAGAGTAATAATAGTACCTACCCTTAAGGTTTTCATGAGGATAAATTGAGAAAATATTTGTGAAGCACTTTAAAAGTAACATTTAATAGTTAATCCTTCTCCTCCTTCTTCATCTCCTTTGTCGTTTCCTTCTCCTCTTTCTCTTCTCCTCCTTTCCATCTTCTTTCTCCTCTTAACTCTTCTAGTTCTTTTCCTAATTCTCCTCTTTATTGATGATGTTGTTATTATTTAAAGCTCTCTTTGAGCTTATAGATTTACTCTCATCTTTGGCATTTACCTCTTGTATTTCTCTCATTCTGTAGTATTTCCTTCTTTTGTTCCTTATTTTCCTCTTCTGATTCACATCTTAAATTACAGTTTCTGGATTTTTGCTTTACTCTTGGATCATGCTCTGCTTCCTTCTGATTCACTGAAGAATTTAAAAAAAAAACCAATCTTTTGCTCTCAAAAGATTTGTGGTCTAGTAATGGAAAAAAAGCAATTTTTAAAATAATCTTTTGCTGGTCTGGGCAGGCCCTGCTTGGTTCTTGGCTAAGATTGAGTTGTACCTTTTGCAGGAATTCCTGAGTTTTGACTCCATCTCCTTGTGACCAAACTTAGGTTCTTAGCCTTGGAGTCTCCTGTATTTCTTCCTTGCACAGTTCCAAATCCAGAGTTTCTCCTTTTCTGTGTTATAATCCTGGAAGGCCCTGTACAAGGTGCCGACTGCTGGTAGTTACAGGATGCCTTTTACGTTTCATCTCAAGTGCCCCGCTGACTCTTTCTCCTACTAGAACTTGGACTGTTTGAATCTTGGGCTGCCTCAATGCTGATCTGTTCTTATTTCCTACTGTGCCCCAGTCAGTCATTATGCCCTATCTCCTGTTATTTCTCAGGCAGAGCTTCCTGGGCCATGTGGCCCTGTCTCCATCTGTGACTTGGGAAGAGCTTTGTTGCATGTCTACCCCTATGTTTCAGGCAGAGTTGCCTGGGAGCTTTGGTACCTTGGCACCAGTCTGGCCTTGTCTCCTGTTATCCCTCACTTGGGGCTGCTTACATCCTATGCTGGCTTCATCTTCCCACAGGCTAGTCTAACCCTTTATCCCACTTTGTGCCTTACACTCCATGCATGTTTTGTCAAGCGTATACTTAGCTTGTCTTTGCTTGTAACTTCTGCAGGATTCTGGAAGTCTTTTCATGCAGTCTTGGTTTGGACAGAGGAGTTTATAGTAATTTCTCTTTGGTCTTCTTTTTTCTGACACATTTTTGGTTTTTTTGAAGTATAAGTTAAGAATCTAAGCTCCTCTAAGTGCTAATGATGGCATCTTCCCATACTGTCCCGGTAATCTCTTAGGGAAAGCCTCCTGTGTGTTATTTGCACTAAACTGTGACTTTGCAGCTTTTGCATTGGTAGAATTGCTTTTTCTTTCTTCTGATCAATAGAATGAAAATAATGCGAAAGCTCCAAGGATGCTAAGACAGTGGTAAGTGAATAGTTGTCTGTTGGGAGCCAATAGGTTGGGTACTCTTGTCTTAGGTCTGCCACTGACCTTGAGCAAGTAATTTAAATTGTGGTCTTTCTTTTATTCATTTGCAAATAAGGGGCTTTGATTTTCCTTCTAACTCTGGCAGAATTATGATAAATTTCAATTTTTGTTCACTAGGAAGGCTTATAATTTATGCCTTTTTGTTTATAGAAGAAAACTTTATAGATTTTCCTCATTATGGAGAAAATATTTCCCCAGATTTACTCATTAAGCAAAATTAGGTATATTGTGTTAAATTTTCCAGCTGACTTACTTTTTAAAAATAGAGCATATTCTCATTTTTTTAGGCTCCAAGTACTTTAATAATTGGGCAGCTAGGTGGCTCAGAGGAGAGAGCATTGGGCCTGTAGTAGGGAGACCCAAGTTCAAATCCAGGTTGATACACTAGCTATAAGTAAGTCAACAAGCTACAAGTAAGTGGGTAAGTCATTTAACAGTGTTTGCCTGAGTTTCCCTATCTGTAAATGAGCTGGAGAAGGAAATTACAAACCACTCCAGTATCTTTGCCAATAAAATCCAAGATGAGGTCATGAAGAGTTGGACACTATTTGGAAACAAATGAACAGCAACAAGCTATAAAAATTGACACTGCCTTAGTAGTGGTAGCAGCAGCAACAAAGAATAGTGTGGATTCAAGATTCTTTAACTTTTTAAGTTAAATTAAGTTAAATCTATAAGAATGAATGTGTATATTGGATTTATTGATTTATAGAACAGTGAAATTAAGTACAGTTGGTATCATGGAATGGGTTTTTTCCTATTATCTAGACATATAATGTCATTGGTATAAGGAATTCCCTCTATCAGTGCAGCTATATTGCAATTGCAACTATATTGCAATTTAAGTCATAGAAACTTGGTTATGTGACTTGCCCAGGGTCATGTAATCAGTATATTTCAAAAGTGAATTTGAACCTAGGTTCTCCTACATTCGAGACTGGCTGTGTGTCTAGATCCATTATTCAGCACTTCCTTTCTTAATAGCAAATATATGTGTTTAAAAGTATTTCCTGCAGATATATCATGGTAGACCAAAAGATCCAAGAAGATACATTTTTCTCCCAGAAGACTAGAAATCATTTATCTAAAATGTTTCCATTTTTTTAAAAAACCATTGCTACAGTTTTCATTAAAATGATCATTGTCTTTCTCAGGAATTTTAAAATAGTTTCCTTCCAACTTCCCATTTTAGGAATAGTTTTGATTTTCTGTGTTGTAGAAATAGTAATCTGACACTTTCTAAGTGAAAGAAGGTCAATATTTAAATGGCACCACTTTCTCTTTTTAAATGGAAAGGTTTTCCAGAATAGGATTAGCTTTATGACTTTTTGTTGTCCATGTTCAGGCATGTCCAACTCTTTGAGACCCCATTTGGGCTTTTCTTGGCAAAAATACTTAAGTGGTTTTCCATTTCCTCCTCCAGCTCATTTTATAGATGAGGAACCTGAGGCAGGCAAGGTTAAGTGACTTGGTCAGGGTCACACAGCTAGTAAGTATCTGACACCAGATTTGAACTCAGGAAGATGAGTTTTCCTTACTTAGGCTGGGCTGTCTATCCCCTGCACCACCTAGCTGCCCCAGTGATATGTCAGAAGTGAGATTTATGACTTTACATTCAAGCAAAGTAATAAATCTGAGATTTGACCTGAAATTCTTTATTCAGAAAAGTATTTCCAAAGAGAAAATTTAAGGTTTTGTCTGTTTCATCTAATACCATGACCACATTAAATCAGAAATTAAATGAGGCCACTAGATAGCACAGTGTAGAGTACCAGACCTAGAGCCAGGATGACCTGAGCTCTAATCCAGCTTCAGATATAGCTTTGTAACCCTGGGCTAGCCGTTTCACCGTTTTCCTCAATTTCCTTATCTATAAAATGAGCTGGAAAAGGAAATGCAAACCACTCCAGTATCTTTATCAAGAAAACCTCAAATAAGTAGGTCCTTGAAGAACTGGATGTCACTGAACAAGAAAAAAGTTAAATCAGGTCTTTCCTACTTTACTGATTTTTAAACTTTCTAGGAAGGCTATTCTTATTTTTTATCTCTACCTCCTGGCTCCCTTCTAGACTCATTTCAAATTCTGTTTTCTGAAAGATGTTTCCCACTCTCCTTCTTCCCCTCCCCACTATTTACAACACCTTTTCCCTAGGGTCAACTTTTATTTACACAGTATATATCTTGTATATACTTTTTTTTTTGATACTTTCATTGTTTCCAATTTTGTTAAGGTAAGTCAACTGGAAACATTTAACTAAATAGACTTAAAAATACACCTCTTGAGGAAAGGTACTGAATTTTTTGCATTTCTATCTCAAGTGCTTAGCATGGATCCTGATGCATAGTAATTGCTTAATAAATGTTGTTTACTGACTTCTTAAAACTCCTTGAGATAAAAAAAAATCAGGAAAGGAATTTCCTTGTACATGTAACAAGGTACATTTAGCAAATCAAAATGTTAATTCAAACATATATTAAGATAATTCATTATTCAGAAGTGACCTTTGGTGAATGTTGTTGTTAAAGGAAGAAAGTTTTGTAGTGCAAATAATGAGTCCCCAATATAAGCATTAACATTTTTATATTTTTATAAATTTACTTTTCTTGAGATGGATTGCAGCTACATCTGTACCAGTTTTAAAATCCATTAATATTGAGTAAGCTGCTACCATATGTAAGGCACCATAGATAGAAATATGGCCCTTACACATCTTACAATCTTCTAGAGATGGGGGAATGCACAAGTAAGATAATACACAAGATATACAAAATTTTTTAAATGAGAGTTATTCCTTTTTCTTTCAATTTTGGAAGGTGTCTGGCTAATTTGGTGTTGAAGTAGGCATAAAAATGAATTTTTAGATAGAAAATAATATTGTTCCTGATTGGTATTATGTTAGACATATATAGAAGGCAAGGTTAAGCTTTACATTGTATGTTTTTAAGCCTTTTTCCTCCTCTATACTTCAATAAAGTGAATAAATTGTGTGAATAATGTTGAAAAAACTTTGGTAGGATTATTTGAGGTACCAGTTTATGCTGTATTTTTTTAAAAGGTAAAAGTTAAGGGAATGAGAAGTGCAAATTAGAAATTGTTATAAACATACAAGAACTTTATTTTCATTAGTACCAGAAATATTTTTTTCTTTTGAAACCAGTGCCATACATTTTGTTTTATGGTCTTTGAGTTCTAGTTAACCCTGATTCCAGACAAATATCAACCTGAGAGAAATTGACATTTTTGGATCACCAAGGTTCATTTTATGCAATAATAAAAGGACTTTCATACTCCTTCCAAAGTAACAGATTAATTGCTACTTTGGAATGATTTTGGAACTATATTATATTTTATAAACTGTATGTCTTTTAGTTTTCTTTGAAAAAATTTTATGCAGAATAATTATTACTATAATTAATATTTCTCCATAATTATTTTTACAAAACCTTTCCTTCTTCCCTCCCCCAATAGTGTGAAATTAACTACATCTTTATGTATGTGTGTATAAATTTAAATATGTATGTATCTATATAGGTGTATATATACACATAAATCTACACATATATGCTTGTGTGTGCATATATTTATATCATATGAAATTAACTTAATTCATACAGAAAACAAAATGACCAAATAATGAGTCTTCAGTTGCTGACATATTTTGTACTCATTGTCCTCTCTCCTCCCATGAATATTTCTGCATGAAAACTTAACTATTTTTATATTAGCCATTTATTTTCAGTAACAATTTTTCCTTACTGCTAGATTTGACACATGCCATTTGAAGCGTTTTCATTTTGCCATATACTAAAATCTCTTTAAAAATGTGTTAATAGCTTCAAGCATACATTATTGTGTTCTGTTACTCTTCATGAATCCAAAGGGAATTTGTGTGTGTAGTCTTCCCTGGGTGAAAGTGAACAAATGCCTCTGGAAATGACTGTTTTCTGTAACTCCTATGCATTTATCTTGCAAACTTTCAGAGAAGGCTGGGGGTGTGTGATCTTTTTTAAAGACTTAATGTAGATTATGGGATAAAAGTTTTATGGGAAGAGGAATAAAAAAGAGCAAGCAATACAGTTTTAAATGAACTTATTCTAAACTCATATTTTCATATATATAAAAGTAATAGCATATATCACATAAGCTAAATATCTCCCTAAACATTTTCTCATTATTTAATTTAAAACATTATTTAATTTAAATTGTAATTTAAAACATTAAGTGCATTATTTAATTTAAAAATGTTATTTAAGTTAAATGCATTATTTAATTTAAAATTAATTAATTTATTCACTTAACAAATGTGTTTTTTAGCATCTGCTATGGGAAAGTACTCTACTAGGTGGAATAGATATACAGAATAGGTGACTCAAAGGCACCTTCAGGGCAGTGTGTGTTAAGTACCATATAGGTGGTATAAACTAAGTATTTTTTGAATAGAGAGAAGAGATCATTTCCATTAAAGCATCGTGGAAGATGTGGTGTTTGAGCTCAGGCATCAAGACTGGCTAGAACTTTTATGGTTAGGAATGAGTAAAAAGGCTATACTAGGCAGAATAAACTAAACCACAGGAACTGAGGCAAGAAAAAGGATGGTGGAAATGCATAGTCCAGATTGCCTAAACCATGTAGTTGAAATGGGAGAGTATTGGGAGACAAGGAGGGATAGGTGAATTATACAGAATTGTTCAGAAGAGGCCTGAGCGTTTGGACATTATTCATTAGGGTGATGAAAGCTGTTCATAATGGCACGATCACAGTTTTAGGGACATTAATCTGACAGCGTTATGTAGAACAGAATGCAGTAGGGAGAAACTAGAAACACTAAACCCAACCATAGACTGTGCCATTGGCTTTGGGAACAGAAAGGAAGAGTTAAAAACACTGAACCTTGTCGTATATCATTTACAGTACCATTGGCTTTAGGAATGTAGCAGGAAGCACCCCGGCATATAGGATCGCCTGCTGCACAGGTTCTTCGATCTGTTTTTCTAAAAGGAAAACAACTCTTTAAGGGTCAACAATCTTCTTTAATTATATTCACCAACAGAGAAAATACAAGCAGAGAAATAAAGACCAACAGACAGAGCTTCCAACTGTCTTAGCATAAGCAATACATACATCACAGATCAACAGACAGATCCAGCTATCTGACCATTACATACATACATAGTTATTAGACAGAAAGCACCAACATCTAGGTTTTCAAAGCTGAGGGGGTCTTCTTAATGGCTCCCCAGAGTCTCATCTGGCACATGAACCTTCTACACTTTTCAGAGGCAGAGGGCAAGACCCTGGTGACCCAGTGCCTCATTAGAAACAAAAGGTGTGGGCCTTCCTACAAAACAAGTCTCTCTAATCAAGCATTCTTTAATGAGCTTCACCTGAGATCTATTAAAGGGCAAGGAATACCTTTACCTCTTCCCCCCAACCACCATTAACCTTACATTAACATTGTGTTTGTCCATTGTTGACGATGAAGACTATGCCATCAGAGAAATGATGACATGACTTGCACTTGACATTACAAGGGATGGAAAGGAAGAATTAGAAACACTCTACTCATCCATGAACTTGGATATTGGCTTTGGAAATGGAAAGGAAGAGTTAGATATGAGAACATGGGAAAGAAAAAATAACACTACTTTGCAGTTAATTGGATTGTGGGAGCAAAGGAAAGGAAGGAATTAGAATAAAGGTGCAAGTCTAGGTAGTTAGGAGAATAGTGCACAGTGGAAACAGCATAACCATTTGGACAAGGCCTGGGATACTCAGTCTCTAGTCTGGCTCACTAACCCTCACACTGGATTGTCAGAGAAAGACCCTTAAGCAGTTACGTTCAGCTTCTCTTGGGCTCTTAGGAGTAACCCTGCTTACCAATATATGTCTCCAGGTGCCCCCTACTGAGGTTACCATTCTCACCCCTTTTCAGTGACTCAAATCAGTACTTCCTGAAACTCTGTGTTTCTGAGACAGTAAAGATTCAGAATAGGATTTCAGTAAAGTGGGAAATAGTTGTTGCAGGTCATGCCCACATACCAGAGAGGCATCCCTATGGAATACCTGTGTTCAGAGCTCAGCTTGTGATCTTTGAGAAATCAGTTTCTTCATCTGTAAAATAAGGATACCACTGACTGTACAGTCTACTTTATGGGATTAGGAGAATCAAATCAGAAAGTATTTATTGGTCAGTTAGCAGTTATTAAGCCAGGAACTTTGCTAAAGGTAACTTAGAGTTCTGTGCAAGCACACACACACACACACACATACACACATATACATACATATACACATGCACACACATTTATGTATGTGTATATTTTAAAGGATATATATATTTTCATAAATTTAAATATATACATATTTATGTACATAATTTCAGAAATGAATAAACTAGAAAGTAGAAATGGCTCCCTAATCATCATAAGCAAACCCTTCTATTCTATTTTCCTATGTCTAGTATAGACTATATACACTATTATACCCAAAGCAAAGCTTTTGCCACTGAATTCATTTTTTTAAGCCATTCAATGAACTTTAATATAATGTTAATATCATCAAATGCCAAAAAATCCATGTCTTGCCTTTATAACCCACATTCAACTACAAAGTCAGAAGATAAGAGGTTTTTTAAAACAAATATAAATATTTAAATTAGGGGGAAAGTGGTATTATGTGGAAGTAGCAAGTTCTGTGCTAAAAGTAATCATGTCATGGAATGAATCTGTCACATGCAGATTCTCTGTTTCTGATACCAAATCAAGAGTAGCAGAAGGAGAGAAAACATGAAATTTCTGTCACCTTTTATGCTTTCTGCTTCTAGAAGCAGTACTGTTCCTCAAAATGCAGAATTGACTGATTTCCCTCTACTTGCTACATTCCCAGTGCTCAAGGCACAGTTTGAATAAGTAATATCTTCTTGAATTATGTAGTCTTAAAATCAAGCTAACTTCAGTGAAATGCAGTAATCAATTGTATAGTAGGGAAATTGGGTATAAGGAACATATTGCCAAGGGAATCACTGACTGGCTATTAAGTAAATGTCCTCGTTCTAAGCATCAAAAGGACAGAGTTCCACCATAAGACCACTACCTCAGTGAAAGGTCCATGGGTAATTAAAAACTACATCAGTCACATTAGAACAAGAGCAGTAGAGTCTTTAGAAACAAGAGGCAGTTTCAGGTGATGCAGCTCAGAAAGGGAGAATTGCACAGGTTTGCCACATGTGGGCCACAATGGTCATTTTACCACTGTGACATTCAGATCATTTCTGGGGACCACACAGGGAATCTTTGAGGTGACTATATTGTCTAAGATTTTGTTAGGACAACTTAAGTGACTCTGAACCTCTCCCTTGTGGATAATAGGAGAGACCACTGGAAATGGAGTAGAAAAGCTAATTTTTTTCATTCAATTTTACTTAACTGTTATGGATTATTTATAAATTGCTGTGTCTGATCTCAGTGAGTCGAAACTCAGTACCTGATGTTTAACTTTCTTGTGCTGAACCTTCCTATACTTAACCAGATTGGTTAGGTACAGACAACAAATATGTAGTATAATGTTGGGTATGTACTACAAATGTAGTGTAGTCCCAGAAGCAACGTAATGTCATGAAAAGAGGGCTGCTTTATAGAATCAAGGGACCTGGACTGAAATCCCAACTTTGCTGTTTCTTACACATATGACATTATGTAAATGACTTTATCTTTCTTGATCTCAGTTTTTTCACTGTTTAAAACTGAGGGTTAGACTGAATGATCTCCAAGCTCTAAAATCTTTGGTAATATTTTGACCAGCCTTTATGACTTGGCATACTCTGATATAGGTTTTGGGTATCCAGAGTCACTTCTATATCAAGATGAGACACTGAAATGGAACTTCTTTGGATGTTTAATCATTACATGGTTATGTGGATCACTCAGACTGAAAGTTAAGTATGAAGAAAAAGTATCTATTTTTTGAGGATTGTTATATGCGGTATAGTATGCAAGATTAGCATAATTTTTTAAATTTGACATTTTATTTTTCCCCAATTATATGTAAAAACATTTTTTAACTTTCTTTTTAGAATTTTTGAGTTCCAAATTCTCTCCATCGCCTTATTGAGAAGGCAGACAATTTGATATAGGCCATACACATGCAGTTATGCAAAACATATTTCCATATCAGTCATGTTGTAAAAGAAAACATAGACAAAAGAACCCCAAGAAAAATTTTAAAAAAGGATGTTTTGATCTGCATTCAGAATCCATTTCTTTGGAGGTACATGACATTTTTCATCATAAGTCCTTCAGAATTGTCTTGGATCATTGGATTGCTGAAAATAGCTGAAACATTCGCAAGGTACTCATATAATTTTGCTGCTACTGTATACAGTGTTTCCTGGTTCTGCTTATTTCACTTTGCATCAGTTCGTGTAAGTCCCTAGGTTTTTTTGAGAGCATTCTTTAGCATAATTTCTTAACATAATTTACTTTGTAATTTGTAGGGTAACCAGAATATCTTTTTTGCTTGTATGATGTGTGATCAATTAACATTGTTAAAGCAGTTTAATTTTTGGCTTCTGGGCAGTGAGAAGGAGGAAAAAAATTCTATAGAAATGTCTTGTGATGACTTATTTCTGTTCAGGAAAGCATCTTTAGTATAAGGGATGGCGTGCAAGCATGTTGAGTTTGGGGAACAGTTAGACATGCAGTTTTGCCAGCTGAGTGATACTTGAACTTGTTGAAATCAATGTGGCAGGAGTTAAATGTTTTTGCCTCCCTAGCACAATGCCTGGTACCCAAACTCTTGTTATTAGATATCATAGAGAAATTTAGAAATTCTGACTCACTTTGAAGTATCTAATCATTAGAGCAATTAAATCGGATGCTCTGAAATGTAAAACAGGTCATTTGATTTTCTTTTGTGACTGTAATCGTTTTTATCTTTAGTTAATTTGTGTGGGGCCCACAATTTGGGGAGGAACGCAAGGATTGGTAAACAGAAAGAAGTATTTGTGTTGAATGTGTTGAAGGGCCTCTTCATTCTGATTACACTAATTCCAGTATTACAATAACCAGCTTCAATGTTCTTTGTTACACAAGTGTCACTTTAAACCCTAGGAGATAATGAGATTGACTAGAAAAGAAAAGAATGAAATTAGATTTGGAGTCAATCATTTAAATATTTTTGGGTGGGTAGCATAAAACATTGGACATATTAGATCCTTAATAAATGTTCATAAAATGAAAAGAAAAAGTATATGCTAAGAGATATTAAAGCGTTATAGTGTGGTGTTATGAAAAGAACCCTGAATTTGCAGTCCAGTACCTGGGTTTAAATTTCAGCCTTGGACATGTAACTTGACCTCTCTGGTCTTCATTTTCAGACTTGACTAGTTAATTTCTTAAGTGTCTTCCAAGTCTAACTCCTATGATTGATGTGATATTTAGTAAACCTTTGTATTGTTAATTACATTATAGAATCTCAGTTGGAAGGAACCTCTAAGTCCCTCTACTACAATCTGTACCTTACCAAAAATCCTTTCTTCAAATCCTTAACAAGTAGTCATCCAGCCTTCACTACCTCGAAGCATGCTAGCTGTCCAATGGAAGCAACAGAAAGGGTAAATGCATGGGTTGTATGGTGCCCCTATGTCAGTGCTGCCATGCAGATTATTCTGTAAACTGGTACGTTATCTAAACTCCCCATCTGGAATATGATTCATTTCTACAGTTCAGAAGCTGGGGAGGGAGAAAATTAAGAGTGGGGAAAGGAAGATAAATGAGAAGTAAAAAGTGGTGTCCCGTTTTGCTACTTTTTATTTTTGTGAACCCTTGTCTGTTTCTTTAGTTCCTGTGTATTTCTTGGTTATTAGCTGTTTACATGAACTTTAGACTACCTTGCTCTACATTATTTATGTCTCTTCTCTTAGCTATACTGTTTACCTGGCCTCTGACCCACAGTACCCAGATACTACCTTCCTTCACTTTTGTGGTTACCTTGCTTTGCTGCACCTTCTCCTTTCCAACATGGTAGGGTGTCTTACAAAGACCACTTTCACTCAAGGCTTTCACCAGAATGCACAGCCATTTCAGATAATCCCAGCTGGCTTTTTATCCTTAGGAATAAGCGTATCTCATTATTAAGATTTTTGTGTGTTTATTTGCCTCCTCCTTTAGTTCCTCTAGATTTCTTCTTTTCTAGTAGTCTGCTTGCTTCTCTGAACTTGGTTACTTTTTCAATTCTTGTTTGACAGATGTGGATACTGACTGCATAGACTTTAACCCTCCTGATTTATCTTATTCTATGGCAGTGATTTTCTTTGAGTGCTGGAGTTTTATCCTTGACGGCACAGATTATCTGGAAACTATTATTCTGTAGTTACTCAATGTCCTGACCCATTTCCTATAGCTTGCTGCCCTTTGCTTACTGTACTATGAGAAAAATGAGTAACATTATTGCACACAAGCTTTGCCACCATGTTTATTTTTTATCCTGACCTATGATTATATTAGTATAGGGAATTCTTAGTAAGTAAACCCCCCTCTACTAGTGCAGACCTACAACTATTCTGTAACTTAAGACCCTTTTAAGTCATTGAGAGGTTAAAGTTACTTCCCCAAGGTCACTTAGCCAGTAAGTGTCAAAAGAACCTCAGTCTTCCTTACTCTGAACCTGGTTCTTTATTTACCATTCCTCAGAGGAAGTTAAGTCATAGAATTTAAGAACCAGAAAGATTATAGAAATTATCCATTCTAGTTCCTGTCATTTTACTGAGGAAACTGAGGCAAGGGCAATAGAAGGAGTAGTCTACACACATCTTCTCCACTTCCCCACTACTTAAATCCTCATATTCTTAGGATTATATATTTAGATCCAGAAGGTACCTTAATGACCATCTAGTCAAAAAAAAATTGATAGTATTCTAGTTTATCTACCTACACTTTTCTGAAAATATATTCTCGAAGATCACACATCACTTAATGATTGTTAAATTCATTGACATTTTTGTAGCTCTAGCTTCTTTGCCCTAGCACTAATCCTGTTTGCTGTCTCTAACCTCACCATTTCTGTTGCTGGTACTACCATATTCCCAGTAACCCACAATCATAAATTTAGTACCATCTCTAATCTTTGTGCTTTCACTCCCAGCCCTTTATATCTAATCAGTTGTCAAGTCTTACTGTTTTAGCCTCCAGTACTTTCTTGTATTTATCTACTCCCTTTAGTTCCCACTGTAAGCAACTTTTTTGGCATCTTCTCATATGCCTCTACCATGGCAGTCATCTAGCTGGTCTTCTTATCTTTGTATTGTCTCTCATCCTATGTCATACTTTTGTATGAGACTGCCAAGGAAATATTCTTAATGTACTGCCCTGATCTGATCACTCCTCTTCACTGACTCCCAGTTGCCATCTGCATAAAATACAAACACCTGATCATGATATTCAAGGCTTTTTGTAAAGTTAATCTAACCTACCTTTAAAATGTTTTCATATTATTCCTATAAAAATATGTGGGAATATATAAACATATATTGCATATAAATGAATGTAAACATATATGTATATATACATGTATATATAGTATATAGATACATGCTATATATTTCATTCATTGTACTATTACATTAAATAAATTACATTATATATATGATATATAGTGTGCTTTCTTTATTCCTCTGATGATCTTCATAATTTTATTCATGAGCTGCCTCATGCCTGCAGTGGATCCCATCCCTCTCTCTCACCTCCTTAACAGTCCTTTGAACATTTACTTCCTTCAAGGTACAACTCAGATGCTACCTGCTCCATGAACCCTTCTTCACCAAAGCCAAAATGGTACTTTCTTCTAAGTTTCTCCTAGCAACTTGCTTTTTTCCTACTCTCCTTTGTACCAGAATTATTTCATTTATCCCCTCCCATTAGATTATAAGTTCTTTTAGAGCCAAGTCTGTGCCACATCTATGTTTATATCCTTGGAACTTGTACAATGTCTTGCCCATAGAAGGTACTTTAATGTTTACTGAATTGAATATACATGTGTCCTTATGTCAGTAACACTGACCATACACATGGGGCTATAGTTATTAATATTCTCTCAATAAGCCTCCTCCCCTTTTTGAGGTAACAGTGTTGTCTAATATTTCCTAATCATTCAGTATCTTCTTGTGGGTAGATAACTTTTTAAACCATTTCTACAGTGGGGACTATATTTTTAATTTGTATTTTTTATCATAGAATATATCATAGGGTATAGATAAAAGTGAATAGGAAATATTATCTTTTGAAGAATAACTTTTTCCAAACAATAAATTACAATGCATACTATGTAATGAGCTTGACATTCCTGAGACTAAAAACTGTTGCCCTCCCTTCCCAGCACTATTGTGATCTGTGACTGGGGAGTCATTTTATGTCATGTTATTCTCATACAGTTTTATGTCACTCCAACTCTTCCTCCAGTAAAAAAAAAAATCATAGAACTTGCTTATGGAACTCTATATTTATTAGAGTTTTATTCTGTCTTTATTATCTTAACTTTCATAAGTCTTTCAGATAGTTTGGAATTCCATCACTTGGTGCTTTCATTGAGTTTCATGTTTCCTTTAGCACAGCTTTTTCATCTCCAAAGCTCTGGTCCAGTTGCCTTTGCCATCTTTGACTTCATTATCACATGTTCATATATGTATCACCTTGGAAACTGATGTGATAAAGGCTAAATATGGTATTTTCATTATCCTGGTAAAGGATTTAGTATCAAATTATGGCTCACTATGCAATAGTGGACAGGCCAGTTAACTTCTCCTGGACTCAGTTCCATCATTCGTAAATGAGGGTATTGGATCAATTTTAGTTTGTTTATTTTCATCTTTGAAGTTTCATCTAAATATATATGGGAATTTAAGCTCTCCCAGAGTAAGGATTATTTCATTATTTGTCTCTGTAGCACATACTGGAACTCAGTAGGCTCTTAATAAATGATCAGTTCTACTGTTAGGGTGATCTGACTTGATTGGATCTCATGCCAGACTCCTTAAGACACTTGTTTTCTTCTCTTTACTATTTTGTGAATTCATCATACTTAAAATATTTCATAGTCTTCTGTGAATTTTCAGAAGACATTTATAGTATAAGTTTGTACTTCCCTTAACTGCTACTTCTCTGATTGGCAAGAATATGATTTTTTTTTTTTTTTTGCTGATTGAGAGAGTTCCTGGGTTGTAGAGTCATGTGTCTAACTTTCTCAGATCTATTAAAAATATCTTGAGAATAATATATCTGTCGAAGTATGTGTCTGTATGAATATGTATATGTGTACTCACATATGATTGATATTTAAACAATGGAAAGACAAATTAATTGCCTATTAGCTTTATTTTCCCCTGGTGTAAGAATTTAGGCTTTTAATGTGGGAACCTTATCAGTGTCACCCAAAATTAAAATGTATTTTATCTTAAATTTTAATAGAACAAATAGTCAAGGGGAAAATATTGTTATAGATATTTGTAATCAATTAAAGTAATTACTTAGGGTGGTTCTTAGGTATAATCACTACCTCTGACAATCATTTTATCCCATTTTTCAATCTTTTTGAGATTTCAAGGAGATCAGAATCAAAAAATTGATTTTGTAAATGTGTTGTACCTTTCTTCATGATGTTGTTTCTGGGCATAATTATAAGAAGAGAAGTAGATTCAAAGTCCTCCTTGGTTCAATTGTTGGAAAATACCATTATTAATAATACTTATTTTTAATTGATTTGCTCATTTTATAGCAAATTAAGGACACAAAGAAATCAAATTATTGAAAAACAAAATATAACTTTCTGATGAAGTAAAATGTTTGATGTCAGTTACTATGTGATTATGATCATTGTATAGGGAAAGAAGGAATATGTTTTTATGGAACATAACCTGAAGAAAAAAACCAGCTACTTGCTTGTCAGTTTTTCCTTCTTTATATGAAATACTAATTTCCCCTTATCTGTAATTAAAAATAACTTATTTTGTTTTTTTACTCCTTCGTTTTAGAATTTCCATAGGCCTTAAGAAATAGTGAAAAACTGTGAATACTATTTTCTGGGTCTTTTCCCAGAAATGTGATAGTATCATAAGAGACTCTGGCACACATATAAGCAAAGCATATTTGCTAAATGGGAAATGGTGATACTCTTAAAGAGAAAAATGTCACTTGACAATTTTCAAAGTAATGTTTCAAAACAATGGGAATGAAGAATGTCTTGCTATATCCTTTTAAGGAAAGAGACAATTTTTGGCATTTGATTTAAATAACATGTAAAATTATGATTTATGACTTTCCTGGGCCCCCAGGAAGGCTTCATAAAACTTGGTAAGACGTGGAAAATTCTAAGATCTTTTCTTCTTAACCCCAAATCTATTTAATTTCTATCGTATTCTCCACTCTCCAGTATCACCTTTTATACCAATAAAAGATTTTCTACAACAACCTGGTGGTATAGTAGAAGGAACAGTTGAAGTTAGAAGACTCCAATTTGAGTTCCAGTTCTGATACACACTACATAAAAGTAGACAGAGTAGTTTAACCTCCCAGCCATAATTTTCCTCATCTGTAGAATGAGCATAGTAAACATGTCCAGTTCTTACTATAATAGTAAGTTGTAAATAAAGACTTTGTAAGCTACTAAGCTGAGCTGGCCTTTCTACTTCTATACTTGCTGTCTTTATGAATTATTCCTCTCTTGGCCAGGAGGAAGACTTTAAGAATCTATTTGTAAGGTAGTTGCATATTGAATTCTCAGAGAATACTGGAATATTTGTAATGGTGAAGGTAGGGGAAGGGAAGGATAGGAATAAAGAAGATGCCGATTTTTAGCTTTTTTTTTAATTGAGTGTCATTCTCTCTGCAAGGTATTGTGAGGGATGGAGAGTTTAATGTGGTCCCTTACTTTAAATTTATAAATGGGATTCAGTCATATGTACATCTACCCTCCTACAACAGGAGAAATGAGGATGAGATAAATTGTGTGTGAGACAGGTACAAAGCACCATCAGAGACCAGAGAGCATATAAATAAGTAAGAATACATAGTATTTGAGAGAGATCAGAAGAAAGACATTCTAGGCCAAAGATTGTCTATGACATTTATGGAGATGAGAAAGCATATGGCAGGTTACTAAGTATCTAATTAGTACCAATTGTAATAAAGATATTTCATAGCAATGCAATTAGAGGTCACAATGAATATATTTTAATACAACCTTCTTTAAAAGTCCCTTTTGTAGCACTTCCATTGTAACCTTACAGACAAATCCTCAAAGACAAGAATTAGTGTTTAAAAGGTAAAAAGAACATAAAGTTGTCTTATTTGTCTGGTACATAGAAATAGTCTTAAATAGTCCATTTCACATAAACTGTTAGCTTCATGGTTCATTTAAAAGAAAATTATTTGTATATGTGAACCCCCTACCTCCAGTGGAAATATTGAGAATTGCTCGTGCACTGATACTGATTTAGACTTTTTTATTCAGATACGTAATATTTCTAACTTGGAGTTCTGTTTCCCATTTCTCATACTGCTAATTCATATTTAGGTCTTGATTTTTTGTTATTGTTGTTGGGGGAAGGGAGGAGGAAATGTAAGGAAGGCTATAATAAATGTCTGCCACGTGTACAAATGACTATTTTTATCTCCGTTGCAGGGTTTAGAAGAGAATCAAGTAAACTTCAGGTTGGTGGGGCATTCAAGATGTAAGTCAGTAAAAGCTTAGATAGTAAATTAAAGCAGAAAATGGAGGAAAGAAGGTGGAAGTGGCTGTTGTTTACGGTGTTTAAAAACCACTGCAGTAAAAATAAGGTGAATATGGTGCTGGACACATTTTAAGTAAGCAAGCAAAATAAAGTAACTGTTTGATTCTCTACATACTGGTGAAACAAAGTTGAAATAATTATCAAAATAGTTCAAATGATCAGTGATTTCATTAGTATTAGTACTTCCTGTAATATCTCAGATCATACATAACACCATTGTGGCTTCATAAACTAGATACATAAATCTTAAAATGAGAACTGAAACATATGATTAGTGATTCTTGAAATTTAAACATAAATCATCTTTCCTTTGGCCACAGATTTTTGTCCCTCTTGAAAAATGTATTTTTATGGGCAGCTAGGAGACACAATGGAAAGAAAACAGGTCCTGGAGTCAGGAGGACTTGAGTTCACATTCAGCCTCGGAAACTTTCTAACCATTTGACCCTGGGCAAGTCACTAAACCCTAATTGCCTCCCCAAAAAAATTTTAAAGAAAAGAATAATATATTTTCAAAAAATGTCTATGAGAGCAGCATGGCATAGTAGATAGTAATCTGGCCTCCAGCCAAGGAAGGCTTGGGTTTTCCCTTGCCTCTCTGATACATATGTCCATTTGGTAAGGAGAAGGGTTACCTCATTTTCTGAGATTTGAGAGAACAGTGAGATGATAAGTTAGGATGTAGAGGAGGGAGAATGAGGTAATTCAGCAAAATGGCTTTCAGGTTCTCAGAAAATTACATGGTCAAGTCATGTTTTGAAAGAAAAAAGCCAACTTGTAAAATACAATAAATGTGATTAATTCTGAGAACTTTCCAAGATTTGTATGAATTAATGTAGAAAGAAATGAGCAGAAGAGAAGTAAAACTTTAATAATAACCACACAATGTAGAGAAGCATCTTTGGATTGTAGAACTCTGATCAACCCATTGGCCAGTCACAACTGCACAAAACTGATGATAAAGCATGACAACCCATCTCTTGTCAGAGAACTGAAAAGACTTAGAGGTACAAAAGGAAGTATACATTTTTAAACGTGGCCAGTGTCTTGACTCATTTGTTACAATGAAGGGCTTCTCTTCTGGGGGGTGAATTAATGGGTGGTGATAAATATGAAAAGACAAAATCAAAACAAGAGCATTAAATCAAAGATGAATGAAAGATGACTGTGTAGTTACGAGCACTCAGTTGAGGTCATCGAAGTTGGTAATGATTGTATCCACCACCATAAAGCCTGAGTTTTATTTCCTTGTTTTTTTTTCAAACCTTTCCTAGGTCATAATCTTGTAGTCTTCAACTATTCCATAATATGTACAATTAGGTAAATTGAGAATTTTGACAATGTGTTTTGATGAGAAGTACTTATTTAAAAGAAAATTATTTAAAATGACAGTGCATCTGGTAGAAATTTATTGTCTTAATGAATGAAATTCGAGTTTTTAAATCGATAACTGAACTTCTGTCCCCATAAACTGACAAATGTGATTCAAGATTTTGTTCCAATATTTAATGCTTATTCTCTGCTTATAATGTTTTGACATTGTTATTCAATAGCATGATTGCTTGGTATATCTGATAATTTGTATAAGGAGAGCAGAAAATAAAATATTTATGATTATTAAAAAAAACATTTATACATGCAATAAAAGAAAAATGTATGGCAAGAGGACAAATATTGTGTCAGAAGACCTTGACACAATTTGAAAATGAGAAGTTAATTATTAAACTAGTTTCATATCATACATTTTTTCAGAACTCCAAATCAATATACATTTTTTTATTCACTGTTGAGATGATTATCTTACTAAAGTACTGATTTTACTCGGTAAAAAAATAGATGCATTTTTGAAGCTCCCTGTAAAATGACTTTCTGCCTCTCAAATCTTTTCCCTTTGATTTTTGCTATAAGATTGGAATTTTATCCCTATAAAAATACTTGGACTCTAAATGAAGTCACAATTCAAGAAGTGGTGGATTTCCATTAAAAATTTTCATTTTCCATTAAATGTGCAGTGGAAGTATTCAGAAATCCTACAGTTGAAATACCAAAATCTTTTTTTTTTAATATTCCTTTCCTTCTTCACCTTAGGATACTGACCTGCTGTGCTGGGTATACTTTTCATTGATCTTATGCAGGCTTTGGTGCTTTTCAAATCATTTTAACTATAGGAACATTAAAATTTTCCATTTGAGAGCTTTTTTGCCTTGTTTGCCTTTTGTTATCCCCTGAATAGTTTTGGTGCTGGTTGGCACATTGTATCGCTTCTGTTCCTCAGTCCACACCCTTAATGGCCAATCATTAATATTGACTGACCATGCAGGCTTGCAGAGTTGGCAAAATTCTGGGAATGGCATTGAGCATCCCAAAGATTTCCGGGAGCTGTTGTGTAGAGACATTTGGGATTTTCTGCTGTATGATTAAAAAGACACAGTTCTAAGACTTCCTTTCCATTTGAATCATGTGAGCCATTTCAATTCACAAACATTTATTAAGCACTACTATGAGCTGTATAAGTAAAAATACAAATGCACAACAAAAGAAGTATTTACATTCAAAATTTTTACATTTTACTTGTGAGGAGAGAAGATGCAATATTTATAGTGGTAAGTGAATAAAATGTGATTGATAGAACTAACAAGTATGAGGATCAAGAATGATTTTCCTAATTGGAAATGGTACTTGATATGATCCTTGATAGATGCTAAGGATTCTGAGAGGCAGAGGTGAAAGAGCATGTTCCAAGAACAAGGTATAGATATAGATATATAGATAGATGTGCAAAGACACAAAAATGGGAAATTCCATGAATTCAGGAAACATCATTGTTTGGAAAACAGAGCATATTAAGGGGGGAGAAATGGGGTATAAGTATGGAAAAACAGATTAGAACCAGACTGAAATGCATTAAATTTTAAGCTAAGGCATTTGCATTTTATTTTAGAGACCTATTAGAACTTCATATATCTGATGAATAAATCTGTGCTTTAAGAAGATTATTTTGGCAAATAATGGACTTGATAGGAGATAAAATGGAGACAGGAAAAACCAATTAGGAGACTGTTAAAATAGTCTAGATCTAGCAGTTAGTCAACAAGCATTTATTAATCATTAAGGACTTGGGATGTTCCAAGCTCTGTGCTAACACCTGGAGATACAAATACAAATAAAAAAGAAAGACAATCCATGTTACATTGTGGAAAAGTCAACACTGGAAAGGAATCTGAAAAGGGTGAGTGGCTGGAGGGGAAATAGGAAGGATGGGCATGATGGGGGAATCCATGGTATAGCTTGGTGAACAATTAAAAATGAAATGAGAAAAGAACTAAGGTTCCTTGGAACCAAAGAAGTACAGATACAGTAGCTGTTCGAGTGGCAAAATTAACGATACATTGGCCATTCGTGCGGAGCACCTTAGCTTGTTGCTGCTCAGTTTAGACCAGGTTAATAAAACTAAGATGACAACTCTAAGGGTGCATTAAGTTTTATAGTCATTACTCTTACATCGGGGCAGCTAAATGATGCCATAGTGTGCAGAGCACTGGACCTGGAGGCAGGAAGACTCATCTTCCTGAGTTCAAATCTGCCTTCAGATACTTAGCAGCTGTGTGACCCTGGCCAAGTCACTTAACCCTGTAAAATGTACTGGAAAAGGAAATGGCCAAGCATTTCAGTATCTTTACCAGGAAAATCCCAGATGGGGTCACAAGGAGTCAGACACAACTGAAAAAACAAAACAAAACAAAACTGGATAGCAGCTGTCTTCAATAGATACATAAATATTTACCTTGCTTGTGTATAACAACATTTTATATACAGTAGGTCCTTGTTATCAGAGGACCAGGAAAAAGCTAATGCAAGTGAATTAACTCAAAATGTAGACTAATAATTCATAGTAAATAGGGAGGAAGGTTAAATTTGGGGCTTCATCTTGAAAAAATGAAACTAAAAATCGGTATGTTATCTTACATTTGAAAGAGTGGAGTGAAAACCTCCCTACTCAACCTTAAGTCTTAATTATGCTAGAAAATCTCACTCAATCAAAAGACCATATCCTAAGTGTGAAAAAGACTTTGAAAGCCATTTCAAGTAATGAAATGATGCCAGGTAGGAAGTCTCTTCCAATATGGTAAGGAAACTTGCCTTAAATTTGTACTTGCACAAATTTCATTATTTATGTTGAAGGAACTACAATATCAACTACAAGTCACCCTTTTTCACAATCTCAGGGTCCTTCTGAAACCTTAAAAAAATCCTTTTCTATTGTGAATTGAAATATCATCAACAAACACATTTCAAGATTAAAAAAAATAAAGAGTATAATAAAAAGAAACGTAAGATGTTCCCTCTAATAATTCAGATCACAACCCGTCTTTCCTGAGGGATGTTAGTGGGTGGTATGTTTTGGCTTAGATTAATTTTTAATTGGTCAGAACATTAGTAAATATTTTCATTATATTAGAATTTTAGATTCCCTACCCAATGGTAATAAGAAGGGAGCATATGGATAGAGAACCAGGCTTTGAATTAGGAAGACCTAGATTCAGGTCTCACTTCTGACACTTCTGGCAATCCCTTGAATTCTGTGTTCCAGGCAGCTCGCTGAGACTGTAAGTTACATAACAGTTACTGATCTGCATTGGTAAAGGGAGTTTCCTACAACAAATGAAACCACATGTCTGGACTGAAACAAAACTTGGTCTCTTAACCTGGGGGAAATTGAATAATGAATACTTTGTATAGTCTTGGGAGTTGAAGGCTTTGTATATTTCATTCCCCTTTTTGACTTTCCATTAGCATTTCCACAATATTTATGCTATACTTTATATTTTACCCCTTAACAAGTTACTATAATATGAACCAAATTCATAATTATTCATTGAATATCTGATGTATTTAAACTCATTTATTTAAAGAATTTATCAGAAATAAATCTGGACACAGAAGTAGTTTCTTGTGATTTGTACCTAGGTGAAATCTGTATTTTTAAACAAAAAGTTATTTATTGGCTGAATACAATGAAATTCAACTGAAGAACAATGGTACTACATGATGTTGTAGGGAACCCTTCGAGGCGAATAACTAAAACAACAAGAGAAAAATTAGAAAAAATAGGGGAAATTTCAAAGGAAATTGTCAATGAAATAATTTGGTATACATTGAGGAGGAAATAAGGCAAAGCAAAATGTGTCAGAGCAGCCACATTTGCTGGATGGAAATCCAGTGTTTTGAGCTTATTTTTAAAATGTTAAGAAATTGAAAAGGAACATAGCTAAACATTGCTTAGATTATGTAGCACAGGTCAAAGAAAACAAGTGGTAGGAGAGAAACTAAAGCTCTTAACTATATGTAAATAATAGTAGGAACTAAATAAAATGTACCTTATAGGCAGGGATTGAGTTTAATTGACTAAAGTTCAAAGCATGTTGAAATATTAATAATAATAAGAAGAGATATAAATGGTTTGTCAAAACAAAGAACAAAGTTAGTAACTATAATACATTTTAAAAGTATTTGGAGAAAGAAATTTGCAGAGTAGTTAGTTTTCATTTCCTTAAATATAAACAATCGCATTTGGGAAAAAAATGAATTAAAGACTATAAATTTGAACATTATCCAAAATTTTTTATTTAGAAAAAGGGAGACAACAAATGACATTTTTAGCAAAACAGAATAAAAAACAAGTTAAAGAAATATTGAATTATTTCTGTACTGTTACAGAATGGAGATTTAAAATAATAATTTATGTAGTGATTTATAGTTAATAAAATGAAATTAAAAAGAGTAAGTCAATTTGAAGAGCTAAATGGAATAGACAAGTAACTCATTTACATAGGGTAAGTTTAGAAAGATTGTACATAAATACTCACTTGATTTTTTTAACTGCTCTGTAGGAGCTGCAAATAATATTACCTTCATTTTGTAGAGGAGAAAATTAAGGCTCAGATGGTCATGCATGGCTACCAAGGTTAGGGGCAGGATTTAAACCCAGATCTCTCCTGACTCCAGAGTGTTGTTCTATGCTACGCTGTTACACATGATAAGAAAGTTATTGAAATGATATCTAGAAATTAATAAACAATATTTGCCACTGATAAAATATTTTAGCTTTTGCAAGTCACTTTACATAATAATTGCCTGTAAACCTTAAAATGTCCCTGTACTGAAAAGGTATTATCTCCATTTTACAGGTGAGGAAACTTAGACTATGAGAGTTAAGTGATTATCCATGGTTAACAGTGTGTATTAGGGGCAGGATTTTAACTCAGATGTTCAGACTCTAAGTCTGTCACTTTTCTGCACCTTGTTGATTTGGTGTTTTAAAAGATTGTGCATAATATCAAAACGTGTTTCCTTTCCATATTGTGGATCCATTTGGCTTTCACAGCACTACGAGACAAGATAGGTGTCACATTTCATCTTTGTATCCTCAGTACCTAGCATAGTGCCTTGCATATTAATAAATGTTTGCCTGATTGAATTTGTTGAATTCCCATTCTGTTATGATGAAAATAATGTCAGAAGAAGTTGAGTGACTTGGCCAAAGACACAGAATTCCCAGCAGAGCAGAGTCCTGAAGCCAGTGTTATTCACTCCTCATTGCCACTTCCATATTATTTAGCAGTAAAAATTATAGGACTTTTCCATGATGTTACCAATAGTGTATATAACTATAATTACTAAATATATTCAAGTGAAACTTAAATGTGCAGTTTTTTTGTAAAATGCACATAATAAATTTCTAAAGTTAGCTCCAACAATACATTAAATGTTTTAAAAAGAAAATTTTTGGTAATGGAGAAGGTTGAAAGGAGAGACAGAAGAATGGCTTAGAATCTAATATTTAAAATAAATAATATGTGCCCCTTTCCCCTAGTTTTGCCTTTTCTAGTCCCCTCTCTCCACCCCTGAACTTACATTGAACTTCCTTTTTAATTATACTTGCATATTATACCTTTTATTATAGTTATTTGTATACCTGTAATGAAGTTCATTACAGGAATGAAAAGAGAAAGAATGGAGCTGTAAATTTGTGTGCTATGTATGTTTTTGTTTTTTGCAAATAGTAATGAGAACAGAATAAACTTGTGTAATTTTACTTATTATTTCTCTATAAGCATAGTCAGATTCATGAAACCTTTTAAAAGTCAAGAAGTAGGTTAGGAATTGGTCCTTTGAAAAAACTGCCTGCTGGTTACAGGTGCCTGTTGGAAGGAGGGTGATTATAGAAGTTTTTTTTTCATATTTCCAGTGCCACGAAGAGTCTGAGTTGAAAAGATTGTTTTTATGTTCTCTCTCTCCCCATTTTCTGAGGGGTCTGGGAGTGAGAGTAGAGAAAACAGGGAGAAGAGAATGTTGGATTAAAATACAACTATCATTTCTGCTGTCCTTTCAGTCATGTCCTACTCTTCTTGACCCCATTTGGGGTTTTCTTGGCAGAGATACTGGAGTGCTTTGCCATTTCCTTTTCTAGCTCATTTTAAAGATGAGGAAACTGAGGCAAATGGAGTTAAATCACATGCCCAAGGACACCCAGTTTATACATTTCTGAGGGCATTTTTGAACTCAGGAAGATGAGTCTTTCTGAATCTAGACACGGCGTTTCTTTCTACTGCGCAAGCCATTCCGGTATCTCTGCCAAGAAAAACCCAAATGAGGTCACAAGATTCCGACACGACTGATCAACAAAAATCATCTCTGTGCCTAAAAGCTATCGTGTATCCCTTAAGATAATGAAGATACTTTAAAAAAATGGAATTACTTAATCAGGGCTGTGAATTGCAATATTCATGATTCCCCTCCCACCTTGTGAGAAGAAAATTAAGAAACGTTATTTTCCCAGATAATCTTTGCTTCCTTCCCAGACCCACATGTACACACCATCATAACCTTTGAAGAAATAACCACTGTCATAGATGTTTCCTTCATTAAAAATGGACACATCTTTGCCAGGCAGACAAAAATGAAATTAAAACAACATCCATGTTACTGTTCACTACGGTGAGGAAATGTAATAATCAAAACTTTTCTATATTTTTTAACCAGTTGACTTACATCCCACAGTCAACATGTTTCCCTCTCCTTCACTAAGTGTGTTGCACCACCTGCTCATTACATCCACCCCCCACTCCATATTTATCCAACTGTGTCGGCGATATGGGAAGATCACCAAGAGAAGGGGAAGCCTCTTAATCCTCCTTTACCTTAACCAGAGGCACTAAGCAGAAACTTGAACTTGAAATATAAAGATATCCAAACATAAATATAACCCTTCAATTACTTTCGAATTTTTCTTCCTGCCCCCTTCTCCAGTCCATAAAAACTTAGTTTAAAATGCTTTCACTTAAAAACAAACAAAAGCAAAAACGGAGAATTGGTAAAGGAAGGAAGAAATTTTAGGACATCTAGCCAAATTAACTTTGCAACTAATTACTGGGCAACCCTGGGTGACTTAACTCTTCTTTCATTTAAGTAGGTCAGACTGTTGATTTTAATGAAGTTGTTGAGGCCAGGAATAGACTAAGATCTAGGTAGTTAGATAATTCTCTCCTCTTTTTAAGGGTAAAATTTCAGGATAAAAATGGGAATTTTTTGAAAGTAAATAAATACATAAATGCCATGAGAAATTATATTTCTAAAATAATGAATTTACTTTCATGCAGTGGGTGGCCCATCTGCATTATTGTTGCCACCATCCGTATTGTATGAATTAATTTTCTTGTTTTTTAAATAGTAAAAACATGACTAGGGGCTAAACAGTTTTAAGTTTACTCGCATAAGTATTAGTTAAAAGCATCAAGTGCCTACTGTATATTGATTTGAGTTATTCATTTAACAGTCATTTCAACAGCATTAGAGAAGTGATGTAATAAGTAGAGAGGGGTCTCAAAAGAAGGAAAACCTGTACTCCAATCTCACCTGTGACCCTTCTGGTTATAGGTATCTGTGGAAGGAAAGGTGATTGTGGAAGATTATTTTGTGCTCCCACAATTCTCTATGATAAAAAGTTGCAGAGAAGGCACCAACCTGCATTTAATAGAGAAAATTTTCTTAGTCAACATCATGATAATGGTAGCGAGATTGGAAGCTGGAAGACTTAGATTCAAATCTCAATTTTGCCATCTTTACCTGTGTGACATTTGCCATTTTGTTTCTATGATTTTTTAGTTTCCTCATCTATAAGAGACATATGTTGTACTCAGGGAGCCCTATCCCTTAGGGTCTTTCCATTTCCTTCCCTGAAGTATATTTTAACTTTTAAACTGATGTATGCCATGACTACATCAATTATGTGGCTATGCAGATATTTACATTTTTATGTTACCTCTACATAATAGTATATACCTTAATCTGTATCGTATTTTATAATTATCAAGCATTGCATAAATGATCTCAATTAACTAATTGAAATTTGTTAAGCACTTTATGATTCATTGTATCTCAGATAGTATTATAGTATTATAAGAAATTTCAAGGGATATCCAAGTTTATTTTGTAATACATAGAATTTGTATATGGAATATTGCTTTGAAATAAGACTGTCATTGGGCTTAAACTAATTTTTTATGCAGAATTTTCATTGAAATTTTTTTACACCTGCTCTAGATTTTAATTGTAGTAAGATGTATAGTAACTTTACAGGGTAAACTTTGACAGTTTCAGTTGACATTCTAACACTGGGCCCACTCCTGTTCACTGGAGTGTACTTCCAAGAATGAGTGAGTAGGCTGCCATTGTGTTTGAAACATAAAGCTAATGTTGGTTAATTATGACTAAGGAAGCAATTCAGAATTACCAGCTGATGATCAGTGAAATGCTAAGACAGCTTGCTGAATGATATGCATCAAACTAATAACCTGAACGTCGGATTATTGCCTTGTGTCCAGCGGGACAGTGCCTGGCAAAGCATCAGATAGGAAGCCTTTCCAGTTCTTTTAACAAGGGGCTTGTGGAAACTAGTGTAAGATGTACGAAGTTAGAAATAGTAGGAACAGCTATGATCAGAATCCTAAAAAACATTAAAAAGAAAATTGTTGACTATGCACATGTAGTAATTCTTTGTTAAATAATGGAAAGCAATGATTAAGAACCCTTTGTGAGAATCTTTTTTTACATGCTCTTATCTATTTTTTTTGTTTAATTTAAACAAGAGAGATCATATTATGTGGCTCTTTCATTTAAATGAGTTGAAATTAGTATTCTACCATGAAGGCAAGAGGAAATACAGATGCAGAATAAGAATTCCCTGAATATAGCAGAAGCATTTTGAGTTACTTAATAAACGTTCTGTGAACACTTTTCCTTTTGGAAAAGTGCATTCTTTCCTTTGGACCCCTTGAACTTCTGTTTAGGATATATAGTAAGAATGGACATATCGTGTGGTGTTGGATTTTACCGCATCCCATAAATTAGAGGTGATAGATTATCAGGTGGTAAAAAGAGATAGCTTCTTTCTTGTACTCTTCATACATGGAGATACACATTCGTAGCTTTCTCTATCCCTTTTTCCTTCCCCCAAACAAAAATGTATTCTACAATTTGTGAAAACATTAATTTTGGAAAAGTATCATGCTTTTGAGATCTGAGGTATTTTGTGTGTGTGTGTGTGTGTGTGTGTGTGTGTGTGTGTGTGTATGTGCATGTAAACAGGTTAGGTGAATCTTTTATTCCTAACTATATCAGGTCTATCTCCTATCCTTACCCAGTAAGCTAACCTAATTGGTCAGTTCAGTTAAGCAATTGATTGGACTGCTTTCCCTTCCCACTTCTAGGCACTGTGGTGTGATATGACATATGGGACACTGGATTCTAATTTAACACATAATTGTGTGTTTTAGGGCAAGTTATTTAACTTCCTTGGTCCTCAGTTTATAAACTAAGGACATTGGACTCAGTGACCTCTAAAGTCCCTTCTGGCACTGTATCTATGAGCCTGTTAGCCTATAGATTTGCTTGTTGCCCATCATGGTATGGACAGTTCTACATTTTTTTTCTTCTGTTTTTTTGCTGTCACCTGTGGAGGTAAGGAAAGAGAACTTCTCACCCCAGATAATACTGGACCTCGGGACTCGGGTATAACCCAAGATGAATTCTTTGAATTTGCTTTTGTTCCAAGCTGTAACCCAGGAGAGGGTTCATGAACTGATAGACTTTAGAATTGATTTAATGACTGTATAACACCTATGGACATACTTGCCCCAAAATAGGTTTGGTATTCTGGTGTTTGCTAAACTCTTATGGCATGATAGTTTTTAAGAATAGTGTAAATATTGATGCTTTTTGACACTGAGGTAGGTCATCTTGACTGTGGAAGGATCATATGCAAAATGTGTTTCCTAATTCTTTCACAAGATTCCAGAATTTCGCAGATTGAAGTTACTTCAAACATATCAAGTTCACCTCTCTCATTTTCCAAGTGAGAAAACTGAGATGTAGACAGGTAAAGTGACCTATCCGAAAGTACATAGTTAATAATAAAGCCAAGAGAGAAATGAAACCTCTTAGACCCCTGATTTTCCCAGTATATCATATTTCATCTAATTTGTTCAAAAACAAGCAAGCAAAACCATTCCTCTTATTGACAAAAATAAACATATGATTTTCTCCTATTTATAATGCAGATTTCACATTATCTTCCTTACTATCAGTTACTATAGTATTTGAAATTTTCTTGAAGTTTTCCATATAAACATCATTTGTACTGCTTCAACCATCCAGCAGGATGGATTGTGGAAAATCTATATGATCTATATTCATCCTTCCTATAGAAATTACTACACAGGAACATGAAAAGTGGACTTTTGAACTGGAAAATTATGTTATTTGCTTCATTTTGCAGATGAGTCACTTGATGTCAAATGACAACAGTTAGCTTGTGAAAGATCTTGGTCTAGGACCTAAGTTTCCTAGATTTTTGTTGAATTATTGCTCTAGCATAACTTTGTAGCCTATCTTAGGTTGCCTCTATAATTAACATACTTCTAGCACAAATAAAATTTGAATTGATATGAAAATGAAATGAAAATATAAGATTTTATAATTTAGGTTATATTTAAAAAACATTTAGGAAAGCATTTGTAGAATTGGGAGAAGTTATAAGTGACAATCACCATATTAATGCAGGAAAATCTGCCTTTATCTCTGCTTCTCTGGTCTCAGAAATTTTAGAGAGTTTTCCTTTGAAGAACTGTGTTGAAATTCCTTTAACTTTTTTTCCTACCATATATATAAATCAAGATTATAAAGTTCTCTTGTTGAATATATAGAATATGACTGAATAATCCATAGACATGTCGTTTAGGTAATTCAGTGTACCACAAATGTGGCCATTTTGAGTTTGTATAATTATTATGAACATGATCATTTTCTCTATAATAAACTGAATCAATTGGCCACTTAGTGAAAAAATTATTTTGCTATGTCAATTTATTTAAACTAAGGAAAATGTAAAATAGTGCTTAGTCCTGTGTAGTTCCCTTCTGCTTCTGTAGGGATGGATGGTGGTTGCATGAAATAGTTATGAAATCCAGCTTCTTAGGCCACCTATAAATTTTAGCTTAATTGTTGGCACTCTAAATTTTATATCCTTAGCCAGTGAATAGTAAATGGACAGACTACTGGAGGTTATAAGTCATACAATCTGGATATTATTTCTAAATCGAACTATAAAAGGAAAAAAGTTATAGCTAAATGGAAGAATAGGTCACAGGTACTCCTTGGAGAGAGGCGAAGAAGTTAATAGAGTTTGTTTTACTTTACATTGAAAGTTAACTAGAAACATTATTTCATGGGAAATTTGGTTATCTTTTATCAGACTACTCTTGATGAATATTTAAATAACCATACATTTTGATGCTTGGTGACTTTACAAAGATGGAAATTCATGAGGATAGTGAAAAATATACATTGGAAAGACATTGGTCAGGAAGAAGGGATGAGAGACGATTCATAGACTATCTATAGTCTCTTGCCTTTAAATCATAAACACTTTCAGGAAAAGAATTTGTAAAAACTAGACATTGCAAACACTGAATAATACTACAAAAATGAAATTTATTACATTTTAACATATAAGAAATAGCCTTTATTTCACACTACTGTTTGTGCACAATCTTATCATTGACTTATTAGAACAAAGTCAATTAGTGAAAATTAATGAAAAGCTAGAATAAAGAATAATAGTGAGGAAAAGATAGAGCATATAAATAAAACAACCGTATCATGAACACGAGAAGGACCAGAATTTAAGAATACTGTAAAGAACCATATTTATATATATAGACATAAGACATTTTATGTCTGTACAGTAAAAAGAATAGAGATAGAAAAAGTTTTTATTTTGAAGAAAAATCATATTTTTGCATTAATTGATGCAGCTCATGCTTCTCTAGTGTTAGAGAAGTGATTGATAAAAGTGGTAACAGTAGGAGTGACATCAACAGAGTCTAATTTTTAATAGAGAAGATTAACCAATATAAA
Source organism: Potorous gilbertii (assembly GCA_028658325.1). Lineage (NCBI taxonomy): Eukaryota > Metazoa > Chordata > Mammalia > Diprotodontia > Potoroidae > Potorous > Potorous gilbertii. The sequence continues at coordinate 159,961,833 of CM053772.1, forward strand.
TCTATTTCTATGAAAAGGAGATGAAGGGAATCTAAAAGGCAACTATGTGAGCAAACACATCACTTGCCAAGACAGGGGAGAGAGAGAGAGAGAAATAGAGAGGTGGAAGCCAAAGTCAACATTAGTTGGCTAGTTTATATTTTATATAAATCATTTTAAAAATCTTATAAAGATTATTATGATAGTGAGGAATAAAGCCAAGTTTAAAGAAAACTTCCCAAGAAATTCAACTAGGCAGAGTTATCCAGAAGACACCTTAGCGTAGAAATGGAAAGATGAAAACAAATAGAACAAAAAATGGAAAGAGCTGCAATAATTTTTCTGCCAAACAATTTTCATCAAGGACAAAAAAACCATCGCATTAGGGCTCTAAAAATTTATTCGTAGACGTGTTTATGTGGAAGGTGGAGATGACACCAAAATAGAACAGAGAGTAGGGGAAATGGCTAGATTCAACATAAAGAAAATCTGAACTGTAGGTGACCCATTTTTGATGTTATTGAGTCATACAGTCACAAAATACTTGGAGGTGAAGATACCATATGGTAGGAAAAAGCTTTAGACCTTATTAATGCAAAAAAAAAGTTGACTGAGAAAATATCAATTACTGACTTAATTATCCATTCTCTCATCTGTATATAGTCTTTATTAGAATCATTGATATGCAAATTGAGGTCATCCTCAATGAGCATATTAGGAACAAGCAGGCTTTGATAAGTGATATTCAGCAATGGGTTACATTTTTACCATTCTCACAATTAGCTGGAAAATGTAGAGATACAAGATTCCTTTGTCCTTATTCCCTACTGATTATCAAAAAATATTTGATTCAGCAAAGCAAAATATCATATTAAAAACTTTCAATAAGGTGGTATCTATCCATACATCATAATCATTTAAGAATCCTCAAAAAACTTAATTGGGTGGGGAGAACACTTTCCAGCAATCTTCTGATTTTCAAATGTCGTGCAAAACGTGAAAGAGAAAGATAAAAGTTTGCTAGAGGTGCTAGAGGCAATATGGAAGCCAGTTCAAGCTGAAGATGGATGCTGAGATCTTCCAGATGTACATGTTTGTGAATGATATAGTATTGGTTATATAAAGCCACAGAACACTGCAAAACCTCCTGGAAGAGATACAGTCACTTAAAAGTTTATTGTGTTTATCCATTCAAGACAGACCATGTAGATGAAGACTAGAGGCATTTAATAAATGCTTATTGACTGGCTTGTCTGGCTATTACCCAGATTATGGCATGCATCTGAGTAGACACTTTATGGAGCTTGTTTGGAATAGACAATGCAGATAGGCAGTGAGTTGACCATTGAACAGGAGATGAACTAGCTGGATTGCCTTTAGGAAATTTTGAAATTCCTTAAATGACCCCAGATTTCTCTCAGAAACAAAGGCTCAACTTTTTATGAAGATTCTAAATGATCAGTTAATTAATTTTAAAAACATTCATTAAGTGGTGCAAAACACTATGCTAAGTCCTGGGGATGCTAATAGAAAAGTAAATACCTGCTCTCATGGTGAAGTATCACCATGCAACGGGACAGTATATAGGGAAGGTTTCCACTGCAAGTGAAATTGGAATGTTGTTGTCACTGATAAACTTGTATCAATTTCTGATGTTGAGCCATTTGGTAAAGCCAAGGAGTGACAAGAATTTTATTTTCAGAGTCTTCAGTAGCTCTGGCTACAGCAACTATAGAAGCCAAGCTACATTTCCATAGGAGTTGCTCCCTAGCATGATAGCTGAGGGCACTGGGCTGAAAGCATTGTTGTTTCCAAGGCTCTTAGGTTCAAAGTCCTGGGCTGTCTCCATCAGAATCTAAAGGGAGGTTTTGGCTGGAAAAGTGGGAGGTTCCACTTTTCTTGACACATGCCACTCTCCTGTCTGTCCTTTAGAGTGACTTGGTTTTGGCTGATCCAGCATTCCTGCCCTTGCAGGTGACACAGTCACTTTCAGTTAGTCTTTGAAGAATTATAAATGAATATCACACAGAGAGCAATAGACCTAAAATAGGTTTGTAATGGATTGTGAAATAGATGCAAAATGCAGCCAGTGAACGGCTCTGGAGAAGAGTAGGAGTAAAAAACATATCATCACCAAATGTGTGAGTGAAAGGGAGATAACCCAAGTGTTGGCTGATATCATCATGATGTCCAAAAAGGGGAGATATTCCCCCATGGTGAATTCATGAGAAGGTATAGACAATAATCATATAAGATAAAAGGCATAGATGGGTTATAATCTACTTGTTAGGACTGAATATCATTATGCATAACATACTAATGACAATTTAAACTGATTTGCTAAAATGTGAAATAGTAGCTGTTTATGTATGTATACATATATGCACACACACAGACACACGAGTTAATCAGAGTCTAAATAATCTTAACCTCAGATTGGGCGATTATTATATTTTCATTTTTTGTAGATGACTTAGTTTTGTAATTTTTTAAACTAACATTTTGAAAATCTTATATAATTGTTAGAAGAAAAAGGTAAATTTCTTTTAGGGCTTGACTTATCTTAAGAGGAAGGTGAAGCAATGTATGAATGTAAATACATTTCAACTGAAAAACAATAAACCACTTGAACTTAAGGTTTTTCTGGTTGTCCTGATAATCTTTCAAGACATTTAAACTTTTTCTGCAGTCGTGATCACAATGTAAGCACTATTAACAGTCTTCACTATTAGTAAAGACAGGTATCATAACGGGCGGAGTGGTACGATGGAAAGAGTGTCCTTGATTTGGAATTTGAAGATGTGAGTTCAAATCCCAGCAATTCATTAATACACTATTGACTCATTTGGAGTTTGCAGTCTTGCTTAATCTTTCAGAACTTTTGTGGTCAAACTGCTGTCTCTCCATACCTCCCACATCCTGAATTTGTGTAGCTGAATTTTTTTTTTAAACTCAGGTGTAAGAGTTTTCATTTATCTTCATTGAACTTTTCCTTTTTAGATTCATTTAGCTCAGTACTCTAACCTGTCAAAAACTTTTTCTTTCTTGACCATCACTCCAGTCTTTCTCAACCTCATATTATGGGCAGAATTGTCAAACTTTCTATCTATGCCTTTAAGATATTGATAAAAATTTTTACAAAAAACCATTGTATCAGTTATAGATCCCCACAGTGGTCCATTGAAAATCTCCTGCCATTTTGGCATGAAATATTTAAGTATTACTCCAATCCTTACCATGCAACTAATTCTGAATTTAACTGATTGCTTTATTGTCTAGTGAATATTTCCCCATCTTCAAAAGAATTGTGCTTTCAATGCTCTGAAACAATCTAGAACAATCAGCACTACTTTCTTTAACCCATTAAGTAACCTTACCAAAAAAGACAGTGTCTGTTCTTGATGCATTTATGCTGACTTCCCTTTTTAGATCTTAAGAAATCATTTCATCAATGACTGATCCTAGAATTTTTCCAAGAATCAGTCAAGTTCAGTTGCCTAAAATTTACAGACTGTTCTTTTCTTTTTGGAAAATTAAGACATTTGTTCTTCTTCTAGTCTTGTAGTACTTTTTTTTTTTTTAATAGTCTTTTGTCTGCTTCTGACTGTGATTCAGAAATCACATTTGCCTTTCTCAGTATCTGAGAAAGTTTTTCATCTGGACCATATGAGTTAATCCAGGATAACTAGATGCTTTCTTACTGTTTCCTTACTTATCTTTGTTGTCTTCTTATTATACCTGTTTTTTCTGTCATTTCCAGTGCTGCCATTCTGGCAGACAAAGGATCAAAATTGGAATTGAGCTGCTTTGCTTTTCTAATATCAATTAGGATCACATCAATGCTGAGCAGACTCTTACATTTTTCTTTTTGGTCTTTATTTTTCTCCCAATAAAGATTTTAGGGGGCAAAATCTTTTTATTGTCCTTAGTTTCCTTTTTAATCTTAGCTCACTATGAGCTTTTAGTATGAGCATGCCTGACATCATGCCACACTCTTATAGTTATACTATTAATTGTCTCTGCTTTCTTCTTCTCTAAGTTTCTTTATAAACTTTAATTCAATAAATGAGTCCCCTGTTAATTCAGATGAAGATGGTGATGTGGGACCTGAGACTTGAGAGAGATCAAGACTAGAGATGTATTTTTACTGGTCTTATCATTTGGTATGTGTGAGGAACTTCTCATAATGAATATTCTTAACTTAACTTGCAATTTAGTTTTAGATTGAGAGTTTAAAGCATTTATTGCCCAAAGTCGCATAGCCAGAATATGGTAGAAGCCTGACTTTAACTTGGATGTTCCTGACTTTGAGAGCATCTCTCCATCCACAATGCCATGTTGCCACTATACATATATATATATATATATATATATATGTGTGTGTGTGTGTGTGTGTGCATGTGTACGTGTACGTATACATATACGTATACGTATACATATACGTATATATATGTGTGTGTGTGTGTATGAATACGTATACATGGGAGTTAAAGATATGATGGCCAACTCAATGACTTTGGCTGTGATCACTAAGAGGTGGCAGTTAAAAAACATATGGTACCTTTTTGCACTCCTAATCTCCATAAGAACATATACTATCTTAATCGTGGTATTCCCCAATGCTAAACGCAGTGCGCTGAACTTAATTTTTTAAAATTATTTTATTTTATTTGTTGGTTTTTGTTGGTGTTCAATTGTTTTAGTTGTGTCTGACTGTGACCCCATTTGGACTTTTCTTTTTTTCATTTTTTTTCTTTTTCTTCTTCTTTTTTTTAATATAAATTTATTTATTTAACTTTTTACATTCATTTCCACAAAATTTTGGGTTCCAAATTTTCTCCCCGTTTG
>CM053772.1:159967159-160003758 GCA_028658325.1 Potorous gilbertii
TATATACAGTAGTATATTACATAGTATTTATATAATTATATATTATATAGTATTTATATAATATTACAGTAATATTATTATAATAATTATTTTAATATAATTAGGACCATAATACCCTGTAGACATTTTTATTCCATTCCTTACTATAACTTTAAGTCCTTTCAATTTTATCTGAGAGACATTTATTAATCTAGTCCTCAGAACATCCTGTGTCTCTTCTCATTATTTTATTCTGAGAGACTGTGTTTCTTCACAAGCTGATTTTTATCATTTTTCTTTATACAAATGTGTTTTCCTGTGCGCCTTTCAGGAAACACTTTGCATTCAAGAGGGACAGTACCTTACATATGCAAAACAACCCCCTTTTCTTAATTTATTTTAACCTCCTTTACCAGTTAGATGAAGATTACATTTTATTATTTTCTTTATAAGCCTCAGTGAAAAGTTATGGTTTATCTGTTTCTGAATATTCTCTAGTTAATTTTTTGAAATATGACATTTCCTTTGTTTCACAAATCTACTTCATCTCTCATTAGATTAATATTTTTCAGCATTTTCAAATAAAGTCTCTTTTTTGTATTTAAAAAATTGGAGACCAGCATGGTGTAGTATCTTTATTAGTATCTTTCAGCTAACAATATTCAATGTCATAAAGCTGCTTTAATTTTGTAACTCTCCTCTTTGACCTTGACCCTCTACTATAGTCAATGCTTTCTGTGTTATACTTTACTTTCAGTTGACAAGAATTTATTCCCCCCCCAAATCCCATACCTCCCCAAAAGCATTGGGAGACAAAAAAACCCAAAAATTGTTAAGTCAAGCAAAAAAAAAATAGTAAAGTCCTCTATTTGGCTTTCTAAAACTTGTCCCCTTCTTACCTTTCATGTCTTAATACTCTTTATTTCCCCTTCAACGTGCTGAATAGTTGACCTCCTTGGTCTTCACACAAGACACTCCCATCTTCACACTGGTTGCCCACCAGGCTGGTAGGGCTCTTTCTACTTGCCTTCATCATTTAGTTTGCCAGGCTTCCTTCCAAATTCTGCTCAACACCTACCTTGCTCTTAGTCTTTTCCCAATCCTGAGCTTTTCGTATCTTATTTTTTGAGATTCTATTCTGACTATTCTGGATATAACTTGTTTTATAACAGTTTGTTTTTTATACTTGTCTCTCATGTTACAATGGGAACTTCTTGAAGGCAGGGATCATTTTTGTCTTTCTCTGTTTCCCCAGACTTTTTCACAATGTCTGGTCCATATTAAACATTTAATAAATGCTTGTTGACTAAGTGACAAAAAGAAGATCAAATCAAATCAATCAGCCAAAAATCTTTCTGAGATATAGAATGTTGTAGAAAATTGTTGAAAGGTGTTAATTAGGTCTACTGACAACGTGGTTTCTAATATTAACTGATTCCTCCTTTTACTAGATAGCATTTTTTTACTCCCTGAATTCAGTTAGCACAATTATTTAATATTGTTTACCATGTGCCAGATACTGTCCCAAATGCTAGAGATACAAAAACAGGCACCATCCTTAAGGTGTTCACAGTCTAATGGGGGAGACAAATATATGCAGATAAGCTATATATTGGATAAAAATATACTGGATAAATAGGAAATAATTAAAAGAGGGAAGGCACTAGAATTAAGAAGGGTTTTTGGCTGAGATTCCAAGGAAATGCTAGGGAAGATGAGGAAGGAGAATATTCTTGGCATAGGAAACAGGCAGAGAGAGTTCCTAGAGCAGAGAGAGACTGTTGTTGGTAGAGCAGCCAGGAGACCAGACTCACTGATTGGAAGAGTACATGACAGGGATTAAGATGTAAGAAGACCGGAAAAGCAGCAAAGAGCCAGGTTATGAAAGGTTTTGATCACAGTTGTCTCCCAAGTTTTTATCATGTTCAAGTTCCCATTCTCACCTTCTTCACTCTGAGCAGGTGACAGAATAGGAGAAAACAATATTCAAGAGACAGACATCTCAATTCCAGTTTGAACGTTTGCAATGTTTAAAGCTCACTCTCATTAGAAGTGCTTCAAAGAAGGAAGAATACACAGACTCCCGACGTATAGAATCTCTTCTCCAATAGGGAGATAGTAGGGGAAAAGGTTAAGAGTTTTTTTGGAGGGGGAGGGGCAGTGCTGATAAAAGGGATGCCAGATTAAAGGCGATAGTGGTCAAAAGTAAAACAGGCTTTTGAAGAATAAGATGAAAAGAGGGAGAAGATAAAACAGAATAAAACAAGATAGAAAGAAATGCACAATAATCTTAACCATGGAAGTGAATGGGATGAGCTCACTCATGAGATGGAAGCAGGTAGCAGAATGGATTAGAAGCCAGAAGCCAGTAATATGTTGTTCACAAGGAATGCGCTTGAAAGAAAGAGACACATGCACAGATTTAAAATAAAGGTCTGGAGTAGAATTTAATATGTTTTAGCTGAACTTGAAAAAGAGGGATAGCAATCATGATCTCAAGGCAAAAATAGATCAAATTAAAAGAGATAATCAGGGAAACTGCATTTTGTTTATAACATCCTATAGACAATGAAGTAATTTCAAAAATTTTTACAAGTTTCTCTGATAAAGGCCTCATTTCTCAAATATATAGAGAATTAAGTCAAATTTATAAAAATAAGAATCATTCCCCAATTGATAAGTGGTCAAAAATATAATTAAGAAATTTGCAGAAAGCAAAGCTGTTTATAGTCATATGAAACAGTGCTCTAAATCACTGTTGATTAGAGAAATGAAAATTAAACAGTTCTGAAGTACTACTTTATACCTATCATAAATGACAAATGCTGGAGGGGATGAAGGAAAATATGTCCACAACCTGTTGGTGGAGTGGTGAACTTGTCCAATCACTCTGGGAAATAATTTAGAACTAAGCCCTAAGGGTTATAAAACTGTGCATGTTATTATACCCAGAAATATCACTATTAGGTCTGTACCCCGTAAAGGTAAAAAAAAGTGAAAGGATCTCTATGTACAGATGTATTTATAGCAGCTCTTTTTGTGGTGACAAAGAATTAGAAATTGAGGGGATGCTTATCACTTGGAGAATGTCTGTAGAGTTTATGGCATATGATTATGATGGAGTGATGTTGCTCTAGAAGAAATAAAAAGGATAGTGGTTTATAAAAAACATGGCAGGAACTATATGAACTGGTATAAAGTGAAGTGAAAAGAACCAGGTGATCATTGTGTGTAGTAAATAGCAGTGTTGTAATGATGTCCAATTTGTGAAAAACTTGGCTACTTGATACAGTGATCCAAGACAGTTCTAAGGTACTCATGATGGAAAAAATGCCATCCACCTCCAGAGAGAAAACTGACAAACTGACTGCAAATTAAAGTATAATTTTCTTTTGACAATATGGCTAAGAAGGAAATATGTTGCATGATTTCACATATGTAATTGATGTATTGCTTGCTTCTCAGTGAGTTGGAGAGGGAAAGAATTTGTAACTCAACGTGTAAAAAGAAAAAATCGTTTCAAATAAATAATGAATTTGGTTTTTTTAAACATTTATTTAATAATCTTATTTTTTCCCCAGTTACATGTAAAAACAATTTTTAACATTCATTTTTTTCCTAAATCTTGAGTTCAAAATTCTCTCTCTCCACTCATCTACTCTGAGATTTTTTAAAAAGTGCATCTATACTTCTAATCCCCACCAGTGCCTTGTACGTACCAGGAATTCACTGTTTATAGAAATAATTACTAAGTAGATGGTACCTGTTTAGCTCCTCTATTTGACTCTTTATCCTAATAATAGCAAAAATTTCAGTCAGATGCTGATTTAAACATAACAAATGATTTTTATCTTTGACCAAAGAATTTCTGTGGTTGTTAAATGAAGACTTCCTACTTAGTGAAGATTGGTATCATTTCAATAAAGTCTAGTAATGAACATAGAAGTCTTAGTGTCTAACCCTGGAGATGCAAACAGTTTCTACCCTGTTTGTTCTTGTTTCTCCCTTCTTTTTTGTTCTGCTTCAGAAATTTTTTACTGCATTTAAACTGTATTTCAAGTATAGGGTGGTGTTTTGGTTTTAGAAAAAAATGGTTCTCTTTTAGAGGTAAATTGGATTTATTTAAGTAAGATCTTGTGTCTAGAAATTACATACCTCATAGCCAGATAGTACTTCATTAAGCCGTGTTTCTCTGCCAAATTTTATTAATGGCATAAACTGTGCTGAATTGTGGTTTTACTACTATTATATTAAAAATGATGAAGAAGAGTAACCCAGGAAGGAAATGACTAGTCATTGTTCTTTAAAATTTCAATTTCCTAGACTATTTATCTCTTTCAACTTAGAAAGTATCTTCAGGGGCTGCCTGATAACTTTAGGTGCAACTTTATTCATCCAAGTGAGGTTATAACCTGTATTTAGTGCCTATATGCATTATGAATTACTGTGAAAAAAGAAGAAATCTGGTTAGTGATGACCTATCTGAAAGCACTAATGAATCATTTAGCATTGAAGAATACGTGTCTGTATTTTAAAATAGTACACACTAAATAACATAATAGTAAAATTAGAACTAGTTATTTCAGGTTAAATATGGCTAAACAAGTTTACTTAAAACACAAGGAAAAAAATTGCTAAAAGAGTTCTTCAGTTCGTTTTGTGAGTTGGGAAAGATGCATTTTACTTAAGTTGCTTTTAAAAATTGGTATGTTGTACATAGAATCTGTTTTTGATATTTTAGTGTTCCATACTTGTTTATACAGTATAGTGTGTGAGTGGATTTCACTGGATGTTTACAGTAATGAATTAATGTGCTTATAAATCCTGTTAAACCAGCAGAATGTAAGCAGAAAACTGATTAGGAGGCTACAGCAATTGTCCAGGACAGATAAGTGGCCATATGAATATAATTAAAGGGACCTACACAAATGACATATTGTAGGGTAGAACTTACACAACTTGGCAGTAGTTTGGATATGAGAAGAGGGAGAGAGAAAAACTAAAGATGACTCCTACCTGATTGACTAAATGGGAAAATCATGCCTCGAGTAGAAATGGAGACGTTTGAAGGAGTGAAAGGGTAAAAGGGGAAGAAAATAAGTTTTGTTTTGAATACGTTACACTTGATATGATGATGAGAACTTCAGATAAAATAATAGCAGACAACTGATGACTCAAATTCACGAAAGAAAAAGCTAGTAACGATAATTGAAATCATAGAAAGTAATAAAACCACTTTGGGGAGAACATAGAGTGGTCAGTCGCTCAGCTCCCATTCATTAAATGCCTCCTATGTACCAAGCATTGTGCCAAGAAAGGCAAAAACCCCTCTATACTCTCAAGCAACTCACAGTCTAAGAGAGGAAACGTTCTGAAAGCAGGTATATTTAAATAGCCTCTATACAGAATAAATTGTAGATAATCTCAGAAAAAAAAGCCATTAAGATTAAGAAAAACCAGGGAAAGGTGGTTTTCTTCTTCTTTTTTTTTTTTTAAAGAAAATTGGACCTTGACTTAATAGGGGCTGCTACTTAGTGCAGGGAACAGGACGCTTTTACTGGAGTCAGGAATCTCTGTGTCCCCAGGCAAGTCACTTAACTGTTTGCCTCACTTTTCTCATCTGTAAAACAAGCTGAGAAAGAAATGGCAAGCCACTTCAATGTCTTTGCCAAGCAGATGCCAAGAGGCCATGAAGAGTCAGGTATGACTGAAAATGAGTCAGCAGCAACACTTTTGCTGAGATTTGAAGGAAGTCAGGAGACAGAGATAAGGAGAGAGAGAGAGACCAACAAAGGAAAACAGGGAGAAACATTCAGACAGGTAGAAGAACCAGGAGAGAACAGAGTAAAATAAGAAAGGGAGGAAAAGGTATCCAGGGAAAGTGGGTGGTCAGCAGTGGCAGGATATGTAGAGGCTATTTATTATACTTTGCAGTTCAGAGATTGTTGGTGACCTTGGATAGAATAGTACAGTAGAGGTGTGGATCTGGAAGCATTATTGCAATGTAAGGACTTAAAAAAAAATTCCCAATGAACTTTTAAGGCAAAATTAATTAAAAAAAAATAAAGGGTTAAGAAGTGTATGTGGCATAAGGAAGTTGAGACTCTCTCTGAGTGTATAACAATTCCCAGAAGTTTGTCTATGAAAGGAAGAACAAATGTAGGATAATACTTTGAGATGATAGAAGGGCTATGGGACACCTAAAGAGATTTGTAGACAGAAAGGGAAGAAGCTAGAGACACTGAAGATGGCAGAGAAGTTGTTCTTGGGTCCACATCAGATATATCCCACACTTATTACATAAGTAAAACCCTTTGTAAACTTTAAAGTGTTATATAAATATTTATTTATTTTTAACTATTGTGGTTATTTATTAAAACAGATGGGAAAAACTAATGTTTAGAGAAGGTTGGCTAACTGAGGGATCAGAGTCCACCTAATGTTTCATCTGTAGCAGAACCAGGACTAAAAGTGTAAAAGTGTAAAACAATATTGAATTTTTTTGTTACTTCTGGTCTTCGTTATAACATTTTTTTTGCCTCTCCTGATCTTTTTATATGGAATATGAAGTTATTTATTTTTATTGTATAAACTACTGACCAAAACACAACTTTTTCAGCTATACCCACAAGAAGAAAAATGCTGGCCTAACTTTTCTCACTCTTTATAGCCTTGTAAGGTTGTGATCTGCGCTGATGGAAAAGAAGGGCTTATACCAATGGAATTATAGGAAAGTATAAATAGGTTGATATAAAATAATATTTGTTGGGGAAAACATAAGAAAAATAATCAATTTTGAGCATTTGTTATTAGAAACTGATAATTAAAATAGAATGCTATTTTTCCATAGACATAAATTTGAAATAGGCAGTAGTCTTAGTTATTGATAACAGGATTCAGGGTAATAACCTATAGTTATTTGAGGGTAGAGTGGCATGTTTATAGTAATAAGTTTTGTCCAGAGAAAGTAGTGATCACCAGTTAATTGTTTTACTGTATATTTTCATTAAAATATAAACTATGCTCCAGATAAAACTTTTGTCATGAAATATTACATCATTTAAAATGTACCTTCTAGCATCTCTTAGGTTTGTTCTTTTCTCTAGTACAAGATCCAAATACACCATAAACAGACCATGAATTTTATGTAATAGTTAATATTGATATATAAAATACTCATGAAGTGTTTATGATATTTTTGAAAGAAATGCCTAATATATTAATAAATTTTGAACATATTTTTCCTTAAAATATATAAATACATTTATTTAAAACATGCAGCCTACAATGCATGCTGTTCTTCATACCTAAGCACAACTTACCTGACTCAGTGCCAACAAATACTATACTTTTGGATTTTTTTGTTTTTTGGAATGGTGATGTGTTGTGCTAAACTAGTCACACTTTGTTGCCCAGTCTCCCTTGTGAATAATGATATATATTTGTAAGACAGCTGGTTGTACAGTTTGTGGTCATAGAACAGTTTTTACTGTGCCAAGCTAAATAAACCATATGGGAATTGAACCTGTGACCCTGGCTTCATTAGCACTGTCTGCCTTCTATAAACTTATGTTCTAAAATAATTAGATTAGGAGTATGATTTCAAAGTAAAGAACCGAACATTGCATTCCGTCGTTAGAAGTTATAAGTAAGTGGAGAGGATGGGAAGGTGCAGTTCATGTGGCCTAATCCATTTAATTGAACAGGTATTCATTTTACCTTCTTATGTTTCATTCTTTGAATGCAGTATATATGACAGTCTCTTCATTGTAAGTAAATTGTTTAGTGTTTTTTTTTTGGTGGAGCCAAACATTTCCATTTTTGCCCCCAAATTTATTAATTTGTTTGTTTTCAGCTTTCAGCAGTCACTTCCCTAAGTTCCAAATTTTCTCCCCCTCACCTCCAAGACGGTGTGCAATCTTATATGGGCTCTACACATACATTCCTATTAAACACATTTTCATATCAGTCATGTTGCATAGAAGAAATAAAACAAATGGGGGAAACCACGAAAAAAAAAACAAAACACAACAAAGGAGACAATAGTCTGCTTCATTCTGCATTCTGACTCCAGAGTTCTTTGTCTGGATATGGATGGCGTTTTGCATCAAGAGTTCTCTGAAAATGTCATAGGTGCTTGGATTGTTGTGAAGGGTCAATTCTATCAGAAAGAGCCCTTGCACACTGTGGCTGTTACTGTGTATAATGTTCTCCTGGTTCTGCTCACTTCAGTTCATATAAGTCTTTTCAGATTTTTCTGAAGTCTACCTGTTGGCATTTCTTATGGCACGATAGTATTCCATTATATTCGTATATCACAACTTGTTCAGCCATTCCCCAATTGATGGGGATCCCCTTGATTTCCAGTTCTTGACTACCACAGAGAGAACTACTATAAATATTTTTGTACATGTGGATCCTTTTCCCATTTTCATGATCTCTTTGGGATACAGCCCTAGAAGTGGCATTGCTGGGTCAAAGGATATGCACATTTTTATAGCCCTTTGAATATAGTTCCAGATTGCTCTCCAGAATGGTTGGATCAGCTCACAGTTCCACATGGAATTAGTGTTCCAACTTCCCCATATCTTCTCCAACATTTATTGTTTTCTTATTTTGCCATGTTTGCTAATCTGATACAGGTGTTGTGGTACCTCAGAGTTCTTTTGATTTGCATTTCTCTAATCACTAGTGATTTAGAGCATTTTTTTCATATGACTACAGATAGCTTTAATTTTTTCTTCTGAAAATTGCCTGTTCACACCCTTTGATCATTTGTCAATTGGGAAATTACTTGTATTCTTATAAATTTGACTGAGTTCTCTATATATTTTAGAAATGAGTTGTCTAGTTTTTTTATTCTCATAATATTGAAGTATGTCAGATTCCATTATAATTAGAATTATCCCAGTAAACAACAAAATTATTCTAATGGAGTAGAATTTTTTTTGATAAAGACAGTAAAAACTAGTTTATTTGGTAACCAGAGTCTGATATTCTCAAGTATCCAAGTCCAAAGTAAAGGACAAACAGTAAAACTGAAGTTTTAATTCAATTCAGCCATATTTTCTCAGTAGCCACACCTGCAAATCACTAGGCTAGGTGCTACAGATAAATAAAAAAAGATGGTCAATCTCCACCTTCAGAAAACAAGTAGTCCAATAGGTGTGACAAGACATAAAGTATTCTATCAGGTGGAATGTGGTAAAAGCCAAGGGCAGGATCTAGGTAAAGTGCTAAAAATCTGTGAAGGTCACCTGAGGAGACTCATTGGGGAAGGTAGCACCTAACCTGGGATTTAAAGAGAAATCAATCAAAAAGGAATTGTTATTGATCTCTCCCTATGTGTTTATCACTATGCTAGGATCTGAGAGCATAGATTAAAAAGTGACATATTCCATACTTTGAAGAAACTTAGTTTTGTTGTAGAGAATATACCCATGAGATTAATCTTGAAGAAACATAAGGGTTACAAGAGGTTAGGAGAGAGAACCTTCTATTCATTAATACCTAGGCAAGGTTGAGGAAGTGCAGAGTATGTGAGAAGGAATAATATGTAATCATGGCAGAAAACAAGTCCAGAGCCAAATTGTAAAGGGGCCTAAATGCCCAGCATTGGATTTCATATTTTCCTAAAGGCCACAGAGAGCTAACTACCAAAGCTTCTTTAGCAGCAAAGTGACATTGTCAGACCAACACTCTCAAAATATCAATTTGGCAGCCATTTGGAGAATGGATTATAGTGAGAGAATTGTTGACATGAGATGTATTTCTGGTGATGGAATGAACTTTTATTAGAGTGCCTACTATGTACCAGGTACTGTGTTTAGCGCTTTATAAATATTATCTAATTTGAGAGATTATTAGTAGACCACTGCAGAAATTCAAGTGAGAGTTGATAAAAGCCTGAACTAGGATAGTTATGGCATGAGGAGAGAGGGAGAGGAGGGATATTTAAAAAGTGAAATTGCAACTAATAGAAATGAGGTGGTATCCTTGACAAAATTAAGTGAGAATGCAAGAGAAAAAACATTGATTTCTGTTTTGGATATATTGAGATGCCTGTGGGACATCCAGCAGATAGCTGAGTACTGGATACATAGGTTTATCTGCATTAGAAGTGTGAGTTAAAAGATTTCAAGTGGCAGAGAGGATGAGAGGCCTAGTTAGGCATGAGACATGGTCTACGTGAATGAGATGTAATAACAGCCAAGGTTTGAGGGAAATATAGAATATAAAATAAGGCTGAATAGATAGGTTTCATCTTGATTGTGTAGAACCTTAAGAACCGGGCTAAAGCTTCCATTTTGTTGGCATTGAGAGGTCACTGAAGGATTGAGTGAATGACAGAAGATTATTTTGGCATCTGAGTGAAGGATGGATTGAAGAAAGGAGAAATTCAAGGAAATGAAATGAGTTAAGAAGATATTAAATTAACCTAGATAAATGAGAGTTTGAACTAAATCAATAGTAATATGAGTAGAAATAAATAGATAAATGAAAGCAAAACTGTGGTCATAGAATTGACAAGAATTGGGATTTGATTGGATGGAAGTAGTGCGGTAAAGGAAATCGGATGACTCCTAAGATTTTAAGACTTTTGTCATCAGCAGAAGTAAGGAAACTGGAACAAATGGACTGTGTGATGGGCTGAATTTTAAATGTGAATTTGAGATGCCTATTGTGAATTTGGACATTTAATTTATGCTTATATAAAATTACTGTGCAGGAATTCCTCTTTGGGCAAACTAAATATTGTAATGTTATAAGAAGAAAATCAATAAAACACGTGAGAAATGTTGAGCACATCATGAAACCATGATTTAATCTGCTTCATACAATTATACAAATGATTGGCTCATAGTAAGTGCTTAACAAATTACTGTGGACTGAAATGACTAGACAAAATTAAAATATAAGCAAAATGTTTAGTGTGTGTTCAGTGTTAGGTTCACTGTGAACAGACCACAATATTTAACCCTGTCTATACTGTTTTAAATTTGAGCCGTGTTTCCTGTATTTTCCTCTCTTTCCAAACTTTCCTGCCAGTCTGTCTCCCATCTGCCACACGAAAGTGATGGTCTGGCCCTTTTTAGTGACCTCTCTCAAACTTGGCAGTACAAGATTCTGTTCCTCTCTTCTGTAGTAACTGGGGAATCCTTCTGACTTTGTAATTCACTGTTGAGAAAGCCCAAACTACCAACTAATAATAGCAGCTTACAATTATGTAGAACTTTAAGGTTTTCAGAGCACTTTTTATCTACTCTCCTGTGATTCTTACAATGATTTTGTGAACTAGATGATAAAAAGTGAGGATAACCCAGGTCAGTGTTTTCACAACCTTTCAAGGGGTTGTACTTAGGCCTCTTTTCTAAACACCATATTGTCCCTGTACAAATTATCTCCCTCCCACAATTATGCCATAATGTTACACTTCATATAATCTCAATCTTGTTTTGTTGTTACAGTTCTTCTTTACGAAGTGTTTCTACTACATCATCAAGACCTTCTAAAATTTGTTTGGTGTGTGGGGATGAAGCTTCGGGATGTCATTATGGAGTGGTGACATGTGGTAGCTGCAAAGTTTTCTTCAAAAGAGCTGTGGAAGGTAAATGTTCCTGTGGGTGTTCCCTTTCTACTATTTTTTCTCTTTTATAGAATATTTGTACAGTAAATTCTTTAGCATTATTGAAAAGCCTTTAGCATATTTTGTTTTGTCAGCAATGAATAGTAATAGTTTCTTATCTGAAATACACCTGGAGGTTTCCTATAGAACAGTTCTTATATAAAGGACAAACTCTTGAACTGTTAACTTTGATCAGCCAGTCAGAAGTATTTCTTCTCTCAGGCCATGTGAAAAATTTGAGAAATGCATTTCACTTCAAGTACATCTTGAGTGAATGGGATATTATTTGAATATGACCATGCCAGTAATTACATTCTCATAGTGTTTTAAAGCTGCTCTTTCTGTACTACATGTATTTTAAAAATCAAAACTTACTGCATTTAATCAACAAACATACCTTCTAGAGTGTGACTGCCACTCTACTGAAAGAACTGGAAGATCATCAGAAGAACAGTGAAGGTGGAGAAGACTTAATTAAATTTTTTAGAGGCAAATGGATAAAAGCCCATATTTCATATAAAGTAGCTTGATAAGTTCCAGAGTCCAAGTACATGTTTGGTTGATCATAAATATTTCTTTTTTTCTTATTTATCTAGTTGTTTCTTCAAGGGCTACCTCAGGTAAAATGCCTGGTAAGAACTAACCTGATAGGTTAGTATTGAAAATAATCTTAGATCCTGGATTTAGAACAAGAGGAAATCAGATATAGAATTATCACTGGATGGGACCTGAAAGGTGGTCTAATCCAACTCCCTCATTTTGCAGAGGAAGAAACTAAGCTCCAAAAAAATTAGTAAGTCATCATGGTCATGCAGCAAGTGGTAGGAAGTGGTAGGGCTGGGCTTCAAATGAAGGTCCTTCTGAATCCAAAATGGCACTCTTCACATTACTGAGATGTCTCCATTTTATCAAGGAGAAATAATGCTCTTAAAGTGCTGTTTATTTATCCTGATTTTCTCATTTCCAAGTCATGGGTGTTACTTGATAATTAGCACAAGATTGATGACTAATCTTTAATAAAAGAATGATCAAATAATGTTTCCAACTATTGATGAAAACATGTATTGTGATTAATAGAAGCATGACTGTACAATTATAGCATGTCTTCTCTAAGGAGATATACATTAAGACCTTTGGAATCATTTTTCTTGAAGTTCTCAAGGAAATGCATTGCCTCTTTAGAGACTAGACAGAATTTACTTGTTTAATCTTGAGTTCAAAGAGGGGGCAACACAATGATACCATTTGATGCATGAGAAAAATTTGTTGAGGAAAATTTGTGATGAAACTTTTCCAGTGTTTTGAGATTGAATTTTCTGTTGAAAGTATATCTTAGACAGTACCCTATTTCTTTTTCTCCGTTTCCTGTTCCTGTGGATACATTTGAAAAAAATGTGTCTCCACTTCATTGCAGAGGTGGGGATTATGGTGTGAAATATGGCATATACAACAGATGTGGTCCACATGTTGCTTTTGCTTGAATGCCATTTTTCTCTTTCTGTTCTAATGTTTGTTACAAGAGCTTTTTGGAGAGAAGGAAGATGTTTGGAAATAAATGTGACATAAAAAGAAAAAGCCTTAACTAATTTTTTAAAAAGGTTATTACTCTAGAAAAATATTGTTTCCTAAAATACTTATAGATAAAATGAAATACAGAGAGATTAAATGACAGAGAGGCAAATATGTGTTCATGATGTAATCCCAACCCAGTTTGTTTAATGTCCACTTTATAGCCAAATCCTGGGCTAAGTTAAATATGAAATCCACTTTGATCACCTTGAATGAATGGTATTGGATAAATATAAGATTCTATTTTATAGCACAGTTTTCAACACTTGTACTCGGTCTGTATATGTCTCTCAGATACAACCACCACTAGAAATAAAAGTTCTAGTAGGAAAACAGATGAGAGTCCACTATGATTTAGTAACATGAATTTGCTTACATGATAGGGGTCTGAAAGGCTATAGTATCCAAATCCCAGTAAGGTGACTGAGTGAAAGAAACTTACAAAGCCCTGACATGAAATCACTATTTCTTTATCAAGATATGTAATTAATCCAAGGACCTTCTCAGATACGTGTTTAGTTGCAGTTTTAAGAATCATGTATTCTTCAAGTCTACCCTTTCTCTAGATTTGAACTTTTCCATAATATCACCTCAGTTGCTTCTAGATCAACTTCATTTGTAGAATTAGAAGATTTATTCCACAATAGTCTAATTGTTTTAAATGTTACCCTAGAGTTTTTCAGAAGATAAGATGACTAATGTCAGTAATGAGATGAGATGATTATTCTGTGCACCATGAAGCATCCATAGAGAAGTCTTTCCTGTTTGAGTGAGATACATGCTATTCCCCTGTAAGTAGTGTTGTCACACAGGTGTCAGAGTTAGAAGATATAAAAATTATTCTGCAAAATGGAGAAACTAAATTTTGAAATCATATTAAGACATTCATTTTTAAAAACTCAGAATGGTACTGCGTGATGATAAAAAATATATAGGTACCTGCTCATGAGGTCATCAGTAAGGCATAAGTTTTTAGAGCTAAAAGGGTTCAGTTTCATCAGTCTAATAGAAATTTCTTATTAAGTGCCTTATTCAGCATCGTAGTTGCACAACTTGAACCCAGGTCTAATTAATAAAAACCACATGGACCACACAGTAGAATAAATTTCTCTTATACAAAATAAATAAAATCAGGGAAATGATTTGATGAATTTTGAGTCATTATGACTCACTAGTTCTGCAAGACTCAAATTCTGCAGACATTTATTAAACATTTATCAGCCAATCAATAGGAATTGATTGAGTTCTTTCTATATGGCATGTACTGTGTTAGGCGCTGGTGATACCAAAGACGAAAATGACCTCATTCCCTGCTCGTGAAGAATTTACATTCTCTTAAGGAGGGCAACGCATACCTATATAACTGTATATAGAATAAATACACAACACACAAATGTACATCTATGTTCACATAGATGTACACATATGCATAGACATTCAAAATAAATACAAGATAGTTTAGGGGAAGGAAGTTGCTGTTGGTTGGAAAGGTCAAGAAAGGCTTTGTGGAGAAGACCATTGAAGAGTGTCTGGGATTTGGGCAAGTAGAGGTGAGGAAGGAGCACATTTCCTGGGGAAGGACAGTTACTGGAAAAACATGGAAACAGTAAAGAGCTTCATGTGTAAGGAATGAAGCTGGAAAAGTAGATTGAAGCCAAAATTGTGAAAAACTGAACCTTATGCCAAGAGTATACATTGTATCTATATCTATATATCTCAATTCTAGTAGGCCAGAGAGCCTCTTTGGGATTCAAGGGCGTTCAGCAGCAATTAACACATTTAAACTACAAGTATTGTTATTTTCACTGTCCCTTCTATTATGGCCAGATGAAGTAAAGATTAGTTTGGGTTTGCAGTTTGCACTTGAAACATCTGTGATACATTCTGGTGTGTTTTTTTATACCAGAAGTTTTTCTACAATGAATCTGATATTTTCTAATTACTCACTTCTTGATAGCTTAAGTAGTCACCTTTTCAATAGTTAGAATCTCTGTATAGTTTTTATCTTTGTGTTAGAAAATCACTTTCAAGTTAAGGAGATTTTGAGACTTCTCCAGCAGCCTGACGTTTCATCACTTGTGCCACGCCCTTCATATGGTCAGTTTTTTCAGTTTTGGAAGTAATATTAGAACTTTTTTTCTCCATTAGTTCATTCTTCTTCAATTGGGTCATTAATTCCTTAAGAGGATTAATTATATCTAAAATTTTATTGTTTATTCTGATAAGCTTTTTTTTTTTTAGTTTTAAGTTAGTATTCCTTGTAATTTCAGAGGTCATTGATATTATGATTTAAGGTTTACAGCCTCACATTTTATCCTTTGTTTACTTTTATTCTCTTTTTTAGACCATTTATTCTTCTTTCTGTAACTCCAAAGTATATAAATTGTGCATGATGCATTTAGACATTGAAATAGAGCCTAGTTATTTAAGTGGTCCAGAGCAACACCTCTTTTAAGAAGTTTGTATCCTTGGATGGATTTTCATCATATAAAATTGGTATTCCAACCATAGCCATTAATTATCTAGAATCCCCAGGACTCATTTAATTTTTTCCTTAGCTAAGACATCAGTCACTTTCCTGCCTTAGTAAGTACATTGATCATGAAGTCCCTCACGGTTAACATTCTGACCATCAATTATGATTTTATTGCTTTGTATATGTGAAAGGTATAGGAAATTAGCCTCAATGGATAGTGACATCAGGCAAGTTGTTATTTTTATATGTCACTTCTGAGAGCCAACACCAAATTGAAATATATGTATATGTATCCAGCGCTAATTAGCGCAGAGCACTAATTCTCCATCTCCATTTGCCTGCTGGACACGTGTACCTCAGTGTCCCTATCCATACTACTAACTCAGCATATCTGAAACAACACTCTTCCTCTTTTTCTCTGCTCTGCACTGTCTTCAAGCTTCTCGTTTCTATTGATGACATCTTCATTCCCAGTGACCCAGGATTAAAAACCTTGAGGGAGTATGGAACAAAGAGCACTGAACTTGGATTTTAAAGAGAGGGATGAAACCTGAGTTCTCATTATCTATGGCACTTTGAGGATTTTTCATCTCTAAAACTTAGTTTTCTTACCATGAAAAATAAGGAAATTGGATTTGATTATCTGTCCCATGAACTCTAACATTATATCATTTTTAACTCTTTCTTCCCCCTCACTTCCCATCCTTCATCAGTTGCCAGTATCTTTCACATATATTCCTTTATTTTCATTCGTATTCCTACATGCTAATTCATAGTGATTCACATATTATGGCCCTCATTAGACTACAAACTTCTTGAGAACAGGGGCTGTCTTTTACCTTTCTTTATGTGCCCAGCTCTTATCACAGTACCTGGCACATAGTAGGTGCTTGATAAGCATTTATTGATTTACTGACTCTCACTGGAATGAGTTGTAACTTGTTTTCCTATTCATCCTTCACAAAAATATCCAAAAAAATCTTCCTAATGCACAGGTCTGGAACTCCTTTGCTCAAATATCTTTAATAATTCCCTGTTACTTGTATAATATAATATCCATCCCTAATCCTTGATTTAGTGCCTTTCAGATCCTGGGTCTATCTTATCTTTCACATTATACCATACTTCAACCTATATTCCAACCAAATTGAACTTTTAGCTGTTCCTTTGTCACTTCCTTGGATTGGCACAAGCTGTTTCTTGGATACACACCCCTTCCTTTCTTCTACCTATTGAAATCCTTCTTTTCTTTTAAGAAACCATATCCTCCACAAGTCCTTCTCTAATTCTCCTTTAGCTGGAAGCAATCTCTCCCTTCATACATTTTTCTGGAGCAGTTTGCTACTCTCTCTTTCCTATCACATTTTACCTTCGATTTATTTGTGCATACATACCTAGTCTGCCTTCCCAACAAATGAGCCTCACCTCTTTGAGAGAACATGCTATTTCATTTTTCATTTTTGTGTTGCTGGTGAGCAGCATGATGATGGTGCTTTACATGTCTTAAGCACTTAATATTCTAAATATTTTAATTAAGGAATTTATATATGCTTACTTTCTTGTAATCTGATTCTTCCTCCTCAAAGCTAAGGATTATTTCTAGATTATCATAATTTAGTTTATTGTGATATTTCATTAACATTATGATGTTACTGAGTCTTATTTTGCACCAGTCAGGAAAAGTATCATATAAATAGTGCTTAGAATCTTAGATTTAGAGCTTGAAAGGATCAGAAATACCATCGAGTTCAGTCCTTCATTTTTGCTGGTAAAAAAACGGAGAACTATGTAGATTATTCAGTATCATATAGGCAGTGATTGGCAGAACATTTGAAACCAGGTCCTCTGATTCCATGTCTAGTACTTCAAGAAATACTTAAGTGTTCCACTAGTCAAATGGATCAATGATCTTAGGGAGTCAGAAGTTCCCTTTAATAAAGCAGATCACAGCCCATCCTGCGCCATTTTTATCTGTGTCCTCTTATCAGTTCACCACCAGGCATCCGCTCAACACGTTGAATGCTTCTCCCTTGTTTTCTCCTGACATCAAGAAATATTTGTTGATTATAATTGTCCAAGGAATTTGCCTGATTTTTAGAGTCAAGTTAATTTTTCTATTGTGAAGTATAAAGCAAGTTTGGGAAAGAAATTATTGGGGAATACTTTGGAATGAGAAAGCATTTGCTTAAAGTAAATTACTGTTTCCTGAAGAGCCTCTCCATAGCTTAAAACTCTCAATTAATGTACACTTACTGGGGGAAGCATTGCTTGAAATTTAATAGAGATGTACCAACAACACAATTAAGTTATTTACAAAGTTGTTTCCTACTTATGAGAATATTTTTCTCAACTACTTCAGCTTAATGTTATCTTTCATAATATTATATGTAATATAAATAAAAACCCATTTTTAGCTAACAAAATTTTTATAAACAAAAGATTTGAAGCCAAAAGTCTTGGAATCAAATATTATCTCTGCTATTTATTCTTGCAGGACCATCTGAGTCTCCTTACCTCTCCAAACTTATGCCCTCATATGTAAAAATGAAGGCAGTGGTTGGAACTAGATGACTATAATAGACCTTTATAGCATAATCCGATTTGTCTTGACTTTATATAAAGACTTCCAAATTCATTCTGTATGCAGCAACCATCTATGTAGAAGGCATATACAGTGGAAATGGGAGATAGTCACAGAGGGAAGGTTAACAGTCCCTAGGAGTAGTTCTTATGGCAAGGACTGGGCACAGCAAGTGAAAAGACACCAAGTTAGAAGATGGAGTGACTTGTGAAATGAGCAGCAAGAAAACTGGTGTCGTTTATTGGATGTTAAAGTACGTGGATTGGTTATCCTTAATTTTTGAATAGGACCAAAATGACATCACTCTGCTAGAGTCAAGTCAACTATGACTGATAAGACCATGCGAACATTTAGGCTGGATTCCCATGTTTCTTTTGAGCTACTTCAATCCTGCTTTGCTGATAGAGTATGGAACCTTCTCTGATAAGGGCACACAGTGCTGAGCAGTTCTATCCCAGCGTCTTCCGTATCTAACAATCACTTCCAAAGTTCTTAAGAGAGACTTTGAGAGTGTCCTTGTATCACTTCTTCTGACCACCATGTGAGTGCTTGCCCTGTGTGAGTTCTCCATAAAATACTCTTTTTGGCAAGTGTACATTTTACATTCAAACAAGGTGGGCAGCCCACTGGAGTTGGTTAAGTGTAAAATAGAAGACTAGAAAGGTTAACAGTTGCCAGATTGTGAAGGACTTTAAAAGCCAAATAGAAGATTTTATACTTTATCATAGAAGGAATGGGGTTGGTGGCGGGGGTGGGGGGTAATGAAGTTTGTTGAATAGGGTAGTGATGTAGTCAGGTCTGCACTTGGAGAAGATCAGTCAAATGGAAAATGGACTGGAATGGGAAAAGATTTTCAACAGGGAGACCAACCAGCAGGCTCCTTCAGTATCAAGGCATAAGGTGATTAGGGCTTGTATGTGGTTGACCAATTTGTAACTAGAACAAAAAGAAATATTATGAGAGATGTTGTGAAAGTAGCCATGACAACTCTGGGTAACACACTGGATAGGTGTGTTGAATGAAAGTGAGGAGTCAAGGATGAGTTTGAGAACTTGAGGAAATCAGAGTCCTTGAGGAAATGATGTCCTTGATAATATTAGGAAAGTTAAAAAACGAGAGTGTTAAGAGGAGGGGAGAAGAAGATGAGTTCCGTTTTAGATGTTCATTTTGAAATGGCTACAGGACATCCAGTTGGAAATGTCCAGTGAGCATGACAAGAGATGATGAGAGAGGTTGGAGCAATGGATCTGTGAGTCATCCCCTTAAAAATCACAGTTGACTCCAATGGAGATGATGCGTTCTCAAAGCAGGGTATAAAAGGGTAATGGATGGTCCAATCGAGAAATACTCTAATGAATGTGAAGTAGAGGAAAATCTTGTAAAAGAGGCTGTGAAAACGAGTGGTGGAAGGAGAACCAGGAGAAAGCAATATAAGAGAGAGAAGAAAAAAAGAGAAAGAGAGTGTTCTGTGGAGTTCAAGGCTTGCATAGAGATCAAAAAGAAAGAGGACTGAGAAAAGGTCCTTCAATTTGATGAGGAGGAGATCACTGGTAACTTTAGAGAGAGAAGCTTCATTCACTTGAATGATGTAGTTGGAAGCTTTCTCAAGTTTAATCGTGTGAAGGAAGCAAGATTTAGAAAGATAGCTAGTGGCAATGGTTGGATCAAGTGAGAATATTTTAATGATAGGAATATCATTAGCATATTTGTAGACAGTCAATAGAAAGGGAAATTTTGAGCGTGAGAGGAGTAAGATAGAGGGACCAGTATGTTTGAGAAGATAGATGAAGGTTGCCTTGGCAACGAAAAAGACCACCTTTTCTTGTGACACAAGGGTAAACGAAGTGGGAGCACAGGTTGGGGGGGACATCCAAGTGATATAAGATGCAGAGCAGGAGAGAAGAAGGTGCTCTAATATAATGGTCACAATTTTTTTTATTAAATGTGAAGCCGTGCCCTTTGCTGAGAAGAAGCGTGCTTGGAAAGCTCAAAGAAGGTTGAAATGCTTTGATTAATAACTGGTGAGACGGATAGTGAATATTAGGGGGATAGTGAATTATTAGTGTAAAAGGTTTGCCTTGATGCAGTTAGGATCCATTGAAAATGATGTAACAACAATTTGTAGGTGACTCCCCCCCCCCCCGCCCCATGCAGTCCTTGTGATTTTGGTGATTTACTCCTTGAGGGAAAGTCTGGTTGTACATTAGACTGAATAGTAATCATTCTGGCTATAGCAACAGTGGGTGTTGAAAAGAGAGCTTTGGATGGGTAAAGAAGATCCAGATTATGAGAGACTTTGAATGTTTAAATGAAAAGTTTTCAGTTTATTCTTTAGAGAGGAGTCTTTGTAGAAACCTAAGGGAGTGATATAAAGAAGGTAATATTTTAGGAAAATGAATCTGGAACAGGTAGGTAGGTGGTACTGCCGTGGATAGAGTGCTGGGCCTGGAGTCAGGAATACTCATCTTACCTGAGTTCAAATCTGGCCTCAAACACTTACCAGTTGTGTGATCTTGAGCAAGTTACTTCACCCTGTTTGCCTTAGTTTCCTAATCTGTCAAATGATCTGGAGAAGGAAAAGAAATCCAGAATCTTTGTGAAGAAGACCCCAGATGGGGAGATGAAGAAGTAGACATGACTGAAAAACAACTGAATGGACAATCTGGAACAACTATGTTGAGTTGAATTAGAAAAAATACAAATCAACAAAAGTGGGAAGACCAAGGTGACAGCTGTCGCAGTGTCCTAATGTAAAATAAGTGTCTGAACTAGGATGATGGTAGTGGAAATGGACAAGAAAAGACTGATCCTGAAAGGAGAACTAATAGAATATGATGACATGGAAGATGTAAGGAATGAAGAAAGTTGTCAGTTTTGGTCATATATTTGAAGTGTTGGCCACAAATCCAGAAAGAGTACCCTAAAGACAAGGTTTCATGCTACAGAAGGACTGTAGCAGGAGAGTGCAAGAAAACTGTTATCTTACTACATGTTCAGAAACAGTCTGAGGGCTGTGAAAAAAGTTGCTGGAACAGGAATTCCTTACATGGAAATATTTCCTTTAAGAGTTAGAAGAGTGATTTAGCACAGTTGGGGATTGCATTAATTAAAAGTAATAAAGTTTTACAGTAGTTTAGTCTTAGTTGTAGGTAGAATGCTTTCTGTTACTGCTATAGCTGTCTGGGAATTACATTCTAAGTAGCAAGCATAAGACAATTGAAAGATTGGGGGAAAGCATCAGGTGATAGAACAAGCCCCTTCCTCAGCTTTTATTGAGAAGCTTTTCTGATGGTAGCTCTTTGTTTGAGGAGTACTGAACAATTTTATCAGCTTGTAACTCCATAGGGAGCCATAAGATGAAACTGTTAATGATTGGAAAAGCCGAAAAGCATTAATGTTTTAACAAGAAGCAAATAAAAAACCTGCCAGTGTTCCAAGCCAAAGAAATTCCTGCATACTATTAGATGTTTCTCTTTACAAGAAGGCATTTCTAATGAATTTTTTTTCTTTATTTCAAAGCTTAGACTCCATGTTCAGCTCTCATACCTGAGGGAGTGCTGTAATTGAGGGGGAGAGGGAATCTAATATGCTTTTTTTTTTACACATCCCTGGAAGTATGATGTCTCTTAGGGAAAAAAAAAGACATTTGTATGGTGTACTTCTAAATTTAATTAGAGTTCCTCTCCTGCCATTACATTTCATGTAAGGTTATTGCTATTTAGTGACCAAGGGTGGAAAAAAAAAAGCAAGAAACTGCTTTGGATCCATTCAATGCTGAAATTTTCTAGTGTAACTTAGAATTGTAAAAGGTACTCACAATTTCTCTACTCCATAAAGAGCAGTAGTAGACTCACTTGAATTCAACTATCAATTCTCACATAGCAATGTTTCCATTTTTCTGGGAGGTTATCCCTAATGAAAAAATCTTTAGTACACACTTCTGTTTGGAAACTATTGACCACAAAGTTGCAGTCAACAGAGACATCAACTTTTGAACTTATGTACCTCAGAGAGTGAAGACAAATGAGAAATGTGAGAAATTTTCTGCTTACAGATGTAAGATAAAAGAATCTTCTTAAAACACATAATATTGAAGTGCCTAAGGCAGAATTTTATGAATAATGTTTTTATTTTATTTTTTTCTTAATT
Source organism: Potorous gilbertii (assembly GCA_028658325.1). Lineage (NCBI taxonomy): Eukaryota > Metazoa > Chordata > Mammalia > Diprotodontia > Potoroidae > Potorous > Potorous gilbertii. Next base: position 159,989,540 of record CM053772.1, read on the forward strand.
CCATATAAATACAATTTTAACATTTGATTTTTATAATTTTTCAAAATTTTCCAAATTCTCTCTTTCCCTATCCTCCCCCTCCTTGAAAAGACAAGCACTTTGATATAGATGTGAACCGTATTTCCATATAAGCCATGTTGCAAAAGAGAAAGACAAAAAAGAAAAGAATAACCAACAAAAATAAAGAAAATTTTAAAAGTATGCTTTGATCTGCATTCAGACTTCATAAGTTTTCTCTGGAAATGGATAGCATTTTTCATCATAAGTTCTTCAGAATTGCCTTGAATCATGGCGTTGCTGAGAAGAGCTAAATCATTCACAGTTGATCATCCTATAGTATTGCTGTTACTATGTACAGTGATCTCTGTTCACTTTACTTTGCATCAGTCCACATTATTTTTCCAAATTGTATGTAAAAACTATTTTTGATATTCATTTTTTTACTTCCACATTCTGTCCCTCCCTCCTTGAGGCCTTAAGCAATTTTATATAGACTATAAATGTGCAATCATGCAGAAGATAGTTCCATATTAATTTTGTGGTGAAGGAAAATGAAGACCAAAAAAGAAAGCCTGCCAGAAATGGAGGAAGTGACAAATACTGTGCTTCGGTCTTCATTCAGATGCCATCAGTTCTTTCTCATCATGAGTCCTTTGTCTTGTATCTTTGTATTGCTAAGTCATTCGCAGTGAATCATTGTACAATAATACTGTTACTGTTTTCAGTGTTCTCCTGGTTTCTCTTCACTTTATATCAGTTGATGTAAGTCTTTCCAGGTTTTTCTGAAATCATCCTGCGTATCATTTCTTAGAGCATGGTAATATTCCATTACAATTATATGCCACAATTTGTTCATCCATTCCCCAATTGATGGGCATCCCTTCAGTTTCCAGTTCTTGCCCACTGCAAAAAGAGCTACTGTACATATTTTTATACATATAGGGCCTTTTTCTTTTTCTTTGACCTCTTTGGGATACAGACCTAGTGGTTGTGTTGCTGGATGAAAGGGCACTGTTTCATATTGCTATCCAGAATGGATGGATCAGTTCCAAGTTCACCCTAAGTACATTAGTGTTCCAATTTATCCACAACTCCTCCAGCATTTGTCATTTTCCTTTTTGGTCATATTAGCCAGTCTGATAGGTGTAAGCCCCACATTTTATAGATAGGATGCTATAGATAGATAGATAGATAAGAAGCTCTGATGCTCAGAGAGGTAAGTGCACCAAGATCACAAAGGTAGTAATTTCAGGGTACAGGATTTTAACCCAAGTTCTTTGACTCCATATTTGCTCTTCTTTTGACTGCTACAAATTGTTGGACCAAGGGCAGCTGTGTGGTGCAGCAGATAGAATGCTGGGTCTGTAGTTAGGATGACTTATCTTCTTGAGTTCAAATCTGACCTCAGACTTAGTAGTTGTGTGAAGCTGGGCAAGTCATTTTAACTTTTTTGATTCAGTTTCCTCATCTGTAAAATGAACTGCATAAGGAAATGGCAGACTACTCTAATATCTTTGCCAGGAAAACTTCAAATGGAGTAGTTGGATATTACTGAAATAACTGAAGAATAATTGTTAGACCAAAGAGGTTAAAAGTTCCAGTATCTGAGTAATGGTAACTTTTCTGGAATTTAACCTCTTTGGTGCAGTGTTTAGGTGGATTCATTCTTCTTGTCTCTTTGAGACTCAAAAATTATAGGAAGCAGCTCTTTGGATTTAAGTATCAGTTCTGAATCAAACCTACCAATGTAGACAATTAAGGGGGAGGGGGAGGGAGGGAGGGAGGGAGAGAGAGAGAGAGAGAGAGAGAGAGAGAGAGAGAGAGAGAGAGAGAGAGAGAGAGAAGGAGAGAAAGAGAAAGAAAAGAGAGTGAGAGAGAGAATGAGAGAAGTGAGAGTGAGGGAGAGAGAGTGCACACATTTTCTCATTCTTCTATAGCCACCCTTAAACATCAGAAGGAAGGTAACTACTCTCTGTTGTGCTAGGTTGTCAAGATGATGTGACATTTTCCCTTTCTGTCTCTTTTTTTCCTTTCTGTAGAAGCACTTCATCTGCACACTAATGCCTGATTAAGCCATGGTCGTTTTTGCCTTTCACTTTTCTTGCCCTATAGTATCTTCTCATTTTCAGTCATAAATTACTGAGATGACATAAGTGCTGATAAATATGACCAGAAGTTATGTAAAAGTAGAAGTCACAGTAAAAATAAGATTATAGCTAATAGTAAGGAGGACTAAATTCATTTCCAAGGATAATAGATTTAGATTAGGAAGACCCTCGAAGGTCAATCTATTCCAAACTGCTTATTTAATAGATGAGAAAACAGAGGCCCAGAGATGGTAATAGAGCTAAGTAGCAGAAAATGGGCACAGGTCCTTGTCTTCTGTCTCTCATTTACAGAACCTTAGCAAACACTTACCCTCTTTGGGGCTCAGTTTCCTCATCCATAGAAAGAAAGCCTTGGACTAAATTCCTCTTACGTTCTTTTTAGGTTCTGAATTCATGCTCTTAGAATCTTGTGAACTGAGTTTAAGAAGAAATAATAAGCTAATATTATTTTTAATAATATTAATAGAGATTTAAGTTTTATAAAGTTATATAAATTATCTCATATGTACCTCACAACAATCCTGATATTTATGTCCATTTTACAGATGAGGAAACTGAGGCTGACATCCGTTGAGTGACTTGCACAACTTGTACAGTTGATAAGGTTCTGAGACAAGATTTCAACTGAAAATGATCCTTACTCACAATCTAGCACTCTCTCCATTGTGCCATAGCACCTAATGCTTATGATAAAAATCTAGGAGAACAGAAAATAAATTTTACATAGAACTTGCATAAGTATTGATTTTTTTTTTTACGTTCTGTAGTATTTTAAAGGTCATCTACTGAAGAAAATAGGGGTTTTTCTCAGCTATCAAAAATTTGCAATGAAGTGGAAGGCACCTCCGAAGGTTCAAAAAAATCTCTAGAAGGTCCTTTTGGCTTAATTCAGTTTCCTTTCTCATTGTTGAACTCAGTTTTTTTCTTAAATTTTGAATATGAATTTTTAGTAAATTGCTTTAGTAGAAAGTAGAGCTATTTGACCAACAGTGAGAAGACAGGAACAGGAAAAAAACCACTTTAGGTAGATAGTTAATATTCATTTAAGCTATAAAAACTTATTTTTTTTCCTTAGAGAAAAAATCCAAAAATGAACATATCACTGAAGAACATTTTTGATTTATGGCATTGAGCAATTTATAATGAGTATTGTGCAATTACTTGTGTGCCTGAAGTAAAAACAAATGTTTATCTCTTTTCTTATTTCTGAATGTAAATTGGATTTTATTTTTTTCTTTGAGCAGTAACTGAATAAGATGATAGAGTTTTTAAATCCTCATGGACCAAATAATTATTAAAAGAACCAAATAATAAATTAAAACCCTAGTTTGTAGAAATTAATTCAATGTGAAATATTTACTCAAAATACCAGGATAATAGTTTTTTAAATTTATATATAGATTATATATAGTTAATAATTGTCTTTTCAGTGAATAATTTGTAGTTTACAGAACAGAATTTATGATCATATGTAATACAAAATAGTTTTGTTATAGTATGGCTTATTCACATACATTTGTAATTTGAGAATAAGGTACATTAATTTACTTTCATGAAACATGACTATGCAGAAAGGAGGAGATAGAACAGCATCATAATATGTGGAATAGGTTATTTTAGCCTTTTCCCTTTGCCAGTCTAAAGTAAAATTTTCTGTACTTCTAGGCTTACTGTAATGAAGCTTAATTTACTGATCTCATTTTGTACTATTCATTTTTTAAAAATTCATAGAGAATAATATAATTCTCTGGTGGAAAGGGATGGAAGGGGTTCTTTTAGATATTTCATTTATTTCAACTTCCTCCCTAATAGAAAAATTCCTTTTGCTAGATATCCAGTAGATGTTCTTCCAGCCTCTGCTTGGATCTAGTGATCTTGGATCTACTACCTAACAGAAAGGCTGATTCTTTGTCATTCTAGTGATAACTTGGTTTCTTACTTAATGTGTTTCCTTATGTATTTTCCATTTTCTGCCTTTTAAACAACACAGAGCGAATCAGTGCCTCACTGGATATGGAAACAGAGATCAAGGTTTAAATCCTGTCACAGATACTTTAAGTGTAGTCATGAGCAAATTATATATAGATATAGATATAGAAATATAGATATATCTATATAAAGTCATTGATCTTGTTTTCTTATCTGTAAAATGCAGATAACACTCTTGCGCTACCTACCTCCCAAGACTGTTGCTAAAGTGCTTTTTAAACCTTAAAGTAATATGTGAATGTAAATTATTATTATTTAAGTAGATTACTATAATTTTCTTGATTCAGAATGCTTATTTTCCTTTTAATAAAGCTTTCTTTTGGCATATTATGGCTGTCTTGCTTTACTAATGGTAATTGGTGCCAACCGAAAAGACTGTCTGTTAGAGATTTAGAAACTTATGCTGGCAATACATTTTAGGTCTTTTTTCCTCTCATTTTGAAATAAAATACTTTGTCCTTTTTTATCACCCTCTCAAAAAAAAAATCATAGGCATATGCTAGCAAGAAAAGAGATAATTTATCCAAGCAGCCCTGGAATCTTTGCCCTGACATCCAACAATTCCCTTGGTTCGTTGGTCAGATCATTCCTTTTCTTTATCTGACCCAGGATTCCTAGGTAGATACATAACAGCCAGCTTGGATTTTTTAAATTTGTGTTAAGAGGAAGAGAAGATTTTTTTAAAAAGGAGATAGGTTCACTTCTTGGGAAGGCTTAAATAATCATAGCAGATGACAGTGATAAGGAAAAACTTAAAGTATGTTATTTTTTTCTGTTTTCTCTTTGAAGAAAAATGATCTTTGGACAGCTAAGAACAAACAAAGATCAGTAAGAAGGAATAGAAATCAAAGTTGTAAAGAATTATGCTAATTCAGGCTACCACACTTGGACAAACAGCAGCCCAGAGATTTGAAACAAATAGCAAATGTCACTGTTGAACCTGTGTCAGCTTTGAAAAGTTGGGTAAAAAAAGACAGGTACTACAAGACAAAAGACAGCCAAATTTTTCTTTATCTGAAAAAAAAAGAGGTAAAGTCTTCAAATTATAGACCAATGAACTTGATTTTGATTCTTGAAACATTTTTAGAATATATTATTAAAGGAATGATTTGTGGCAATTTATTAAAGAAAGAGTTAACATTAAAAAAATAGCTTCATCAAGATCAAATTATTCCAAACTAACTTCATTCCTTTTGTGACAGGATTACCTAAATGATAGATCTGGTAAAAGCCATAGACTTAATATATCTCGTTTTCAGCAAAAAATTTGGCTCTCTCTCACATTAACCTTGTAGAGAAGTTGAAGAAGTTTGGGTTGGATAATAGCACACAGTTTAAATGGATTAAAGATTTTTTTAATGTCAGAAGCAAAGAATGATAGTGATTAAAGGGTCTCTAATGGAGTGGTTCCAGATCTCAACTGTCAGCACATTTTTGTTAAAAATTTTGGTGAAAACTTAGGTAGTATGCTTATCAAATTACAGATGACACAAAGTCAAAAAATATTAAGCACCTGTTATATCCCAGGCACTATGCTGGAGACACAAGGATCTGAATTATGTATAAAAATGTACCAAATCAAACATATTTAAGAGGCATAAATGTGAAGTCTTATATTTGGATTCAAAAAATAATAGGATGGGTAGACATACTTGAAAAAAGTTCCTCCAAAAAAAAAAATCTAGAGGTTTTATCAAGCAGTAAACTCCATATTTGTCAACAGCATACCAAGGTAGGCAAAAAAAGATAGCCCAACCTTTGGAGATACCAGAGGCTCAAATGATATAGTTAATAATTATGTTATGCTCTGTCCTAGTCAGACTGTCTAGGAAGCATAGTCCTCAGTTCTGCGATTTTAGCTTCTCAATTCTCCTCCATTCTTATTTTAAGCTGGAGCACTTCCAAAGGAAGGTTAATAGAATGTTGAGTACACTGAAGGCAGGGTTACCATCAGGATCACGTAAAAGAACTAAGGCTGTTTAGCCTAGGGTTCTAGAGCCCTAACAGGCTTAGGGTATTTGAAGGGTCTTTCTGTGGAAGAGGGAGTAGATTTGATGTGTCTATCCCCAGAAGGCAGAATTAGGAGCCATGGGTGGAAATCATAGAGAAGCTTAAACCCTGACCTTTCTCCAGTCCATTCTCCATATAGCCACCACATTGATATTTCTGAAGCACGGATGTGACTGCCGCTTTCCCTGCTCAAGAAGCTGCAATGTCTTCTATGACCTCTTAGAGAAAATAGAAACTACTCTAGTATTTAAAATCCTTGGAAACCTGTCTTCAGCCAACTTTAACCAGTCTTACTGAACATTTTTCTCCTTCAATACATTTTACATTCTGCCAAGACTAACTTTTTGTTATTCTCTAGGAATGCAAGAAAATCCATCTCATAGATCCATTCCTCTGTATGAGCCATATGCCTTCTCACTATTGGCCCCTTATTACCTGAAAATTTCAGATGAAGTGACACATTCTACATGAGATCTCTTCTGGTCCTCTTACTTGCTAGTGCTTTTTCCCTTCCCTGTTATTTTGCATCTAGCATGTCTTTGCTTTTCCATCAGTTGCTGCTCCTTGAAGGCAGGACCTATTTTCCCTTTAGTCAGTCTTTGCAGTAGCTGGTGCCTAGCCTTCAAGACTTGCTTCAATAAGTGCCTTTTGTATAGATTGGGTAGAATTCAGTCTCATTAATAGCTGTCTCCTCTTCACGCTGCCTCTCCTTTATAATTTTGTATCAAGAGTAAATAAGCTAAGTTAGTAATGGTTCAATCTAGAGAAAAATGTTAATTAAAAAGTATATTACTTCCATAAATTGATCCAAAAGATAAACATAATAAACAATAAAAATAGATGTATTTTTTCCCTGACCTTCAGATACTTCATACACTGCCTTAAGAAACTTGAAAAACTTAACTTCATTGTCTCCCAGGTCACTTGTGTGGGCATTCTTTTCCCTTTTGGGGTCAGCAGGGTATCAGTTAAGGAAAGTCACTCTGAATGGTAAAGAGGTAGGTTCCACCCACTAGGTAGAACTCTACATTTGTTGAAGTAATACATTATGTTCTTTAAACTTTAAATGGTAGCTGATGTCTTATTGTATACAATGAGGTGCCTTAGCTGTACCTCCCCAGGAGAGAGAGAATTGCTCACATAAACCTTTCAAACAATTTTAGATCAATGGTGTAAACACTTTTTAAAGTGCTAGTAGCTATGGCAGTGAAATAAAAATACAATTAGCCTCATTCTCAGCTCCATGGCAGTAGTAACAATTTGCTTAGTGGTAGTGCTTGGTAGGGGTGAGAGTGAGGTCCCTGTTCACTGATTAATGAATACCAGCCTTCACTCACATTCTCTTCCTTGTAAGAGGTGGTGCCCTGTGGCTGAGTGGCAGCTTTCATTCAATCACATCTCTTTTCTTTCAGTCACTTAAATAGCATGATTTTGTTTGTGCATTTTATAGAATACCTCATCTAAGTGTTCTTACAGTTCAAAAGATCAAAACTGTTGAGCAACTGCCTGAAGTTAACGTATTTGCTTATACAGGCAGCAAAGTTTGTTGGAAAATAAATGAAAGGGAGAGTTAATCACAGTTCACAGATGCAGTAAATGACGTACATGTGTTGCTTTTTAGGAGCCATGTATCTTAATGTGATGTGGAAACAACATCATAGCACATTTGATTTTTTTTAAACTTGGATTGTTTTTTAAAATGTATTTTCTGCTTTTTTTTAAAGGAAAAACATGAACCAGATCCCCAGGAGGGTTTTGCAGTAATGAGTGCTGTTTAGTTTTGACTTGAGTAATGATGCTTATAGGAGAAGTGTTGTATGATGAAAAATAACTCCCTAGATAACACTCACCATGGATGAATCTGTGTATAGTCGGGGTAAAGTACTGGCTGTGAAGTCAGAACACTTTTGATTTCAGTCCTATCCTCAAGGTTTCATAAGAGCTTGATAGGACTTCAGAGGTTATCTGGTTCAACTCTTTAATTTTACAAATGCGGAAACTAAGGCTTAGAATGAAAACTAAGTTGTTAGTGGTAACTAAAATCATATAGGTAATAAGTAGCAAAGCTGAGGATTCAAATCCAAGTCACCTGACTGCAAAACCTGTGATCTTTCGTTGCACTCTGCCATCTCCATTAAGTTCACTCTTGAAAATGGAGATGATGGCAGTAACTCCGTCATTTACTTCCTAGGGTTGCCATACCAAAAATGATTTGTTAACTTAAAGTGGTGAAGTCGTTACTATTAGTGGAAAATATTAGCAGGAAAATTAATGGAAATAAATGTGGAACGGCCTTATGCTTCTTTATGCTTCCTTTTCTACCTTTTTTCTCTTCGTTCGGTTTTTAGCTGCTTCCAAGAATAAATCTCAAATATCTTAATGGAAATAAATGGGGAAATTTGCAGTTGATATACAGAGTTTTGCTTTATAGGAATGAATCTATTCCACATAGTAGAGAATGCCTTTAGTTTAGGTTGCTTGGATGAGTAGCATCTCAATAAAATAAAAAGAGTTTGAATCTTGAGTCAGAGGACCTGAGTTTTAATTAGCTCCATTTCTTAGTAGTTTTGTGGACATGGGCAAATCAGCTGAATTCTCTGGCCCTCATCTTTCTTATCAGAAAAATTAAGAGGATTGCAACAGATAATCCCATGTGGACCTTTGATTCTATGCTGCATCTGACAGAGCACACCTTACTCATCTTATCTACTCTGCTTGTCCTAGTCCAGTATACTCATCAAACTGTTGCCTGATTCTTAGACTCTTTCCCTCTTTTCACAAAGCTGTCTCCCTCCTTCTCTTTTCACCTCCTTTCCCCTTCCCTCTCCTCCTGTCCTTTTTCTTCCCCTCCTTCTCTCCCACCCCCCTTGTCTCCCTCTCTCCCTCTCTTGTTCCCTCCTGGTTAAGAAGATAATTTGACTGCCATTCCTGCAATTAAACATTACTGTATAAGGTGAGTAAATAAACTTTGTCAACTGAATATGGGTATGTATATGCATGCGCACAAGTGATTCCCTACATCATAAAGGCAGCATTCTCTAGTGGTTAGAGCACTGGACTTGAAATCAGGAAAACTTGGCTCAGATTGACTATGTGACTGTAGACAATTCACTTCTCTTTCAGTGTCTCATTTTCTTTGTCTCTAAAATGAGGAGATTGGTCTGGATAGCCTCTAGAGTCTTTTGAACTATAAATCTCTGTGGTTACTGGGATCCTATGAAATAGTGACACTAATAGTTTCTTTTTTCCTTTAGTAGAGCAGTTTATTGTGGGCTTCTCATGTGCACCAGCAAGAATCATGCTGTATTTCATAATTTGTGAGGTGTTTAAAATGTTACTGCTATTTTAAGAATAAATTGATATTATCTTCGTATGGGAGAGATTTTACAGAGTATTGTTGGCATAGTTATTGCAATGTAAAAGACATTTACTTGTATAATCTCAGTATATACCCGGTGTGCAATAACTAGAAAAAGAATTTTTTTTCCAACTCTGCATCTGATGTTCTAGAAAAAAACAAAAAAATTCAAAATATAGAATTTGATATCCTGCTGAAATAAAAAGGTTGTTTTTCTTATCTTTCCTCAAAACACAAATTTTAGAAACAATGTTACATGCAACAATTTTATATGCAGGTGCATCACCATTATATGTAGGTAATAGTGTGGGGAGTGGACCTGCAGTTTCCTTGGTATAGGGAAATCCAAGGTGAGAAAATTCCCTTTATTCATGCAGGCATCACCTTCTCTGCAATTACAGTCTTACAGAGTTTCCTGGAGCACAGAGGTTACCCAGAATTAATCAGCCACTATGTGTCAGAATCAGGACTCAGCCCCAGGTCCTCCTGGCATCACGGCTGATTGTTTATTCCCCATGACACATCGCCTCTTACAGTTATATGTATCCATACAAAAATACCACAAAAGCTGATTACAAAGTTATTAAAAAATGTTAATAGTAAGTGGCAATGTTAGCACATGCATTTTGTTTATACCAAAAACACTAGAGAAAATTTATCTCTCTAGGATGCATGCATGCATACATACATACATATATATATATATATATATATATATGTATGTATATGTATGTATTTATATATATACTATATATGTGCATGTGTAGATATGTGGATGGATACAGGATGAATCGAAAACTAATGGATAGAGAGCTGGCCTCTCAGCCAAGGAGACCTGGATCTGAGAGCTGACAATCTTATGCTGGCTATATGAACCTGAGCAGATCAGTTAACCTACATTACTCTAAGAAACTCTGTATATAAGGTACAGAATTAGGTGCTGACCTGCCTTGATAAAGGTCGTTACTTCACCTGGGAGCTACCAATGATATCACAGGTCCAGTTCCAATCCGTATATTTGCGGCCACTAAAGCATATGGAAAACCTTGGCTGATCCATATGAAAAGCTTATTCCCTCCTGAAAGAGCTCGTAAGCTTTAAGTTTGCAGACTGACCCATCTTCAGAAGAAGGAAGACAAAGGTGAAAACTGTTTGCTCTCCTTCAGATGGTCACAGATAGAGAAACAAAAAACCAGCCCAAGTGACAAAAGAGATGAGTAAATGGAGAACCCTGAACCTCATGGCAAAGTGCTGCATGAACAACTGATACTTGTGGTCTCTGAAGGGAAAGACTTCAGCAGGTTTCAAATGTACTTTACTTACCAAGCTGGCAGAAAATTAAGAGCTGAGTTAACCCCTAGACAAACACTTTTTCTCTAAACCTGGATCCAAACATTTTCCTTTCTTATTCATCCTACCCCAGCCATTCAATCATTGTAGAACCATATAGACTTTTTAACTGTGTGGTAATAATCAAGAAGAAATAAAAATATATTTATATGTAAATACATGTAAATGTATATTGTTTCTGGAGTACCAGAAACAAATAGTTACTCAGGCACCAGTGTGAAAGACTGGGTGGACTCTTGAATATTTCAGCAGCTATCTCTACCTAGTATGTTCATTGGTTCAACAAAAATATATTCAGATCATTGATTGAAACCTGGAAGAGACCTTAAAAGCCATCAAATTTGTTTATTCATTTTATAGATGAGGAGATGAAGCACTGAGAAGTTGTGATCTCTTTTGGTGGGGGGCAGGGAGAGGTGTAGAGAGTCTGTTTAGTATAGTAAGCCTTTAAAAATACTTTTTCTTTTTAAAATTAAATTATTTTTTCAATCAGCAAAACTTTAGTTTTTCTTCCACCCCACCATTCCCCAGAAATGAGAACAGAAGAAAACTAAAAACATATTTATGTTTATAAATATATTAAATATATATATATAATGATGCTAACATTCACATAGTGCTTACTGTTAGATGCTTTACAAATATTATCTCATTTGGTCTTCATAACAACCCTGAGAGGTAGGTGCTGTTATTATTTGACAAATGAGGAAACTGAGGCAAACAGAATTTATAAACACATTTTTAACTTTTTAAAATTCTTGCTTCATTTCTTCCAGGAAATCTAATTAAATTTGTGCCAAAGCTTTATTTTACTTTGATATTTTGCTTATGGGCATTTTGAAATTATTACCTTCTGGGTTTATGTCTTATGTATCTGTGTCACCATAATAGGTTTTGGTGCTGGGGTTCTTTTTTCGTTTGCTCATTCATCCAGCCTACTTCCTGATTTGATCTTGATGTTTAGTGGGTCTCTGTGCACTTCTCTGAATGGGTCCTCTTACTGCTTTCTTAGTATATTAAGTATTGTGTTATTCCATTATCTTAGGAATAGCCCAGGCTGGGTACCTGCAAGCTATTAGTACTCCCAAAGTTTCCTAATCGGATCACTGCCAACATAGTCTAAGCTTTGCAAGTTCCCGACATGGATTTGAGTCTGAGCAATAGTAGACTGCTGCTGGACTTAGCCACTACCAGCCACTTAGAAGGTTTTGCTGATTCCTGACAGAACTTCACACTTCAATCCCTGGGATTCCTGCCTTAGATTTTTCTTTGCAGGCTTCAGACCAGGCTAGAAGTAGGAGCTTAAGCTGTGCTCTTCTGCTGAGGCTGGAGCTATACCATAGAAGCTTGCTTATGAGCTTGCCCCTCTCTCCATACACTGTTCCCATGCCTCATTCCTCATTTCAGCTGCTAATTTTGTTACTTTGTATTTCATACACATATGTGTGTATGTATACTTACACACATATATACATGCATACATATCATCGTGTGTGTGTGTGTAAATATTGTCACCCTTGATAGAATATAAGCTCACTGAAGGCAGAAATTCTTTTTTTCCTGTTGTTGGATTCCTCATGCCTGGCATATTCCTAGCACATGGAGGTATTTTAAAAATATTTGTTGGGAGAGACAAAGACAGACATAGAGAGGAAGTGATAGAGACAATCTGACAAAGAAAAAGAGAATATGTGTTGGGGTTAGCAGAGTGGGGAGTTGGGAGGTGTGATGCAGTCATTTTAGGGAACAGGAATTACCTGTTGGAAACTCCCTCACTGATGTACTTCTAAAATTTATAATGTATAGAGGCATAAGTAAAATAACTTGTCGTCTGGTCACAGAACTAGTATATTTCAAAGGCAGCACTAGAAATCAGACTCTAAGGCTAGCTTTCTACCCTCTTAGATCTTACAGTTCTAGAATCTTAAATTACTTTATAAGATAAAGATGAAAATTACTCTTCATATGACTTCTCTTTTGTTGTCTAGTTCATTGACAGTAAACATCATAGGTCCATAGATTTAAAGCAGCAGAAGGTCTTAGTGATTAGCTAGTCCAATCCCCTTCATTTTACAAATAAGGAAATTTTGCCTCAGAAATGTTAAATTCTTACCTAAACTTACACAATTAACTAGTTGAAGAACCAGCTTTAAACCCAGATTCTAACTCTAAATCCAGTGATCTTTATACTTCACCATATTGTCTCCCTTCAACAGGTATGAATTACTTGCTACAGTTTTTTGTAAAGAACTGATTTTAAGCCCTGCGTGAAAGACAATATGACAGTGAAAGACTGACTCTGAAAATCAACTAGTTCAAATGGTATTTCGGCCTTTAACCAGTTTTTTGAGCCTGCGTAAAAATCACTTTATCTTTCAGGGTCTCAGTGGAGCCTTCTTTAAAACGAAATGGTTGGATTCTGTGATCTCTAAGAAATGGATCTCTTTTATATTAAAATAATTTTTTTCCTGTGGATGTTATTTTGAAGTGATTTTTGAAGGTGATATTGTAAGATAACTACTGATTAGATATAAGGAATTGTCAAAGGTAACACTGAAGATTGGAGTTCTGGGTCAGTACCAAAATACTATGACCATGAAGACAAAAAAGGAATTTTGGAGCTTTTGACTCATATCGTTATCCTACAACTAGTATAAAATCCCTTCACAAGTCATCATCACATCACTTCCTTTCAACAAACATTTGTTCAATCCCTTTTATGTGCAAGGCACTCTGTCAGACATTGGGGAAGATATTAAATAAGTCATGGGTGTTAAATACTAAATTGTGGTAGAAAATAGTAGTTATTGCAGTTTTCATTTATATAATTCTTTACATGCATTATCTCATGTAATGTAACAACTCAATGAAACTTTTGCTATTATTATTTCTACTTTGTAGATGAAAAAACTGAGGCTGAGATCTCATAGCTAGGAATTGCCTGAGTTATTTTAATTCAGGTCTTTCTGACTTCCAAATCTAGCATAATTCACTTTGCTATATAAGATGGCCACAAATAAAAATTTAATAAATTATTTATCACATCCAAGCCAAATATTTGTTATTGTCTCATTTTATAACATTATCCAAAAACTCAGTCAGTTAATAATTCAATCATTAAACATATATTAAGTGCCTACTGTATGCCAAACATTGTGCTAAAGAGTGGAGATACAAAAAGAAGCAGAAGACAGTCTCTTTCCTCAAGGAACTTATAATCTCATGAGGGAGATAAAATGCAAATAAATATACACAAAGTAAGCTACATGTAGGATAAAAAGGATTGTGTTCATCCTTCAGTGCCGAGGAAGACCATGCCATCAGAAAAATGATGACATGACTTGCACTTGACTTTGTTTTGAGTGAGGGTGGGCTGTGCGGGTCACCACTCTCACTTCTCTTCC
>CM053772.1:160012707-160102217 GCA_028658325.1 Potorous gilbertii
TACATATATATATATGTAATAGAACATTCCTGCTTTACTCTATAAATCTAAGGCATGTTTTTTTTTTATTAACTTCTTTTCAGTTTTCTACAATCACTTTAGATATTCTCCCTCTCCCTCCCCGAAACAGCATGCAATCTTATATGGTTTCTATACATACATTCTTATTAAGCATATTTTCACATTAGTCATGTTGTATAGAGGAATTAAAATGGAGGAAATCATGAGAAAAAAACACACCAAAACCTATCACAGGAGAAAATATTCTGCTTCATTCTGTATTCCATTTCTATAGTTCTTTCTCTCTGGATGTGGATGACATTTTGCCTCAGGAGTCCTTTGGGAATGTCCTTGCATTTCTATGGAGGGCTAAATCTACCAGAAAAATTCCTCACACACTGGGGTTGTTAGTGTGTAAAAAGTTCTCCTGGTTCTGCTTATTTCACTCAGCATCAGTTCATATAGGTCCTTCCAGGCCTCTCTGAAGTCTTCCTGTTCATCATTTCTTATGGTGCAATAGTATTCCATTACATTCATGTACTACAACATATTCAGCCATTTCCCAGTTGGTGGACATCCCTCGATGTCCAGTTCTTGACCACCACAAAGAGAGCTGCTGTAAATACTTTTGTACATGTGGGACCCTTTTCCACTTTTATAATCTCTTGGGGATACAGTCCTAGAAGCGATATTTCCAGGTCAAAGGGTATGCACATTTTTGTAGCCCTTAATTTCTGTAGAGAATATAATCAGGTTCCTTCAATCCTCATATCCAGAGTTACCAGATCTTATCACTTCTAATTCCACAATATACATCACTTCCATTTCTCTTCCTCCACTCATACAACCAGTTTATCACCTCTCACCAAGACTGTTAAAAATAACCTCCCAGTTGGCCTCCCAGCCCCTATGGCTCTCCTGTCTTGTCTCAGTCCACCTACTGAAGTGTAATATTAATAAGTTACAGATCTGACTGTGTCATTCCATATGCCTAAGAAGCTTCATATTTCCTTGAATCAAGGATAAAAATTTTGTCTTTTAAAACTGTTCACAGTTTGACTCCAGCTTACTTCTCTTAGTTTATTGTATGTTTTTTTTTCTTTCATGGAAACAACATTCCAGCCAAATTGGCCTACTTGTGGCTCCTCACACATGACATTTTATCTCTTAACCTTTGCACAGACTGCCTCCCCCCACTCCCATGACTGGAATGCCCCCTCTGCTTCCCTTTGCCTCATAGAATCTCTATCTTCCTTCACAATTCAACTCATCTTCCCCTCTTGCAGGAAGCCTGAACTGAGCTTTCCATGGAAATGACTCTGTATGTACTTCACATTTAATTTTCTGTGTTGTTTCATCCCATTAGAATGTAATCCTAAAAGCAAGTGCCCTGCTAGCCAGAAGTAACACATTCTTTATTCTTCTGAAGTTAGAAGTAATAATTTTCTGTAAAAATAAATCTATCTGCATCCTCTGACTCCTGAAAGCTCTTAGTGAGTCTTCCCTATCTTATACCCTTGTATCTAGCTGTTTTACCTCTTATGGCTACTACTCAGTGAATATTTGTTGAGGCAAAGGAGCATCTGTTTATTTGAGTTTGCTCATAATATAAATTTCATAATAATTGCTAGCATTAAGATAGCACTTTAAGGTTTGCAAAGGACGTTGCAGCTATTTCATTTTATTCGCATTTACTGGGATGAGGAAGCTGTTGTCTCCATTTTACAAATGAGTAAACAGAAAATCAGAGGTAAAGCATCTTGCTCAGGTTTAGAATGGGTCTAAGACTAGATTGGATATCGGGTCTTCCTGATTTCAGGTGCAGTATTCTATCTACTGGTCCATGTGAGCAAGGTAACTTACCATTATTAGAGTGAAAAGGGAGGAATGAATTCTCTTGAACAAAGCCTTCCTCACACTAACTATAATAATAAATCACTTTTGATAGTTTTTTTATGAATGACTATCTTTTTGAATTGTGTCCTATGATTTGGAGTAATTCATCATTGATGATGACTTTGATACAGTATGAAAAATCTTGGAGCATCTGCTTTTTTTTTTACTGTGTTGAAATTGTCATTTATTTTGTCTTGTATTCTGTTTCTTTTTGATTAGGGTAAATTGGGGAGAGGAAGCAATTGACACCTTTGGCTACTCACTCTTGCTATCTTTTACTACCCAGTGCTTTCCTGCTCTGAAGGAGGCAAAACTATTTTTGCTTTTTAGTAACATCATCGTGGATGGTTATTATCAACCTTCCCACTTTCTTACAGATGACACAAGTCAACAGAAGTTGTTTTGGATTTATAAATTGCAATCTGGTGGTAAAACTCAACTAGTGGAAAATAACTTTCTGGCTTTGGGGAGAAGAAATATGGGAAATAAGCTTGGTTATTTCCATTTGTGATTGCACCAAATTTTGTGCTTGGTTGAATTTTAGATAACTAGTTAGCTCTGCATTCTCCTTCACATACAGATTATACACAAAAGTAAGTGAACATCCTTAGTCAGTGTACCTGAAATTAATACCCTTGTTTCACATAATCATTGATTTGTCATTCCTGTAGGACACTTAAAATTATGGTAGAATTTTTTCTAAATGAATCAAAATAAAAAGCTCTTTTCAATAACAGCTGTAGTTATCCATCAAGAGAAGAAAATAGCATTTTCTTCTTGGGATAACAAACCCTGGTTATAGTGATCAGGGAAGAAAGTTATATTTAGTTATTATATTTAAGTACCTATGTATCTTTCTTACAAATTGGTCAGCTTGTCTTTGTGTCTGTGGATACAAGTGTAAACATTAGTGTATAACATCTTGGCATTCAGTATTTAAAATATTATGCCAGTAATAGAAGTCTTGATCTTTTTTTTTTAATTGGAAGTCTATTTTAATTCCCTTATTTTACCTGTGAGGGATTAAAGGCCTAGAGATTGATTTGCCCAAGATGACAAAACTAGTCAGTGGTAGAACTTGGCTTTGCAGGCAGCAGGTACTTAACAAATGGATCCTGAATGAATAAATGAATGAACTCTAGAAATAGAGTTGCAGTCTTGTGACACCCAGTAGAGTGTTCTTTCCTCTATACTTCACTAAATTCTATAATGTCTTTGGGTTTAGTAGCCAAAAAACATTTTTGTAGCATTTATATATCACTTTTCCCTCCAACTAGGTCTTAAAAACATCCACCTATAATTTTTCTAGTTTATTATTAACACACAATATAATATATTTTTTTACATTTAATAAAGGTAAATAATGCAGTTTTTAAAAGTGTTTTTGGTAAGCACAAATCTTAGTCTAAAACTCTTTATATTAATGTCCTATATTTTAATATTATGAATTTCAGTCTCACTTTTAAAATGCTAATGATGGCTATTCTTGCACACAAAACAGCAAAAAGATTTCCCTTAGGTTTTGTTGCAATTTTTACTCTTTGTGGGGTCATTGTTACACTGCTTTAGGCTATGAATACATGTGTTGGGACTATCTATTATGATATTTTTCATTTTAATTCATGTATCAAACTATACTGTTGGCACAGTATACCTGCTTTTTACTAGTAATTTTTCAAAGAGTGAAGGGTCCCTGGGAAAAAAAAAAAGAAAAGAAGTGAACCAATCCTAGCGTTATGTTTATATAATGCACATGTTCTAAGTAATATTTAACATAGTGCCTTAGTACATAGTAGGTACTTAATATGTGCTAGTTGAGTCATAAGTGCTGGGTGATGGAATAATAAGTCAAAAGCTTAAAGTCTTACACATATTCTTTGCTTACTAAATTGTAGGTAGAATATCAGTTTCATTAGGGAAGGTACTGGTTTGTTATGTTTTCTTCATTTTTTTGTCCTTGTATGACAACCTCCTATATAATGCACTGTAATATGGTAGGCACTTCTAAATATAAATGTTGATTAGAAATGAATGGCTATAAGATTGGGAGTAAATCCACTAGGCATGGAAAGCAATGCCTTCTTTATTTGGCTTTCTCTTAATACCTATGAAGATTATAATAAAATATAATTTCCAAAAAGAATTGATTTTAAGTAAAATTTTCTTTTCTTTGCTCTTAAATTTGTTTGCATTCTGGAATCCAACATTTGTTGTTTATTGTGGTGACCACCAGTTCTTTTCAGTAGTAGCTCTTCATTAAATTATCTAAAACTTTTTGAAACATTGCTCCCAAAGCTACTTTGTAATAATTGCATGATTAAAATTATTATAATATTATGGATTTTTAAATCTTCAAAATTATTTATTAATATTTAATAAGTTATGAAACTTCCTACTAACTTTGTAAATTGGAATGTTGCCCCCCCAACAAAGTGATTGCTCCATATGCAATGAAAATAAATATTAGCTGAAATAAAAATGAATAATATTTGGACACTTAAATTACAAGGTTCTAAATGTTAAATTTGACGTTAATTTCACATGGATAAAATATTTGGTTAAAAAAAGAAAACAAAACAATGGCAATTACGGAGGAGTTTCTTATTTTGATAAATGTAAGTTAGATAGTCTTGCCCCCTGCTGGGTTACTGAAGCTTTCTAAAAATAGCAGATGTCTTCAGACTGAGCCTTGTGAATCGTGGTTAAACTTATATAATCTTATGTTTTTTGAGCATTTGGGTTATTATTTTGTTAGCAGTGATGATAATGGTGGTGGTGGTGATTGTTAGTTGCCAGCTAGATACATATCCACTAAGATCCAATTAAAGAAAGAAAGAAAATATATTTAAGTACTAGTTTCAAATGCAGCCTTCATGTGTTGCAGAATGATCCTTCCTTAAGAATTCCAGGAATGTCTTCATTTTAGGAACTTTTTAGGCATTACTAATGTCTGGTAGCTATAAAGATGTGGAAAAGCTTCCATATTTTATCAAAAAATAAACCTTGTTTCAAAAATGAATTTTGAAAAGAAAATGCAGTGCCTAGCTGGTACGGGCAATAGAGAGGTATTTCTGTGAAAATCAAAGGACAGTGACTCTAAGGGGATAGCTTCCTTTGAGTCTCTGCAGCTCAGGTCATAATTTGGCCTTGGAAAGGACAGAGGAAAGGACAAGATTAGTTTACTTCAAACCAACATAAGTAAATAAAGATATTTCAAAATATGCTATTGAATATTTGGATTTTTTTCCACAAAAGAAAAGAAATTATTTACAGCTATGTACTTGGAAACATAGCAACAATAAATTCTGACTAGTCTAGTCTTAGGAACCTCAGAGTCTATTAAAATCTACTCCATTATCTATACACACACACACACACACACACACACACACACACAGCCTTTCAACAAGAGAGCTGTTGCAAAAGGGGCAAGAAAGGGCAGCTTCATAGTTTTTTTAGCTGGTAGGGGAAGAGGTATTGATTGTGTGATAAGAGGAAACAGTATGAATTTGTATTGTGATTTCATAATCAAAATAGCAAAGTTGTTGGTAGATGCTAATGCCCCAGGATTCATAATTAATTTTCTGATAATAAGACAGGGCACATGAGTCAAAAACTCTTAGGTTGAACTATAAATTTAATAAGAATTAATAAAGTATTTATTAGTATTAAAGACTGAAGACATGTCTCTTATCTTTTGCCCCTTATTTTGTACTATCACATTTTATAGTGACTTAGTTTCTTCCTCTGAGAATAATCCCTCTTTTCTGTTTCTTGGATGAATGAAAGAATGAATGAATGACATTTATTAAGCACTTGCTATGTGACCGGCATTGAGGATACAAAAGCATGACAATCCCTTCCTCAGCATTCTAATGAAGAGACAACATATTCTAGAAAGTGGTGATCAAGCAGGGGTGTTTTATAAATGTGTATATGATATATTTTCATATATTATATATATTTATATTTTGGGGGTTGGAAAGGTATGGAAGAGTAAGGGACAAGATTAGTTCACCTGAAACCAATGTAAGTAAAGAAAGATATTTTAAAATGTTAGTGAATATTTGGATTTTTTTCAGAGGTAACCTTCAAGTTTTGCAGAATGAACAATCCTTAAGAATTCCAAGAACTTCAGAATTTTAGGAACTTTTAGGCACTGCTAGTAATTGTCAGCTATAAAGACGTGGAAAAGTTTCCATATATACACATATATTCACACATGCATAAAAATTGTTGAATACCCCAAAGAGTTTTTGTTCATGTGGATTCTATCTTTCGGTATATGCCATATTAGAAATTGAAAGTGATGAATTATAATTAATTGAAAACTAACAGTAATTAACCTATTACATAACAGAAATGACATTTTTATGAAAAAAACTGTTTACAAATGACTTAAAAAAGTGGCGTTGCTTTTACATATTTTTGCAAATCTCTTTAATTCTTGACTTAATAAAAGACAACTAGATTCTCATATCTGCTTCTGCATTGAATGTGTTGCAGTATGTTGTCTTTGCTGAAGTACATGAAGAAAATTTGACCTCACACAAATACATAATTGTAAGAGGGATGTTATTTTAATAGGCAGATAATATCTCTGTATCGTTAAGAAAATAGTTTTGACCTTACTGTGTCTGGAAGAGTCTGGGAATACCTAAAGGTGCATACCCTATCTAGTATGAGTGAACCCAGGCACTTTTGAATATAACGACTTTTGAGCAGGTAAATATGACACAATCAGAGATTGGCAAAAAATGTTTGGGTCAAGTAGTTTCACTGCAGGATTTGTACTTCATCTGTTTGTATATCTCCTTCTTCATCTCTGGGAATGGACCTAGTTTACTTAGACTGCCTTAATGTTCTTTTAAAAAAAGTTTTACCAAAAGTGATTGTGATATAGCCAGAATTGTATGTGGATATGTTTTCTATATAGCCTGCGTTATTCATTTAAGCTTTAAAGCTATTATATTTTTAAATTTTCTTTTTCAAGACTTACTTTTTATATCATACTGTGGCATGAATTTAAGAAGGCAAAATGTTTATAATACTCTATGATGTTCTAAGTTAGCAGTACTTCTGTAGGGGAGTTTCTTATTGAGTCCAAGAAGAAAGATGTCTTGGATATTTATATAATCTGACTGGTATTTTCTGCAATTGTTTAAAAAAAAACTACTGTTACTACTGTCCATTCCTACTTACTTGCATCTCAGTCTTCTTTTCAACCATACTACTGTCAGTGTTCTTCTGGCGGTTCTTTAAGGCCTTACTTAAACTCATTATATTCTATATAAAAAGCACTCAACTAGCAGATTAGTCTACTGGAGATCTTGAAACCTTACTTCAAGGAGCTCAAAACCAGTTTTTGTATGCCCCATTCTTACTAAGTTCAGAGGCTTTTCTGTCCCCCTTTTCCTGCCAAAATAGTCTCAAGACTTCAGGGAAATGAAAAGTGGCCTTTCTTTACAAAAAGAATGAAGCTTTCTGTTCTTTTGATGTTAAAGTCAATCATGTATAATAATAGTTCAGTTAATCTCATGGGTTCAGTCCCCATATGGGTCATTTAGCTTTCTTTTTTTACCATGGCAACAAGCTGCTGTCATGGCCTTAGCTATATAAATGCATGTTGGAGTTGAATGTGAGAGTATGGGTGGTTCAGTGATACAGAGGAGATAGGGCTTGTGGACAATTTATAGCAAATGTCCCTTTAATGGTAGGTTTATAGCACCATCTTTAAATAAAAGATGTTACATTATTATTTGTAAACTACACTTTGGGATGTAGATATAAGATCTTACCCAGGTGTAAGATTTGACTGTTAAAACAACTTCCTTTTTATCTGTAGAAGATATGAATAAATGTTTTGATTCAGCTTTATTTGATACAATATGGTGTTTTTATGCAAGCTGTATATTTCCAAAACTCTTTAAGGCTTAAATACAGTTGAATTAAAACCAAAACATAATTTGTACAAAGATCTAGCATTCAGCCATGTGTGGGAAATAGAAATTAATTTATAGGTACAGAATCAGTCAAGTAGAATATTGCAGCTCACCTTTTCAGAGACTGTGGTAAAATGATGATAATGGCTTTGCATAATATATCATCTTTTTCCAAGGTACTTTTATGTATGATGTCTTATTTTATCTATTTATATAAATAGAACAAATAGCATTTATAATATATTAAAGATTAGGGAATTTAAAAAACTGACCAAAAAGTCATGATGGTATGTATCAGAACTGGGAGTAAAAGGCATCATTACTTTCTAGATTAAAACTTTTTCTAGCACTTCTAACTTAGGTTAGAAATTTAAAGAGAGATAGAGTTGGAATTTTTGATTTTTCAAAGAATATGCACATAGTAGTATAAGAATCAAAGCAACCCTTAACATATATGATTTTAAGATATATGTTAAGGCTTTTTTTTTGCAATGTGAAAATACATTTTAAAAATCATTTAACTGTAAAATTACCCTGTGACTCAGGAATTAGCCAAGAAAGTCAGAGACAGATGGAAAGGTCCTATTCCACAAAAAATATGTGAAGCAAAACTTTCTGTGGTAGCAAAAAGTGGAAGTAAAGTGGTTTCCCATTGATTGGTGAATGAAAGAATAAATTGTAAAAATCATGGTATATGAAAGTAATGAAATATCAATATATTTTGCCATGAAAAGTAATGAATATAATGAATGTGGAGAAATTTGAGAAGGCTTGCAAGAACAACTATGTGAACAGACTCCACGAATCCCTTAATGATATATGGTAAAATGATATTGAAAGAATTTAGCACTCTTGTCCACATAGTAGCTTCTGAGGACTGATTACGGAGGATGTCTCTGTTCTCTCAGCAGTAAAGTGGTGTCATGAGGCATACATTTTCAGTCTTAAACGGTGTGATTTGTTTTGTTTGGCTGTGCTTGTTTGTTGCGAGGGAGGAGTTTAGTCTGTGTATTATCAGACTCAGTTGATGTATTGATTAGATTTACTGGTGTCTTTTTTTCTTCATATATATTTTATGTTACAAAGGATGGCATGCTAGGTAAGGGATTGGGAAGGGATGTATTCTGAAAGTGATATAAAAAGAAATTTCCACCATAGGATACTGGGTCTTCATTTTATCACTCATGAAATGTTACTCTTAAGGTACACACACACCAAAAAAGAGAGAGATGACAGAAACGTGATCTACAAAGACAGTTATATTGAAATTGGTTAGAAATTGGAGCTCATATATGAGCTTTTGGAAGAACTAATTCCATGAAGAACATGAAGAATCTGAAGACGGAAGAAATAAGACTACAGACCGTTAATCAAATAATGAAAGCCCACATTAGACAGTAGGGAGTTAAAGACCTTCTCCACCCATTAATGGGCCTGCCCATCAAGGGAAGCTTGATTTGGGGAGGTCCATACCTTTTGTTAATTTTGTAGTGAAGCACTGCTTTCAAGGGTTGTGATACCCTCTGACTCTGAAAACTGTATAAGTACTATGAGATGAGGTTTTACTTTGGAGCTTACTGATTGGAAGTGTTTGTCTGACCAGATGAGACTCTGGGCAGCCACTTAGCAGTCCCCATGCTTTGAAAACCCAGATGTTGGTGCTTCTGTCTCTGGTAACTGTGTATGTACAATCAGACATTATCTATCTGTTGATCTATGATGTATGTATGTAGTGCTTATGTGTAAGGCAGCTGGAATCACTGTCTGTTGATCTTGATTTCTCTATATTTTCTCTGAAGTTCAGGGTGCTGACTTTTCCCCTGAACTAAGTAAATGATACATGTGCTTGATTAAGGTGATTGTTGATCCCTCAAGTTGCTTTCCTTTTAGAAAAGCAGATCAAGGACCCTGTGATAGCAGGCCCAGTCAGGGTCCTTACTTTTATATGAACTCCTTAAAAAATACTAAGAAAATGATGTTAGGGAGAAGAGGAGGAATTTTTACTTAATCACTTAACTAAGGGAAGGAGGAAAAGAAAGGAAGAATTAGATGACTTAATAAATTAAAAGAAGTCAGTAAAATAAGTAAAACTAAAAAAATTATGGTAAGAATTCATAAACAGGTGGGGCAAAAGTTGAAAATGGAGAAGAAAGCTTGCAGAAATTGGATTGATTCAAAATAGATAAGGTAAAACTCATAATAGGGACAAAGTACTGACTTAAAAGAGGAAGAGAAACCCAAAAAGATCTTAATTAAGAAACACTCTTCCTCCAAAATCAGAGACACATAGGTGAATATAACAGCTGGCCTGAAACTTAACACAAGGGGGAAACAACTAAGATCTTGTCTCCAAGTTCTACCACTTCCTGGCAAACAGAGAAGAAATGGAAGCAGTGTCAGATTTTTTATTCTCAGGTTCAAAGATCACCACAGACAGTGCCTGCAGCCATGAAGTTAAAAGATACTTTCTCCTTTAAAGGAAAGCTATGGCAGATAGACAGCATACTAAAAAGCAGAGACATCATCTTGCCAGCAAAGATCCATGTAATCAAAACTATGCTTTTTCAGTAGTAATGTATGGCTCTGAGAATTGGATTATAAGGAAAGCTGAGTACCGTACTTTTGAATTGTCCTGGAGAAGACTTTTGAGAGTCTCTTGGACAGCAAGGAGGTAAAATCAATCAGTGCTTAAATTAATTCAGGCTATTCATTGGAAGGACAAATACTGAAACTGAAGCCTAAATACTTTGGCCGCATAATGAGAAGATGGGGTTCATTGGGAAACACCTTGATGTTGGGAAAAATTAAAGGCAGAAGGAAAAGGAGATGATAGAAGATGAGATGGATAGATAATGTCATCGAAACAAACAAACATGAACTTGGACAAACTTTGAGACATAGTGGAAGATGAAAAGGCCTGGAATGCTATGGTCTATGGGATCACAAAGAGTCAGACATGACTGAGTGACTGACAACAAAAAGGGAGATCCAAAGTCAGAGATGAAGAGGGAGAGCATTCCAGACAGAGTGGTTGATCAACGAAAACTCCAAGAGATAAGAGATGGATTGTGAGAAACTTGTATAAGAAATCTTGAGTGAGAAACATCAGGAGGCAAGTATCACTGAGTTTGGATAAAGCAACTCATGGTATGTATCTCCTTTAACCCACCACATGGACACTCTTTCTCCTTCTTGGAAACATCTATAGTATTTCTGAGTTACCAAAGACAATCAAAATATCAAAATAAAGTTGTTCTACACACTGAATGGTTTCTAGGAAAATAAGAATTAGAACTCATAATTAAACATAAGAGAAGAGGAAGGAAGGCAGCAAGCATTTGTTAAGTACTTAACTGTGTTCCAGGCATTGTACTGAGAGCTTTACAAGTATTATCCCCCTTGATTTGCAAATCTCACAATATCTCATATCGGCAAGCTTTCCAGAAGTCTATACCAGTCACATTAGTGTTATTTTTAAAAATAAATTAATAAGCACTTTAATGCCAAAAATGGAAAGCAACATATACTAAAATATTACATGAATGAATGAGTACTTCAAGCGTAGATCTCACAGATGAAATCAGATGATCATTTTTTTATCCAAGAAATCAGAGTTGAATCAAAATTATTCCACGTGAATGTCTAATAGGAGAAGACAAAGGAGATCTCTTGACTTGCTGTGGATTTTTTTTTTATGAAAAGAGGTCTTATAATGTCTTAGACCTGGATGTAATCATCAAAAACAAGAGTATATGGAAAACCTCACCCTCTATTAGGAATTGTTCTTCCATTTAGACTTTGAGCAAAATACCTTCCATCAACCTGGTCTTTGATGAGCTTCTGTTTTCTCTGTATTTGAACCAAATTTTAAAATCCAATAATGTAATGAGCTGCAGATACTTAAAAACGTCAGATATTTTTAGCATATTCTCATGGAAAACCAGTATTTTTGTTCCTCACAAAGTAATAGATGTCCATTCAAGGGCTAGGGTTATAAATACAGTAAATAACAGCGGTGTGTTAGATATTTGGCTCAATTTAAGTTAAAAAGCCAATTAATATTGACTTTCAAAATCATTAGGATTATAAGCTCTAGATGCAGCTGCTGTTAAACTGTCATGCTGTTCATCTCATTTCCTCAATAGGATACTTTTTGTTCATCAGATTTTTCACATGGTGCTTATATTGATATATTTTGCTGTATTTACTACATTTAAAGAACAGTCATTGAAAGTCTTTTTAAAAAACACTTAATTATCTCAAGAAATTAAACTGGAATTTTCACAACTTACATGTGATTTATTAGATCATGTGAACGAAATTCAGTGTTTTTCTAAATTCATATCTTTGACAGTTTCAGCTAAAGAAAATTAAGGGCAATTCCTCCTCCTTCCTAAGTTTAGCTTATGAAAACTTGTCTTCATCAATATCTTTCTTAATGGATTATTTTTGTGAGCATTAGAATGTGGAACTAGGTATATAGAGAGCTAAATAAGTATCTTGTTAAATAGCATAACAGTGTCTTGTTTTATAGCATTCTGTTGTTTTAGTGAAAAATCACCTCCTCTATGAGGCTGTTTGTAATTTCTCTGACTTTAGTACTCCACCACTCCAATTATCTTGTTTTTTCTTTGTATTTATTCTTTATTATGCGTATTCATTGTTCTCTTCTGTTGTGGTTTTTAATGTATGTATTTTTAAACAATTTATATTATCTCTCTTAAAGAGTACACTTCAATGATTGTTAGATATATTACAACCACTATTAGTGTGAAAATATAAAGCAGTTCAAACCCATAACAAAACGGAATGAGATGTAAAAAGTACAAGGTAAAGCCTGATCTAACATAAAAAATGACGTAAAGAACTGATGAACTACTTCTGAGTTCACGGAAACATGCACCCCACATACTGAGAAGCAGAATTGTTTTGAATTTACAGAAATTCCCAAATAGATATGGAGAGTATTCCATACAATACAAATTTGTACAATGCTATACATTATGAAAGGCTGTAAAATTTATCTAAGAGGTAGAAATTTTTTAAAAGTGCATCAGTGGTTTGTCAACTCTCCTGATTTTAAATCCATTGAAAGCCTGTCTAATCAAAGCAAGACTTTGAAAAATGGGCTTTTAATATCCAATGTGATGAAAGTGTGGTTTCATAAAATATTTTAGAATGTCTTAAAATCTTATGAACTGAATGCCAAATCATGTAAAATAAATGATTGGAACTAATGGAAGATGTATTCATTCAATATTGAAGCTTTTTTTAAAGATATAAAAAGTTTTAAGGCTTATTTTGTAAGTGAATATATTTTATTCTTTTGCTTTTGTTTGGTAATTTGCACATAGCTATATGTATGAAAAAAAGACTTTTCACTTGATTATGCTTTCCTCAAAGTTTATCCTGCAGTACCAAAATGCTTTCATATTCTTGACCACTAAGCTGTATGAGTTAGATGCAGAGAGTTGTTATAAGCTTACTTTTGTTAATTATCAGAAAGATTTCAGTTCAGTCAGTCAAGACACTCACTGCCTACCAATCTAGCAATAAATAGCCTTCTACTCATACCCACCCCTGCCATGTTAGAGTTCGAGAACATGAAGTCTATGGACGTTCATAAAATGTAATGAATACCATTGAGACCAGTCTGGAATTGGATTACCAAAACTCATTTGCATAAGTCCTAGAAACCTTGCATGCCCTTATTGAGGAGGATTTCATTTTAACTTTAATCAGAACTCCATTTAAATAATTTAAGATATTTTAGGCAGAGTGACTGAAACTTAATGTATTTTTCCTTATACTGTAAGATTGCATTGACTTATAGGTTGAGTATGTATGAAAGATCATATGATTTTGAAATACTGCATAATGCATTGCTTTAATTTTACATAAGGTAGATATATTCACTATAGGATATTGTAAATATTGAAATGGAAAACTTATTTTAATCTTTAGTAAACATATAATATCAAACATCATCAAGTGTATCGAGGGTCAGTTTGTATACCTTATAGTTTACCCTACTTCTCAAAGACGTATAAACATGTTTTATTCTTTTTCTTTAACATTGTTTTTAACAATTAAGTCAATCGAAGTTGAAATGATACTTTGTCCTTTTTTATGTCCTCTGAACTTCAGCAAATAAAAATGACTCACCAATATCATTTTCTAATTTCTAATGTGACTTTATGGGATGCTTCAAATTAATTCTTCTACTTTATTGACTTATTAAATGTCACATTTTAAGGGGAATAAGTGGGTATCCATAATTTGGTTTTTGATAATATGTACTATTAAAGTATTTTCAAGCCATGCTTATCTTCTTCATCTAGACCAAGGGTTCATAACCTGGACCTCCAAAGGCTATGTGGATAAATATAAGAGAACCTGTGAATTTCAGTATAATTGGTTTCCTTTGTAATCCATGTATTTTATTTCTGCATTCAAAACCATTATTTTGAGAAGGGATCCGGAGGAGTCACCAGACCACCAAAGGGATACATGGTAAAATGTTAAGGACTCTCCATCTAGATTCATTAATTTTCTTATTTTTTCCATTGGCCACACAAAGCCAAATCATATAATACAAAAATATTATACAGAAAGATTTAATGAATACATACTCATAAAATAAAACTTCTGTGAGCATAGTTTGCCTAGTTGAAGAAGATTTGGGAGGGGTTGGGGGGAGTAGTTTTCCCAGTCTTGTCTGTGAATAACTTTTGAATCACCAGACTGGACAACTGTCCTGAGAGTTATTCAGCCCCTTGGATCCACCTTTTCCTATCCTTCGTGCCATTCAGGCTGATTCCTATGGTTTGAAAAATTTTAAGTATGGTAGCTTCTTTCAAGAGATTAGGAATACATTACAAAGATGTCTTATGTTTCCTATATTGTTTTTCTTTGGCAATGTTTTCTGATCATAAAGTGTGGATAAGCAAAACTTGGAGTCTCCACTAATAGAAGTATTGTACTGTCCTTTCCTCATAATTGTATCTGACTTAGTTTCTCTAATCTCAGTAGTTCATCCAGATCCTACCATTCCTTAAAAACTCAATTTCTACCTCAGGGATGTAGAGAAGGCATTTAAAACTTTGGATTTTGGAATATGCAAACAACTGAGCTCAGAGTTGCCATTTTCTCCAAAGGTGGGTTTGATCCAAAGAGCAGATTAACTATTACTTCCACATGTTACCCTCTGAAAGTATTTGCTTAACTTTCTAACCCAGTCTCAGGAGGTGGGCAGTGATTGCAGAGGAAAAGTGGAGTATGTTGTCAATCTAGAAAATCTTGATGGATGTTTACTACTCTTGTGCTAATTGAATTCACTGGTCTCACTATTATATGGAACGTGATCCTTGCTTTGTCAACTAAGTACAACTTTAATTGGTCATAACTAACCTGGGAATACTTCATGTACTTTCCCAGTAACCAACTATTTCTTTGTCAGAACATTGGAACAACAATGGAAAGGTTAACAACATTGGAAAGGCTAATCACCATGTTAGTCATAGAGAAATTAATTTTTAAGCCACCATATTCTAAGGGAAAATCTCCTATGGCAGAATGGAGTTGTCATCTGTTTTGGTGAGGGAAAATCTCATATTGGCCAATCACAGATCCTTCAAATATTGAAATATAGAAGGTGTTGTGCTGGAAGTTGGAAGTAGCCTCATATGGTGGCCACCCTCTGAGTTTGACTATTAGTGCTCTATTATACCATGACTTCCCTTTAATGTTGTTTGATGTTGGCCTTAGTGTATAGACACAATTAATAGCTTTATTTGTTTTTAGTAAATTGAAGAAGTTGCTACATGACATGTCATTTTATTCAGTAACACCTTAAACTTACTATTTAAGGTTTAGAAGACTGTCTTCTCTCTTCACAACAATTAATTATTAGCAGTATATACACAGTCCTATCAAGAAGACAAAGATGACTGACTATAAGATCCCTGAGTAAAACTAGATTGATGACTTTAAAATTGGTTATACCGATTCTATCATTAAAATGACTGAAATAACAGTTAATTCAGAGTAAACCTTTTAATGATAGAATTAGATAAACAATACTAAATTGCTTTATGTTTGCCCATTTTGTGAGTGAAAAAAACCCTGAATCATCTGAAAAATGGTTGGTTCAGTCTCACTGTCTAGACATTACTGGTGTCTGACAAATGTTAGACACCATTATTTTGACAAATGGAATACAGAGCTGGGAAAAACAGGGCTATTTCTGGCCTTACAAGCTGTATTTTGTTTACCCCCATCCTATTTCATATGGTCATGATGTAAAGCATTAATTACAGTGCAGTTCTTGCCTTCGTATTCTTACAAGTGCAATCAGATCTCACATCATTTCTGTATTTTCTTTGAATTAATTCACTAACTATTTATTGAGTACTAGGTATATATAAGGAGTTTAATTGATATTTCACACTGTTGCCAAGGAGGCTTAAAGGGGTGCCCTTTGGACCTAGTTTAATGTTGGAATAAGTAAGCACAGCTGCTTTCTAAGCTGTTAAATTGAGTCCGACACAGTCAACACAGTGGCATTGGGAAATTGGAATAGCTCTAAGAATTGGCAGTGAAATAAGAGGAAAAAGGGACAGGTGAACGGAACACAACAGAATAAGTGAGCAAAAGTGATTTAAAAATCCCCTTGAGGTAAAGGGTATGATACATTTTTAATTTTTAGAGCATTTTAATTTTAATTTTCTCACAATGTAGGAGTGAAACAATCATCACCATTTTACAAATGAAAAAACTGAGGCTTAGTAATTTATCTACATAAAGGTCCAAGTCTGAACCAGATCCTCACCCAGGCTTCCCCACCCTTATATAATTGTTAGAAAGATTCTGAAAGCTTATAAGGAGGGGAGTAACACTTTTAACTTCCTGACCGTTCATTTCTTCTATAAAATATAATGCGCCTTGGCAAGATGAATATTGCTTTCTACTCAGGCCTTCAAACTGGATTGAGAGGAGGAGTTCTTGGTTTAGATCCTATCTTTGACACTTATTAGTTTTGTTATCATGGACAAGTCATGAGTTTCCTTATCTGTAAAATGTGGATACCTGTATGACTCCTTTCACCAGATTGTTAAGGCTCAAATGAGATATTCTGTTGTTGTGCTTTGTCAGTTCTCATTATTTCTGAACATTACTGGTAGTAGCTGCTATTTCAGAGAGGGATTTCTATCATCAGCCTCTGAGGAAAGGGAGAATACCTTTTAGTCACCAGTCACTACTGCTACCAAAGGGCTTAATGAGGACCCCCATATTCATATATGGGGGAGGAAACCAATCTGGATCTAGGTTGTAGTCTTCTGTCCATCTAGCGTGAAGTAGTACACGTAGTAAGCACTATGTAAATATCAGCTGTCATTATAGCTGTTCTTATTTTGCCTCCGCATCCCATGGATGACTAGTACCAAAAATGAGAATATATCCGCATTAACACATAGGGAGACAGGTGACATAATGGATAATATATGGGATATGAGATCAGGAAGATCTGAGTTTGAATTCTGCTTTAAACCCTCATTAGCTGTGTGATCCTGGCAAGTATTGATCTCTCGGTGACTAAGTTTCCTTATCTGTAAAATAGTGATAAAATTAGTACCTCCCTCACAGGGTTGCTGGGAAGATCAAATGAGTAAACTTATAAAGAACTCTGTAAACTTTAAAGTGCTATAAAAATGTTAGCTACAATTTCCCACATTTCCTAGTCATTTCATATGCTAGCAGACTGAAAATTTTCATTAAGCATATTTAGAAATTAGGGGTAGGAGAGGATTTAAAATTATTTTTCTAGAAGATTTTTCATATAATTTCCATCTGCTTGAAAACAGTTATTACAATTAAAGTTATTACAATTCTTTTTGAGCCTAAATTCTTAACCTTTTCTGTGTCATGGATCCCATTCTGGTGAAGCCTGTGAACCCTTTTCCAGAATAATATTTTTAAATGCATCTAATAAAATACGTAGATTACAAAGGAATTCAATTACATTGAAAGTTAGCAAAATATTTTTAATGAAGTTTACAGAACCCAGGTAAAGAGTTGTTTTTTTTTTCCTAAAGACTTGCTGAGCTGAGGATGAATGAAGCGAGCAGAAGCAGGAGAATATCGTACGCTGTAACAGCTACAGTGTGTGACGACAGACCTTGCTAGACTTAGCCCTTCTCAGCAAGGCAGTGATCTAAAACACTTCCAAAAGACTTGTGATGGGAAGTATCCACGTCTAGAGAAAGAACTATGCAATCTGAATGCAGATTGAAGCATAAAATTATCTTTTTTCGTTGTCTTTTATTTTTTTTCATGGTTTTCCCTTTTGTTCTGATTCTTCTTTCACAGCATTACTAATGTGGAAGTATGTTTAATATAATCATACATGTGTAGCCTATATCAGATTGTATGCCATCTTGGGGAGGGGGTTGGGGAAAATTTAGAACTTGAAAGTGACTGTTGAAAACAAAAAATAAATAAGTAATGTTTTTGCTAAAGAACAGATGTGCAGAATAGTTGGACAGACATTTGTGGACTGATGAAAAGTTTTGAGGTTTAAATGGGTTTTTTTTGAGGGATATTTTGTCAAGACTTCTATAGTTTGAGCTCTTTTCCACTTGATAGTTGGTACTGTAGCCATTTGAAACATATCAAAATTAGCTTAAAGTTTAAAATATATCTTTAAGTATCTATGCATAATAGATTGTATATGTGACATTCTCCTTTCTTCACTTATCAGTGCTGTCATCTGAGAAACATTTTAACGAAGGTAAATTCCTTAATTTGCTGCTGTCTTTCCTAGCTAAGATCCTAGCTTTGTAATTCTTAGCATCTTACATAGGGATAAGGATGTATTTCTGCACAGGCAGCTACCTTTCCTGTCTGTCATTAATCTGTGTTTCATTTGGTCCACCAGAAATTATATTTTAGACAACCTTGGACTCATTTAAAATGAAATTAGTCACTGTAGTATCCTCTTGGTTGCTTTTTCAGTCCTGGTTCTCAGAACATTGTAGCTAGAAAGGACATTACAGATTATCTACCAGGGGTGGGAAACCTGCAGCCTTGAAGCCGCATGTGACCCTCTGAGTCCTCAAGTGCAGTCCTTTGACTGAATCCAAATTTGCTGAACAAATCTTTTTATTAAACTGTGAAGTTTGGATTCAGTCAAAGGGTTGCACTTGAGGACCTAGAGGGCCACATGTGACTTTAAGGTTGCAGGTCTCCCACCCTGATAGACCCCCATTTTGTAAATGAAGAAATTGAGTTCAAGAGAAACCTCAATCTGGTCAATGAGTAACAGAGCCAGCTACGACTCCTATTTCTCATTCTGGGGTTGCAGTCCTGAGACAGATCTCCTTATCTCTGCAACTGTTTGTGTGTCATGGTTTCGTCATTGTTGGTTGGCCTCTGGTGGTCTAAGCATCTTGTGACTGTCTGATGCATTCTGTTTCCTTAATAGTAGTGACTTGAATTCCCTTAGATAGATGAGGTCTTGTTACAGTGAAGTACAATGTTCTAAGAACATTAAACAAATGACTACCATTTAATGTTCTAGGGCTTAACTGTTTCCACCTGAAAAATTTTCCTTGTTCCTTGATGTTTTTCCTTGTTGCATACCATAATAAATATTTCCAAGGTTAAATACCTTAGTGGTATCTTGCCTTTGTGAAATATTTTCTTTTCCTTTTACTCATATATAGAATGGCTTGGAATATTTAATTATCATGACTTTTTCAACTTAAACATTAGTGATTTAAAAGATGTCAAAATAAACAGCACCACGTCAAAGTAACAAGAACGTCCATGTGAAAATTCCATTTTTGCCCACTTGGAAAGAACTTTTGAAAACTGAGAGAAAAAAAAATATGTCATCCAATGTTAACTTCTAAAATGAATCTTGAGATCGTTAAAACCCTAAATGCCAAAGATTTTTTGTTCAAAGGAAAGTGGTGTATACCTCTGAAGGATGCATTTTCCTGTCTCAAGCTCACTCATAAACCTCAGCAGCAAGAGAGCATTGTTCATTACTTTTATCATGGGCAGACTGGACTGGTTTAAACTGAGCAGAGGAAGTTAATTATAAAATGTTTGAGTTGGCTCTAACAATGAATAACTAACTACTCCTTGTCAGAGACTCACTTACTAGAGGGGCAGTATTGTTGGTAAGGGGGTGCAGGAGGTGGGTGTTGGGATGCGGATGACAGGAAATTGTCCATCAGAATCTGCCCTGCAGAATTTGGTAGGACTGCCTTCCTCTGTCCCCCTGGTTGCTCCAACCAGTTCAAGAGCAGTGAAACAGGGTTATGTAATTGACATGTGATGTCGCCCAAAATAGTGACTGCAAACATAGGCTGCTGTTGCTGGGCGGTTGTCAACTATTTTAAAAAAAAATCCTTTAGCAGCACAACAAATGGACCTTTAAAAATGAAAAGGAAATATAAATTAATTTTAAAAGGTTTGGGAAATCTGTATTTCTTACTCTGAAAAATGCGCAGTTCTTTTAGAAACAAAAATGTTTGTGCCACACTTTAATAGTGGACTTTGTTGAGTATCTTATGGCTAATCTAGTGAAGAGTTCCTACTTAAAAAGAAAAACAGCAGCAGCCTCAAATTTTGATTCCTTACTGAAAAGCATATTTTTCAACCCCATTTATATGTTAGCGTGAGATTTATAATGTATGACTTTCACAAAATACACAATACAGATAGCATTAGATCGTAACATCTTAAATGTGTGTTAGCTTATTTTTCATTTAGCATCTTGCGAAACAGGGACCTGGGAAAATAATTACATTTCACATAACCTCGTAACCATGAAAGTAAGGCTTTAGACGATAGTAGATAAGATATAGTGATTAAAATTCTTGGGCAGGTTATTCCAGGAGGAAGAAAACAGTAGAGTATTTTAACAGGAAAAAAACAAAACACTAGAAAGGTGACGTCATATCACCAATAGGCATGAGCTATATTGTTTTAGGCTTCTACAGTCCCTGGGATCATAACATTTCCCTGGATCACAAGTTTCAGGAACTCCAATAATAGGGAGCTAGGTCAGGGATTTTAGATGCAACAAGGACCTGGGCATCCAACCCATCAATGAGTCTGACAGCATTTATTAAGTTCCTACTGTGTGCTAGGCACTGTGTGCTAGGTGCCGAGAATTAAAATACTGAGAAGATCCCTGCCTTCAAGGAGCTTTTAGAAAGCACAAGCATGAGATCAGGATTCTGGGGTCTCAGCTTGAAGCCAGAGATCAAGGTTGGGACCTGAATCATAGACACTCAGGATTAGAAGGCACATCAAAGTTCTTGAAATAAAACTGTACTGAGCAAGAATATTCTTATGATGTCCTTAGCAACAATCATCTATTTTCCACTTTTTTTTTTTTTAGGGATAAGGGACTCTGCCTCAGAAAGCAGCTCATTTTACTTTTGGACAGCTCTCATGGTTCACAAGTTTTTTCTCATATTGTGTAGAAATCTCCAGATGCGATTTCCGCAATTTCCACCTATTATTTCTTGTTCTGCCCTCCAGGATCAAGTATAACAAGGATAATCCCTTCTATAGTCTACTGATTTTCCTCTTTTCTTCCTGACTTCCTTTGCTCTTTTCCTTTTCTAACTGAGGGCTTTCTCTAAATCTCAGTTCTTAACCATCTACTCTTTTTTCCCTCTTTATTCAAGTCGTTTGGACAGGGGCTGCAACCATTTGATATGTGTATATTGGTAAAAAGGAGTCTGCATTTGTATCTTTCAGGGTTGAGACCTATGTACGTATATGTTATATACACCGCTAAAGTCCCAATGCCTTATGATGGCATAGAGGTGACCTCTGGTTCTCAAAAGTGATGTCACTCATATAGAAGACCTGGCCAGCCCTGCGAAGCTATGGAGGAGGTTCAGGCTGTATGTCTGTCATCTAAGAACCACCTGTCTAAAGGTCATTAGAAATAATAGCAATAATAAATATAATTCTCTAATGGGTGGAAAGCTTATGACCTAGAGTTATGTGGAGAGTGAAATCCTGGAGTACCAACCAGAAGTATTGGAGGGTTTGAGAGAAGACAGAATTATGGGTCCTATGAGTCTTGGAGCCAGAGAGACTAGATGGAAATCCTGGTTTTAGCACTTAATTTCTGGGTCACCAAGGACAGTTTAGTCAACCTCTTTGAGACTCTTCCTCCTTTGAGGCTTTGAGTCTAGTTAGCAAAGTTTACCCATATCCCGTTTGGCCTCACAACAACCCAAAGGAGTAAGTGCTTTTATTATTTACACATCACAGATAAGGAAGCTGAGGCAGGCAGTGGGTAGCTGTTAAGAGTCTGAGACCTGAGTTAAACTTAAGTTTTAGAGATTCCAGGTCCAGTGCTCTACCCACGTTGTCTCTCCTAGCTACTTCATCCTATGGTTGTGAGGAAAACCCTAGATCTTAAAGTGCTACTTAAATTTGAGTAATTGTGCTATGTATACTGATGGGCTGTAAACCAGAATAAGGATGACTGATTTCTCTCCCCATTTTTGTAAAGAATTAGTTTTAAATAACTTAATGTATGTTCCTTACATTTTGGTACAAATGTAATTTTCTTTTAATTTTCCTGAAAATATGTAAATTATTTGAAATGTTGCATTGGTTGTGATCTTATTATTTCCCATATCCACAAGACAGTCCTAGCCTTAAGACTGCTCTCTCTCTCTCTCTTATTTTTTCCAGTAGTTTTAGTACAAGCAGGTATGTGAACCTGATTCTCACCAGGCAAAATATCTTGGGTGTTGGGTGTTCTGCTACATGTATTGCTTTGCCAGCTGAATAGTCTCTTCCGCCTGCAGCTTCTGACTGAGGTTTTTCAAAAAGAGCCCAAACCTTTACCTTCAAACCTGCAAGCCTTTTACTTCTACCCTCTTGGAGTCTTATCAATCATTCAATAAGTATTTAGCACCTACTGAGGTGCCAGTTGGTGTGCTAAACACTGGGGATGCAAAGAGACAAAAGACACAGTGCCTGTGCTCAAGAAGCTAAGGAACTCATGGAAATAAATATATACACAGCAAGTTATCTACAGGATAAACAAGAAATAATAGAGAGAGGGCATTGGAATTAAGCAGAGTTGGGAGAGGCTTGCTGTCAAAGGTGGGACTTTAGTTGGAATTGAAAGGAAGCCAGGGAGGTCAGTGGTCTGAGTAAGGAGGGAGAACATTCTAGGCAGTGGGGACAGCCAGAGAAAACGCTCAGAGCTGAAGGATGGAGTGTCTTGTTTGTGGAACAGCCAGGAGGTTAGTGTCACTAAATCAGAGAGTACCTACTGGGGAGAAGTAAACTATAAGAAGATTAGAAGGTCGGAGGAGGCTGGGTTATGAAGGGAAAGGCTTGAAATATCAAGCAGTCGAGCAGAACATTCTGTATGTTATTCTGGAGTTGTTTGGGAGTCCCGGGAGTTCATTGAGTAGAGGGATGGCATGGTCAGACCTGCACTTTAGGGCAATCGCTTTGGTGACTGAATGGAAGATTTGTTGGAGTGGGAAGAGTGATACCTTAGGCAGGTAGGAATTTCTCTCCTCCCCACCTAGTAGTCCAGGTATGAGGTGATGACATCCTACAGAAGGGCAGTGGCAGAATCAGAGAAGAGAAGGGAGAATATGAGAGATGTTGTAAGATGAAATCCACAGCCTTGGCAACAGACTGAATGGGGATGGGGGGAGTAAGACATAAGAAGAAATCTAAGATGACACCTAGGTGTAAGCCTGGGGAACTGGGAAGATGGTGGTGTCTTTAATAGCATTATGGAAGTTTGTGGGGGAGGTTTTATGGAAAAAGATAATGAGTTCTATTTTAGACCTATTGATTTTAAGATGCCTCTTGAACATCCAGTTTGAGATTTCTGAAAATTGTTGAAGATACGAATCTAGAGGTCCTAGATAGAGTGGGAGATAGGTAGGTTTGAAAAGATAATTAAATCCATGAAAGCTGATGAGATCACCAAGCAGACTTGTTGTTGACTGTTGTGTTTGTCCTTTGTTCTTGAAGAGGACCATGACATCAAGATGATGACATGACTTGCAGTCGACTTTGATTTGAGTGAGGGAGGACTGTGCAAGGTCACTAGCCTCATTTTCTCCTCAGTGCTATCTGAGTCCAATGGCCTGATGTTCATCAGGATGACTGGAGATGACCCAGGATACAATTTGGGACCTTGGCCATTTTAGGCTAAGATCTTATCAGATTCTCATTCTGAGTGAGATACAAGCATAGTACTATAGAGAGAAAATAGAAGAACCTCCAGGATAGAACCTTTGTGGGGTCGGAAGTCTATGTGTATTATCTGGAAGAGGATTCAGCAAAGGAGACTTGAGAAGAGTGGTCTAATAGGTAGGAGAACCAGAAGAGATCTTTATTCTGATGTCTCCTATCTCCCAAGCAGCAGAATCCTAAATCCAGTTGTCAAGCTATCTTTTTCTTCTTGAATTTCTCAGGCCAGAAGGTCTCATAGTAGTGTACTTGAATTATTTTCTGCTTCAGGATGAATTCAGTCATAATTCCTATAGCCATGTGTACTTCTACCACTGGACAACACTGCCACTTTTGGGGCTTGGGGAGGGAGGGAATTTCTACCCCTCCCTATCACTGCCCTTCACTACATTATGCAAGAGGCATAAGTCCTCAAGACCTGAGTCCTTTCTCCATATCCAACTCAAAACTGAGACAACTCCTTCTTTTGATAAGCCATTTGAGCTTCTTCAGGAAACTTTCCTGATCTTGCCAGCTGCAAGGGTCCTTTGCTTCTTTAACTGCCTTGTATTTATTCTAAATATACTTATATCTGTACACATATTCTTCCCTGATAGACTGTGAATTCCTTGAAAGTATGTATTGTTTCATTCTCTGTGTATCCAGCCCCTACAAAGTAGCTGGCTTATAGAAGGTGCTTGATGAATGCTTATTGATTGATTATATCATTTGATCTTTACAACTCTGTGAGGAAGATAGTACTAGTATATTCAATTTTACAGACGAGAAAACTGAAACTTAACTTAAAAGAGAAAGGACACAATCAAGGGTGTAGAAACAGGAAATAGAAAACCACTCCAGTATCTTTGCCAAAAAAATCCCAAATGGGGTCACAAAGAGTTGGACATGACTGAACAGCAACACACTGGAAAAGGGCTCCATCCTAAGGCCTCTAACCATAAATCTAGCATTCTTTCCACTTTTTTAGCACAGCTTTAAAGTATATTGTTGTGTTTGTCCTTCGTTCTCAAAGAGGACTATGACATCAGGGAGATGATGACATGACTTGCAGTAGACTTTGATTTCAGTGAAGGAGGGCTGTGCAACGTCACCAGCCTCCAGTGCCATCTGGGTCCGATGGCCTAGTGTAATGACCGTCCAAATAGGATCTTTTGTTGTTTTTGGTTTGTGTATAATCAAGTGTCTGAATCTTGCCTTTATCAGTCAAGAGTCTTTACTTGGAGTAAAGTGCAGAAATAAGAGTTTTTTTAACTGGAAACAGCA
Source organism: Potorous gilbertii (assembly GCA_028658325.1). Lineage (NCBI taxonomy): Eukaryota > Metazoa > Chordata > Mammalia > Diprotodontia > Potoroidae > Potorous > Potorous gilbertii. The sequence continues at coordinate 160,038,075 of CM053772.1, forward strand.
TATGTACTTGTATTGTTAATGTGATTAAAGATCTTCCCCACCTATTAAGGAGAGTTTGATTATGGAAGATTTGCAGGAACATCCACAGTTTTTGTAAATGAGGCACTGGTTCTCAAGGGTTGGGATGCCCTCTGGCCCTCTGAGATGAGGTTTTCCTTTGGAACTTAGTTTTTCTGAGAAGGTTTGAGGACTCTGGGAAGCCACTAAGGTGCCCCCCAGCTTTGAGAACCCAGATGTCATGCTTCTCTCTCTGGTAAGATGGTCAGACAATTGGACCCCCAGTTGTCTGTTGAATTCAGGCAAAGGAAGCCATGTCTGTTGATCTTTTGATTTCTCTGTATTTTCTTTGAAATTCAGGGTGCTGAACTGAGTGATATATGAACTTGGCTAAAGGAATGATATATGTGCTTGATTGTTAACCCCTTGAAAGTTGTTTTTCTTTTATGAATGCAGATCTAAGAACCTGGGATAGCAGGTCCCCTTTTGTATGTTGGGGTGCTTACTGATACACCTAATGAGATACACCCTGGCCATTTTAGGCTAAGGTCTTTTCAGATTCTCACTTAGAGTGAAATATGCCCATTCAGTGAATAGGCCTCTTTAAGTAGTTACTAAAGGGATGGTCACTTTAATTTAAAAAAAATCAAACTGGGAAGGGAAGACCCTTAGGGACCCTGCCAAAAGAGAAGCCGTTACTGTTTAGTATTTGCATTCACTCTGTGTTAGGAGTGCAGGGTTTAGCGTGCATAATATTATCTCAAGTACTACAATGGTAATTATAGATAATTAACGGAAACTAGAAGTGAAATAATCATTATCGTATTATACCTTAAAACATTATAGAATTATCTTCTGTAAGTCACCAGAGTGAGACTATTGAAACTCATGAGCCATCTCTGTTGGCTTTTAGCTGTAGTGTTGGGTGAAAAAAATCATCCGCATCACCATTATACTGAAGGATTCTTACACAACAGAAGTGGAGCCCATGAGTTCAGTTTCCTGGAGAAAAAAAATGTTAATGAGGCTCTGATTATAGATTATAGATTCATTAGCTTGACTTTTCTCCATATTCACATGTGGCATCCCTTACTCTTATCCGTCGCATAGATTCAGACTATTGGTCAAATAGAGGAGGAAACCAGAGAGTATGTATGGGTCAGTACAATTCTATCAGTCACTATATCACCACCAAAAACACATTTCCTACTTAGAGTAGGTGAGCAGAAACTTATAAAACAAAACAAAAAGCCCCCCAAAATTGTTCTAATCAAAATATACTATGCTAAATAGGCTACATACATGTACATATAACATTATTTTCATGCTTTTGCTTTAGTGAAATAATAAAATGATTTATCTTCATACTGTGGTTGGCTTTCTAAGTGTACCACTTGGCCACATAGCCCTCTGGGATTTGTAGATGATCTCAGTTAAGAAAGAGAGTAAACTAAGAAGGCAATGGTATAGAGTGTTGAAGAATGACAGGATGAGGATGTTGAGGGCAGGAGTATCTTGCCTTCTGTTCTGTACTATTCCCATCTTTCCTATCCCCCCACCTTTCTATACATGCTTGGTCAAAAAGGAAGCTTTTCAGTCATTTTGCACTGCTCTATGGATCCATTCAGCATTCCCTGTTCCCAGAACTAATCTCCCTTCCCTATACACCAGACCCTGATACATGTTGTGTCCCTCTCTTACAATATCAACTTTTTGAGGTCAGGTACTGTCTCATTTTTATATTTATATACTTGGCACTATGTACTTGGTTTATAGTAGGTGCTTAATAAATCAAGACAAGACAAGAAGCATTTATTAAATGTGCAGGCATTGTGCTTAAGCACTAGGAATGCCAATATGAGAAAAAAGATAAGTCTTTGCCTTCAGGAAGCTTATTTTTTAATGGGGGAAGATAATACATAAAAGGGAGCTGAAAAGGGGAGTAGGATGAAGACAGTCTTGTGGAGATGAGTGAGCAGTGCAGCCTGCAGAGGAATGGATGGTTTCTCATTTTTTCACTTGTCCCTTCAGTCATGGCTAAGCGAAAACCAGCCAAATCTAAGAGTTCCATGCAGTAGGCATAAATAAAAAGCCATGCAAAAAATCTGGTTAGAGAGCAGTTTGTAAGAAAACAGAGTTGATTGCAAACTCAATAGAAATCAGCTGTCTGATCTGACTACCTGACGTGATAATCTCATTCTAATTGCAACTTAGAGTATCTTCTGTAGCAAAAGGTCCATAGAAATAACTACAGAACAAGGACACTTGGAACCATATCACTTGAGAGTACTGGGAGTGTTCAACCTGTAGAATTGAAGATTTAAGAGGCATATATATTTGAAAAGCTGAAGGATTAAAATGTATTCTGTATAGATGCAGAGAGCAGGATGAAGACCATGCTCATGAGGTCTTCCAATTCTGAAAATTTGTGGGGTTTTTTCTTTTAAATTTTAGACCCCTTAATTCAGTCCTTATAGCTTCTGTGGCTTAGCTCTTCCTTTTTTCAAAGGTATTTGCAATATATAATACAACTGTGTTAAAATTTTATACTTTATCCTATAGGTCCTTGACACTGAAATACATTCTAATGAGAGAGATAACAACACATGGAAAGTTTCATTTGTTAAGTCAGATGGAAAAATCTTATAGTCCTTGGGGTAGAGTGGCAAAGCAGATGTTAATGAGTCTTCAGTGTAATTTCCACTGATAAAATAAGGATTTGAGTAGCAAGAACTTTCCTTTCTGGTTCTTTAGTAACTGTGGCCATGGCACCTGCAGGTGCAGTTTGCCAGGCTGTATCTCCACCAGGATGGCTTGCCAGGATGATAGACTCATACACTAAATGAGAAGCATTCCTGTTCCCAAGGCTTTTGGGTTTAGGATCCTGGGCTGTGTCCATCAGGATCTGAAGGGAGATGAACGTCAAGGTGGAAGTGGTGGTTTGGCTTTCCTGGCAAATACTGCCTCCTATTAGATGAGGAAACTAAAACCAGACTGGTTAGTAGACTGTGGACCTTTGTCCTCTGGTTACTACCATTACTCTTTCCCAGGCATCATGTTGCATCTTAATTCCACGAATTTAAAATTTTGTAAAATAGTTGCATAAAATGGATACACATACATATATAATACAATTGGACCTTTATTTATATTGTTAGAGGTTCTGAATAAGTATTTTGTGGTGAACTTAAAGAGTCAATGCAGCTTTCATAGAATTCCAACTTTGAAGATCTAGGTGTCATCTCTATCTGAGTTACTATAACACTCAAGAATTATTGATATGGATATTATCATTAAAAACTGAAAAAGTTGAAATATCTTACATCCATATCATACTATTATGAATGTTAAAATAAATTCATAATAATATTAATGATAGCTAGAATTTTTATAGTGTTTTAAAGTTTGCAAAGTACTTTATAGATAGCATCTCTTTATCCTCACAACTACCATTAGAGGTAGGCTGTTCTTATCTACATTTTTACAAATGGGGAAACTGAAGCAGACAGGAGACCGTGCCCAGGGTTACAGAGCTAATAAGTCTTTGAGACTGGATTTGAACTCAGGTCTTCTTATCTCTAGGAGTAGTACCCTAGCCCACTGGATTACCAAGCTGCCTTGGAGATCACATTCTGGATGAAAAGGACCATCCTTATATTGTTAATTCTGCTTATTTTAGAAAGAGTTTTCAGGAGTTGAGATATCTCAATTTCTATTTCCATTCACAATTTGAATTGGTTTCTTATTAAAAGTGAGAATCATATATTTTCAAATGACACTGAAAATTTTTAAAATTTATTTTCATGATTTTTATTTTCTTGATTCAGGGCAACACAATTACTTATGTGCTGGAAGAAATGACTGTATTATTGACAAAATTCGAAGGAAGAATTGTCCTGCCTGCAGACTTCAGAAATGTCTACAAGCTGGAATGAATTTAGGTGGTAAGTATTAACAGTTATATTTTAAATTTTAATAAGAAAAATGAATAAGAAGCATGTTTTTCCATGCTTCACATTTAAGGTGGAAAAAAGTACACAAAGATTAAATAATTCTTTTTAAATTCGAAATTATTTTGAGGAAATAGGTGTTTTGTGTTTTTAAAAAATGTGTAGAGTGAGGGTTTAGTATAAATGATTGGCAGGTTTAAGATCTGTTTGGCACAGTGACATTGCCAATGTTTATAATATGAACACTAAGCCTATTTTTTGAACTCATATGGTCTGAATTAAGCTAGTAAGTTTTTAAAGTACACACACATATATTACTTGTAGAAATGCAAACACACATATAGCACAAGACTTCTACAATGCCTAAAACACATTTTAAGAATTATGTTTCCAAATTGTATCAGTGGCAGCTATAATATACAGGTTGATTTTTAACTTGCATCTACAGTTAGCAGTAAGTGGGGTTTGGATTAGTGTTTGATTTAAAATTCATGTAATTTGATGTTGGTTTCTGTACATGGCTTAGGTTTTGTGGTTTGGGTAATAGGTTTTACTAGAAAGGATTTCACTTGACTCTGTGATTAAAAGTAAAGAGTGGGAAATGAGCTACATAGAAATTAATTTCTGAGAAAGTATTTTTTCTTATCTATATTAGAGTCTGCCTTTTAATTCAAACATTTGCTAGGTATAGACTTCTAGTTTTCTTTTTTAAATTATCCTATAATCATTGGATTTAAAGCTAAAGGGGGACTTTAAATATTATCTATTCCAATGTACTTAGCTTAAAGATATAAAAAAAAGTTAAAGGATGGAGTTGATGAAAGCTAACAGATGATCCTATAGTGACACAGGTAGCTAAGAAAAATTAGACTTAATATGAAGGTGAGAAAATATATCAGAACCTTTCCTTGTGACTTTTCTGATCTATTTATTCTGAATCTATTTTTTAAGCACTTTTTGTATGCAAAGCACTCTTCTAAGTCTGAAATTAAGAGACAAAAAATGGAGTAGTTCCTGTCTTCAAGGAATTTAGATATGGTATTTGTATATATAAGTAAATATAAGAGAAAGTATGTAAGTAAACAGAAGTAAATTTAAAGAGAGAGAATATTAAAAGCTATAGAGTCCAAGAAAGGCTATTAATTTGAGGCTTTCGAAGTCAGTCTATTGGCCCTCGGATTAATTTTTATGTGAGTTTGAAACTACTTCTCTAAACAGTAGGCAATTCTTCATCTACTTGATTTTCCTTATACATACACATATGCATAAATATATACACATTATATATATAAAATATATTTAATACACATACAGTATGTACATATATGTATAAAACTATCGATTTTTGAGAGGTCATTGATCTCATTGAAGAAAAATATTTTCTTGGTTCCTATGAACATGAATTATTCTGAATATTTAAAATGAAAGAACATTTCAAATGCTGCTTTCAAAGACACTGTATTTATTATGGGTCATACCAGTCTATTTAAACTTCATATCATATACAGAAATTCTTTAGAAATTGAAAATAGAAGTAACTAGTTCTATTGTGATATTGCAGTATTTTCCTGGGTAATGTCTATGGTAATAAAATTCAGTCATGTTGAAGACCTTTGCATATTGCATATGTTGATGACAGTAATTCAGTAATATACTTTTGTGGGTAAAAGTGGAATTTTTCTTTAATTTCTTACAGAAAGCTTATGGTATATGTTGTTACTTCACTTTTATTATTTTTAGTTTGTGCCTAGAAGAAAAAAATTGCTGGAAGTAGTAGGATAAGATTCGTTTCTTAAATTCAGAATATTTGACCACTTTGAAAAAAATGAAAAAATGTAGATTAGATTCCCCTTCTGTTTCTACTTGAATATTTCCTCCCAATCTCTACTATAGGTTGCCTTTCCTCTTCAAAGGTTTACTTTAATCTGGCTTACATCGCTCTTGGGATATAGGCTGAAGGGGAATGGGTATTGAGTATTTTATTTAACATGGCTTTTCTAGTGGTGCAAGATAGAGAACAAGATAAATATAAAATGTCCTTTCCAGAGCTTGAAGTGGGACAGTGAGAACTTATTCTCACCACTCTTTCCGTTGCTCACCTTTGCCTTCCAGCTCAAAATATGTTCCCCTTAACAGTCTATCCCCTTCATTCAGATGAGTGAGGAAGAATTAAGTAGAGAGAAAAGAGAAACATATTACAATATCATGAAGTTTATTTAATTATATATGTATAGATATAAGCACATCTATTTCATAATAGAATTATATAAGTAAATTTAATAAACATTTATTAAATTGAACATCTATTGGTAGAAGCCTCTTTAAACAGTGGCAGTTAAGCATTTTTGTGTCATGGACCTCTTCTCAGGTGAATATTTTTAATGCATAAAACAAAATACTTAGGATTACAAGGGAAACCAATTATATTGAAATATGGTATTAAGAATATCTTCTTAAAAGATAAACTGTACATGCCTTTTAATCCAGCATAACCACTAGTAAGTCTGTATCCCAAAAAGGTCCAAAAAAGGGGGGGAGAAGCAACCTATTTGTACAAGGGTATTTATAACAGCTCTTTTTGTAGTGACTAAGAATTGGAAATTGGTAGGACGTCCATCAACTCAGGAATGACTGAACAAGTTGTGGTATATGATTATAATGGAATAGTATTATGCTATAAGAAATGATGAGCAGGATGATTTCAGAAAAATCTGGACAGACTTACATCAAGTGATATAGATTGAATTGTGCAAAACCAGAACATTTTATACAGTAAGAGGAATATTGTATGATAATCAACTCTCAGCAATACAGTGATTCAAGACAGTTCCAAAAAACTCATGATAAAAAATGATATCCTCTTCCAGAGAAAGAACTGGTGGAGTCTGAATATAGACAAACATACTATTTTTCTCTTTCTCTCATTATTTCTTTCTTTCTGCCCCACTTTTCTTCCACAAAATGACTCATATGGAAATATATTTTACATGATTACACATGTATGACCTATGTCAGATTATTTACCATCTCAGGAAAGCAGGGGTGGGGAAAGGAGAGAGAGAGAATTTGGAATTCAAAATTTTAAAAAATGAATGTTAAAATTTATTCTTACATGTAATTGGGGGAAAATAAATTTTTTTAAAAAAAGTTTACATACCCCAAGTTAAGAAACTCTGTCTTAGAGTGACATTGAATCTTCTAATGAAAACTTTACCTACATCATACTTAGGTCTTATCTAGATAAGCATTGCGTTTTCATGTGTAAAAGCCCCTCAGTCTGACAGACGCCCCAATTCTCCAACCTTTTTAAATACCTGCCATGTCTTCTGTACTCCAGCCAAATTAAAAGACAAATGTTGCCAAAATATAATTCGTACTTTTCTTCTCTATGCTTCTGTTCTCACTGTTCCCTATCTTACAATTTCACTTTCCTCTTTTCCCCAATTCCTATCAGTTTTTTAAAGCCTAACTTCAAATTCCTATCTCCTTAGTAACCTGATCTTTCCTCTGTTGGTTAAAACCTCTTCCCCTTTAGGGAAAGGAAAAGAGGATATAAACATTTTCAATGTTTTAGGCACTTTGTTAAGTGCTTTTTACAAATAATCCTCATTTGATCCTTAGACTCAACATAATATTGTTTTACACCCTTCTAATATACTTATCATGTATTTTTGTTCATTATGACTACCTATTTAAATAACTTTCTGTTAGACTATAATCTCCATGAGGGCAGGGAATATGTCTTATTTCTACCAGTTTTAAATCAGATGTGTGGCACAATAGTAAGCACTTAGCAAATATATTTTGAATAACTCAATCAGTAACTTGCCTCTTAGGGGGCTCATATACTATTGGTCCTTAGAACTGAACGTGCAAAATATTCTGCACGGGCGAAAGAGCAGGATTATCATAAGCAAAGCAACAAATTAGAAAGAAATTTGTTAACTGAAGAAAAGTCCTTCTGTGTTTGCTGGAAATTACTGGTGTGACAAGTTATTGCAAAAAAAAAAAAAATTCTAGTAAGAGAAAACATAGGTTAGTCCCTAGGGAGACACTTCATTTAATACTGAAAAGCCAGTCAAAGATACATTTTTTTTCTTATCTTAAAATTCACTTAAGGAAATCCTTCAGTAGTCTGTGGTATCTGTGGGTGTTTAAAAAAACCCAAGTATAGTGATTTTTGTGAATAAGGCCCTATTCTTTACTTAGTTTCCTCTTTCCTATCCCCACCCTCAGGCTTGTAAGCTTAAAATAAATAAAATCTCAGAGTAGTCACGCTTAAATTGTGTCTAGGATAGAGAGCACAAAATAGAAAATGTAACTTTTATATAAGAGTAGAAAACTAAGTTTTCAGTCTCCCTGCAATATTAGAAAAATTGAATACCACACTAATACAAATCACATTTTTTTCAAACCTATTTCTTCAAGATTTGATATACATAAAAATGGGAACTAACCTCCTATGTGAGAGTCAATAAAGTACACCCAGTAGTGGTTTTCTGTGTGATTTGCAATATGACTTTCTGAAAAGCTTTACTCTGATTAGGTTATCAAGAAGAGCATTAGAAAAGCAGTTGCTATTTTAAATCATGGGAAAAAAAGTTTCAAAGATTATTTTTTAAATTGTTATCATTTTAAATAATGTAGCCTCATTTCCAGTATTATTCCAAGATCTGGAAAATAATGCAAAGTGATATAAATTAATCATGCAAATTAGTGTCATTTACTGACCAAAAAAATCTTCATGCCTGAAATGTAATCCTTGTCGTCTCCCCTTCGCAGTCTTCGTCCTCATTCAGGTTTCAGCTCAATTGTCATTTTTTCTGTGAAGGCTTCCGGGAGCCCCCCAGTTAGCATTTTTCCATGCTTCAGTTTTCCTTAAATTCTCCTTATCCATATACAGGTTGTTCCCCCTAGAATAATGTAATCTCTGTGAAGCAAAGCTGGCTTCATATTTGACATAATCCAGTAGTGAGATGAGGTTCAAGATTTTTTTTCCATTCCTTTTGTATTTTCACCTCCTTGAGAAACCATGTATTTGGGTTCCTGCTTCTAACAATTTTGCTGCTGCCAGGGCACATTTCCTCTCTACATTATACTGGGTCCAATCTAGCTGTTTTTCTTATCTTTGGGGTATATGTGTGTGTGTGTGTGTGTGTGTGTGTGTGTGTGTGTGTGTGTGTGTGTGTAAAATTTCTACTTTTCTCCATATGTACATCTGGACCTGTAATATTAGGATCCAAGAGCAGTGGTTTGAAGTCATTTTTGGAAATCTCCATTTTTCATATGTTTGGAGTCCTTCCCTTTTCATCCTTGAAAATCTCTGAGATGACTTTGTGGAGTTGCTGTCTTTTTAAGACATCTTCAAGTAGGTTTTACTCTTCACTGCTTTTTTTAGTTTTATGTATGTGATGACACTGCTCATCGTTTTCCATCATCCTATTAGATAAGTTTTTATAAATGAGCTTGTATTTTAATCTAATGTTGCCCCTGGCAGCCATCTCCCTCTGTTTGGCAAGTAAATCAGATGTTTAGGGAGTAAGACATGTTCTAGATTCAGTGTTGTAGCAATTAATTTATCTTGATTAATCTTCTGGATGAAATTATACTTGGTTTATCATTTCTGTTTTCCCAACTTTGATTCTCAGTTAACTCTTTAGATAATTAAAGATTAGTTTGATTCAATTGTTTATCTTTATTGTTTTCTTGTTACTATACTTGATAATTGGACTTTTAAAAATTTTTACTTCTACTGATCAAAGGTTAGGAAAAAGGGACCCAGAGAACATTAATATCTGCTGACCTATGTGTTTCTATCCTATCTGTACAAAGTCTTTGAGAATCATCTATACAAGAATCAAACATATCCTGGATATTAGTAGAGAAGTAGTATTCTTTCACTAGCGATAGTCAACAATAGGCATCTTGGCTACTCAGTGCAGCAGTGGCCCATTTTTCTCCACAGTGGTCAGGACCATGTCAAAGGCACCACTTTCTCCTGTGTGAGAGTCTTCCAGCATGGGAAGGTGGAGATCATTGCTAATAACCAAGGAAACAGGACCACCCCTAGCTACATTGCCTTCACCAACACCGAACGTTTAATCGGTGATGCTGCTAAGAATCAAGTTGCAATGAACCCCATCAACACAGTTTTTGATACCAAATGTCTAATTGGTTGGAGATTTGATGATGCAGTTGTACAGTCAGATATGAAGCACTGGCCTTTTATGGTGGTAAATGACACAGGGAGGCCTAAGGTCCAAGTGGAGTACAGTGGGGACACCAAAAGTTTCTGTCTAGAAGAAGCGTCTTCTATGGTCTTGACCAAGATGAAAGAAATTGCTGAAGCTTACCTTGGGAAGACTGTCACAAATGCCATAGTCATAGTACCAGCTTATTTCAATGATTCCCAACATCAGGCCACCCAAGATGCTGGAACCATCACTGGTCTCAGTGTACTATGAATCATCAATGAGCCAACTGCTGCTGCTACTGCTTATAGCTTCAACAAAAAGGTTGATGCTGAGAGAAATGTGTTGATCTTTGACCTTGGAGGTGGTACTTTTTGATGTCTCCATTCTTACAATCGAAGATGGCATCTTTGAGGTCAAGTCCATGGCTGGGGATGCTCACCTGATTGGGGAGGACTTTGACAACCAAATGGTCAACCATTTCATTCCCAAGTTTAAGCGAAAGCACAGGAAGGGCATCATTGAGAACAAGAGGGTTGTTTGCCATCTTCACACCATTTGTGAATGTGTAAAACGCACCCTCTTCTCTAGTACTCAGGCCAGCATTGAGATTGACTGCTTCTATGAAGGTATCAACTTCTATACATCAGTCACCCAAATCCGTTTCAAAGAACTGAAATCTGATCTCTTCCATAGCACTGGACCCGGTAGAAAAGGTTTTAAGAGATTCCAAGCCAGCTAAATCACAGATTCATGACATTGTCCTGGTGGGTGGTTCCACTCAAATTCCCAAAATCTGGAAGCTTCTGCAAGACTTCTTCAATGGCAATGAGTTCAACAAGAATTTCAATCCTGATGAGGCTGTTGCTTATGGTGCAGCTGTCCAGGCTGCCATTTTGTCTGGAGATATATCTGAGAATGTGCAGGACTTGTTGCTGTTGGATGTCACTCCTCTTTCCCTTGTAATTGAAACTGCTGGTGGAGTTATGACTGCTCTGGTCAAATGTAATACCACCATCCACACCAAGCAGACACAAACCTTTCCCACCTATTCGGACAACCAGCTTGCTGTGCTTATTCAGGTTTATGAAGGTGAGAGAGCAATGACAAAGGATAACAACCAGCTTGGCAAATTTGAGCTTGCAGGAATCCCCCTCAGCACCCAGATTGAAATCACATTTGACACTGATGCAAATGGCATTCTTAATGTTTCTGCTGTGGATAAGAGCACAGGCAAGGAGAACAAGATCACCATCACCAGTGATAAAGGACGTCTGAGCAGAAAAGACATTGACCGTAGGTCCAGGAGGCTGAAGATGAGAAGCAGAGAGACAAGGTGTCTTCCAAGAATTCTCTTGAATCTTATGCTTTAACAATGAAGGCTACAGTGGAGGATAAAAAAGTGCAAAACAAAATTGGTGAAGAGGACAAACAGAAGGTCCTTGACAAATGTAACGAAATAGTCAACTGTCTGGATAAGAACAAGACTGCTGAGAAGGAAGAATTTGAGCATTAGTAAAAAGACTTGGAGAAGGTCCGCAACCCCATCATTACTAAACTGTACCAGAGCGCAGGGGGCATGCCAGGAGGCAGGCCTGGTGGGTTCCCAGAGGGTGGAGCAACCTCATTTGGAGGTGTTTCTTCTAGACCCACCATTGAAGAGGTGAACTAAACAATAGAAGAGAGAGCATTCCACACAGTTTTCCAAAAATTGAAGAACTCAAAATCTGTAGCCAAGACAGTAGCAGTTTAAAAGTAACATTTAAGCTACTGTGTAAATCTGGGCATTCTGAATACTTGAATGTGTGCAGAGGGAGAGAAGTGAACAACATTGCACTTTATCAGTACTGTAAACAAGTGGAAATGCAATTCTTGTCCTGGAGAATAAAAACTATTTAAAATTGGCACCATAAAAAAAAAATGACCATTTCACAGTAATCTGAGAAATATAGGGAATATAAAATCTTACATACCTTTAGTTTGGTAACCTAAACTAATTAGTTTAGTTTGACCATGAAAAAACATTTGACTTAGTTAAGCCAAATGCTATCTTATAAGCTCTTGTTCAACAAGTTATCTCCCAAATGGACAGAGATAGATGGGATCTGAATCATTGGAAGGACATCCGTATCTCTAGCACCTAGAACAGTGATTTTTATGCTGATGATGAATAAATTTTTGTGGAGTTGAGATCATAGGACTAGAAGGAGATTTGGAGATCATTTAGTATAGTTTCTTCATTTTTTATATGCAGAAAGTTGGGTCCAAAGAGATTAGCAATTTGATTATAGTCGTAAGAGTTAATCTCTAAAACTCAGGTTACCTAAGGATTGTAATTAAGAAATGTTCAAGTGAATCTGAAAGGATGTGAAGAAAAATGCTAAATCTAGAATCAACATTTCCATGAAATCAGTTTGTTAGAAACAAATAAGCCAAATGGTGAAGTTGTGGTTGTAATTATCACTTGTTTGATAGGTACTCCTGGCCAGCCTTATGTTCCATGGCTCAAAGGGATCAGGAAATGGGGATGGAGCTCAGCATATCGGATTGTCCTAAAATGTTTATTGCAGAGTTGTGGATTGAATTATTTTTACATATCCCTCCTTTTGTTTTCATTTTGTATATTAACTTGTTTCTACTAGTAATGAACAGACATAACTATCAGAAAAGTTTCTGAACGATCAATGTATTCCACAGATGCTTGGAGGTATTCAATCTGATTTTGAGGTTTGTTTTTCTAAACTGTGTAATACCTCATTTATAAATTCAACGACATTAGCCCATGTCACCAGTTAGGTTCTTTATTCTCATAGCAGTGGACCCATCCCCTCCTTACTTTACTCATTGTACAATGTAGAACTTCCTTTTTAAAGGCTCTTTGTTGTTGTTCATAGCATTTTTTTTTTTGCAAGCTTTGTCTCATTCCAAACTTGACTTTCTGTAGCAGTTTGGAAATATCTGTGGATTCAATACCTAAGAATCTGAACTCAGCATATGATGTTCTGCATGACCCTTTAAATGCTTCCTCCCTTTCTTTATCAAAATAGTTTGAAATTGTGTCATCAGTAGAATCAGCTTTGCTATTAAAGACTTGGGCTGTGTTATCATGCTTATCTTTTTCTGAGTTTGTGATCTGTTCTCCTAAAGACCTTGCCTGATGTATCTCTCTTAATATAAATTCTACACCATTGGAGCCAATTTCTCCCAAGGTTGCTATTTTATCAATTTGAACTACCACTTCCTTTTTGTTGGTCAGGTCAGCAACTTCCTACAAATTGTCCTCTATCTTATGAAAAATGAAATTATTAGCAGAGCTTTGTCCATTGTCTTTTCTTAGAACTTCCTTTAGGGTTGCCCCAGGAAAATTCTCAGCATTAACTTCAAAAAATTGTCATAATTAGGGATAGGGTGGAAGTGCAGGGAAGGAAGGCCGCTAATGTCTAGAATTTTTAAATGATTGTTGAAGATTTATTTCAGGAAAAGTTCATTTTTATACTTGGTTTTTTAACTATCTTTCTTATTTCTCAAATTGATCTAATTTGCAAGTGAAAAAATAATGATAGTTTCATCTCTTCCATTTAAATTTAGAACCATAAAATAGATTACATTAGGAAATTAAACAGAATAAATGTAAATACTAATGAGAAATTAAACATTAATTAGCTTAAGAAATTTGCATTTGATTGTATGCTCACTTAGTTTTACTTTAAAATTTTAAAAGGCTAGCAAAAAAGCATTGACTCTTTTGGTAGGTTTTTATATTCGCATCTTCAAGAAGTGTGACAAGGAGAGAGTAGAAAACTCTGAACTGATCACAAGGGATGGCTGAGTCCACTCTGGTGGACAAATATTTGCCTTAATTATTTCACAGGTCTCTGCTGAGAATGAAATGACATAATGCATTTAATAAATATAGTTTGAAAATTGGAAAATATTATACAGATAAAAGGTACTGTTATCATCTTCACTAGAACTTACTGAGCACATAAATAAAATACAAGAAAGAATACATCCTAGAAATGCATTTTAGTGCATTCTAAAAGATTTCAAGCTTCCTGAACTATTTGGTTGCTCTCCTCTAAGCTGCTCATTTTCTCTTCTGATTTGGTCTGTTGGTATTATGACTTCTTAACATATTAAATTACAAAGCCCCTGCTCTTGACAGCTTGAGGAAGTCAGCAGAGTACATGGGTGATCCATCAGTTATTTCTCACCTTCAAAACATCACCAGACCACCATTTTCTGGTCATACATTTCTTTCAGACATCTTTTATCCCCTTTCAAGTCTGTAATTCCCACTTTGTAATGTATTACAGTATATTCACACACAGCATGCACCTTGTGAGTGATACTCATTCTCACTTCTTTGGATACCAAGTCTTGCACCTATTCTTTTAACATGTGAACAATGTTAATATTAAAAAAGTGGACTTTCTTTTTTTCTGGGAGAAGTTTGTGGTCATTAAAAGAATATTGCATTTTCCATAGGCAATCCAATCTAATCTCCTTGCCCTCTTTTTTTCAGCCCCAAATGGGTATTTCTCCAGCATTTTAAACAAAACGAAAAATACTCTGGTTTTTATTTCACTTCAGTAGTTAATAGGGTTAGCAAAAAGGAATAGTTTCCTACCTTTTTATTAATTGCTGATGTAATTGGTTGAACTATTGAATCTCTGCTCTACTTATTGGAATGATACTGTCAGAGTAACATCATCATCTAGCTAGAGTTATAGTTGTTTTAGGTTTTTCATTTTGAGGTGGGTTTTTTTTTAATGTCTTGGATTTTCTGGTTTAAAGTTTAATTGCTTATTTAGTACCACCATCATTATGTTCATTATCTCTAGTTAGTAGTTAGCATCTTGTACTCATTCTTCCAAATTCCAGGTATAAATTTTTTGTTTTTGTTTGCTGAAGGAATTTTTATTGTAATTAATTCAGATCTTAACTTCTGAAAAAGAGATGGAAATTTTTATTTTTTTATATTTTTATTTACATTATTGTTACTATGGTTAATTAATATTATCAAAAAATAGAGTGGGAATGTCTTGGGGAAGTATTCTGGAGATGCTCAATGAAACACTGAATGAGCCCCTAACTGTAGGTGATGTTTTCAAAGAGATTCCTGTTTTTGTTCTGGATTGAACCAGATGATTTCTGTGGTCCCTTCCAACCCTAAGATTTTCAAATTCCAGAAATTATAGTATTTAATTTCTTTTTTTAACCTAACCTAATAAGATCAAATTCATTTGAAAGAGATCTAAATGGAATGCCTTCTGCAGAGATAGTCAAATATGATCTCCTTTATTTGTGCATAACTGAAAAAAAAATCTCACCTTGGTCAACCAAATCATTTGCCACTATCTTAATAGCCAGGTCACATTGATAAATAGTGGTTGTTCATATTTTCAAATTAATTGGAACAGAAAAGCCAGTTAAGAGGAAGTAGAATGCTGGATGGAGAGGGGAAGGGGGCACTAGGGAATGGGTATTAACCAGACCTCCTTTCTTCTGCTAAGAGAGTAAAAAAAAAGAGGGAGAAAGATCATAAACTGCATCTTTATGTGAGTTAGAATGATCTTCATAACATCAATTATGAGCCATTAAATACTTGATTTCAATGCATGATATGAAAATAGTAAATACAGAAACATAAATTGAAGAAACATCTCACAGATCCTTTTGGAAGACTGGCTGCCAGGAGAAGTATCATTTCTTTGGTTACTGCTAAAAATTCTTTTCATATTGCACCTTCATTTAAAATACTGTCAGAAGTCAGTTTCTCCTGGGATTGATGAAAGTTCACAGGCTGCTAGATATATTAAAAATAGAAATGGTCAAATCACAGTGTCATTTTCACTACTTTTCCTAAAATACTAAATGAGGAAATAGTCTTTATGCACTTTGCAATTTTTCATTCAAATTCCTTATCCAAAAAAGTTTCATTTTGATTTTAAGAGGAAACCACTAATTAGCATGTGGTATATGGTTCCTTATGGGGGAGGAGTATCCTAGAAAGCTGTTATAAGCTAATGTATTCTACATTTTCATTTCCAACCTACACATCTTTATAAATTTGTCCTTGGAAATTAGCTTTTATTTGACACCCATGATTCATCCCCCAAAAAACTAACCAGCTTTAAATGTCATTGTCAGTAATGAGTTTAAATATAACTGATAAGCGCTGCGGCGTTTATTATGGTCATTACAACTGATAAAACATTTTACAAGTCACCAATGTCCTAGAGACACAAAGTATCAAAGATGAAGATGTAATCCATGTCTTCAAGGCGTTTTCAGTCTAGATTAAATAAGGATTAAAGCTAAGACTTTCTTTTTCAGTTCAGTGATTTCATTGTTACTCTTCCATTGAATTATTATGTATTAAATAAAATTATTACTGAGCTTCAAAATATTTCAAAATATAATTGTTCATTAAAATACAGTGAAACTCAGAATAAAAATAATTTGAAAGTAAAAATGACTTTTAATCATTTCATTGTAATCCACTCAGAATATTCCATTAATCTACTCAGCATTTATTAGATATCTACTGTTAGATACCTCTTCTGTGAGGAGCACCTAGGTGGTACAGTGGATAGAGCACCAGGGCAGGAGTCAGGAGGACTTGAGTCCAAATCTCACCTCAGACACTTGACACTCACTAGCTCTGTGACCTTGGGCAAGTCACTTAACCCCAAATGCCTCATCCTGGGTCATCTCCAGTCATCCTGATGAATATCTGGTCGTTGGATTCAGAGAAGTGAGGCTGGTGACCTGCACAGCCCTCCTTCACTCAAAAAACAAAAGTCAAGGTCAAGTCATGTCATCATTTCTCTGATGTCATGGTCTTCTTTGGCAACGAAGGACAAACACATACCTCTTCTGTGATAGAGACTGGAGAAGGTAGAATTATAACAAAAGACAGGGTCACTTGGCCCTTTAGGAGAGCACTTTAGAAATGTGAGTTTACTTTGATTAAGGTTTGCAAAAATGCTTTCTTCAGAACAACCCTGTGAAGTAGATAGTGCATGTAATGATAACCCATTTTATAGTGGAGGATACTGTGGCTTGGAAAGGTGAAATAACTTTTCCACTGTCTTTCAATTATGTGTTCTGATGAGGGCAGAGTATAGAGAAAGTATTATAACTCTGGTTTGAAACCATATCCCTCTTTAAAAAGAAACGGGTGATAAGAGAGGAACATTCTTAACCCGTTCATCTATATTTAATGTGATTTGCTTCTATGCTATATTTTAAAAATATTTTTTCTTTTATTCTTTCCCCTCTTCATTATCCACTCTCTAAAATGGAGTTTGTTTTTCTTATGACTTAAATCTATATTCTGTACTCATCCCCTCTCTTTTCTCCCTGTTCTTGTCTTATTCCCTCTTTAGTTTAATAGATTTGTACACCAAAGTGTGTGTGCTCAGCCTTTCTTTGGTTTAAATAAATCATCTAATTCAGATGATTCTTATTTACTTTGCCCCCTCCTAACCTACTTCTCCATGTTTGCATAGTCTGTTCGCATGTCCTAATTAGATGAGATAGTAAGTTTAATTTCCCTTTCCTCCTTTCTTCCCTTATATGTTCCTTTTTTCCTTCCCTCTTTGTCTCTTAAAAATATCAAAATTTAAGAAAAGTGCTTTTCCTAGGCCTTGTCATATTTATTTACTTTGTGACGGTCAAAGACAGAATTCTGAGGGGAAACCCATTTCTTCTCTCCTTTTATCACCATAAAGAACTCCTAGTTGCTCAAAAGTATTTAAATTTCCAGGCTTCTTTTGACTCCTTTGTTTGCATTTGAAAATATCTATTCAACTCTGACCTCTTCACCAGGAACACTTGGAAGTGTTTTATTGCATTTAATCTCCATTATCCCCTCCCCTCTCACCCTCATAAGATTATCCTCACTTTTGCCGAGTGAGAAATTCTTAGTTGTAAGTCTGTATCTTCTAGCTTTTGAAATAATCTGTTCCAAGCTAGCCTCTCTTTTTGTAGCCTGATATCACATTATGAAATTGGTTGTGTCTCCTGGTACTCTTTAAATTGCCTAAATTGTATGCATATAAATTACTTACCCGTTTGAGCCTCAGTTTCTTCACCAGTAAAATAGAAATTTTGGACTAGATGATCTCAGAGGTCCCTTCCATCCCTGAATTTACATGGTGTTATTATTCTGTGAAATATATATTTAGAGTTTAAAAATGTAATATTATATCTCTATATGTATTTATATTTTAAGAGTGTTTTTGTACATATACATACATAACATAAGTACACATATAATTTAAAAGTGTAACATTAGAAACATTTTCTAGTATTTAGCAGTCCAGATGGGCATGTGTGTGTGTGTATGTGTAGATTTTTTTAACATCTATGCATCTTCTAGGAATTATGCATAAAAACTTCTTTTCTATATTGAGACTGTATTTCAGGACTTAAAATAAATGTCAGTGCTTCTTAATATACCTGTGTAATTTTTGTTCTTTATTTGGAAAGCATATTCATGATTTTTCTCGTTCATTCCTATAACCACCAACCACCACCACCAATAAAGACTTTCTCTATCATATACTATTTTTAAAATTCATCTTTATTCATTTTAATTCTTTAAAAAGAAAATCTTTCTTCCTTCAGGTTCTCTATCCCTACCCTTCTGAAATTCTATGCAAATTGTTTTGCTTGTTTTTGTGTAGTCTCTAACTTTTTACTCGTTTTTTTTTTTGCTACCTCACTAAGTGATCTCAAATTTATCGTAATATCCCTTGTATCTAGTTTTAAATGCATTTAACTTTAGTAATTTCTTTGGAGGAGCATAAATGTAAAATAGCTAAACAATAAGGCCTGGACCCGTGATTTAATCATACAGGGAATTACTAAGTAAGGAAATGGCTACCAGTATCTTCTGTCTATATGTTTCTTAGAGTATCAAGATGCGTAGTAACTTTTCCAGGCTCGCATGACCAGCCAATATATGTTGGAGGCAAGATCTGAACCCAGATATTCCAGATCTCAACGCAGCCTCCTATTCCCTCTACCATGCCAAACCTGAACTCTAGCATCCTTTCTAAGATGGCAGAAGCCCTAAAATTGTAGTCAGGCAGACAATACTTAATAAGCATTATCCGCTGTGCTTTTTAAAAATCGGGTTCTACCATTGTTTAGGTTGTACCAGAATATATTCAACTTATGATACTTTGATACCTAAGGCTATATCTTAATGGTAGTTATTTTAGATCTGAATTTTAATGATTAAATGCTTATGGATTTTTATGTGAAGTGATATAAAGCAGTTGGTAGGTCCCTTTCTCAAGACCATTCTTTCCTTAGGGCATCCTTTCAGTTCAGAATGATATAGCCCTTTTCAGTCCTTTCAATTGTGTCTGTATCTTCATGACTCCATTTAGGGTTTTCTTGGCAAAGATACTGGAGTGATTTTCTATTTCCTTCTCCAGATGATTTTACAGATTAAGAAACTGAGGCAAACAGGGTTTAGTGACGTGTCAAGGGTCACACAATAAGTGTCTAAGGCCAGATTTGAACTGGGGAAGATGAGTTTTCCTGACTTCGCACTTGGTACTCTATCCCCTGTGCCACCTAGCTGCTATGTAGATATCACATGCACAAGCTCTGTGTTCCTGCTAAACAGCTAGGTACTATCACTTAAACCCTCCAGGTGCCCATTTTCTTCTTTGTAAAATGAGATTTGAACAGTTGTTCTTCAAGGTTCTAAATGCTACCATCCTAGTTTATGCTATAGTACTCAACTTCTTAATATACATCTGAGACATAGATTATGTACCATCAGCATCATAATTATGACATTTAAGCGAAGTTTTGTGGGTTACTCTGGAAGATGAATGACCTGAAGTTGCAAGTTGACATTCAATATATAATTATAACACTGAAATACATAAGTAGAATACAGTATGTCTCGATAGTATAGTTTCTCTGGGTCAATTGCATCATGAATGGAGTATATTACTATCCAAGGTTTGGGGGGAGGTTTGTATGGCTAATTCTGTGGATTTCGGAATCATATTAAATAACATTCTCCAAGGGGCAAGCTAAGAGCCTGTAGCATCTCTCCTTAGTCATAAGAGTTGGCAGCAAAAAATGTTTTATGTAGTATGTAACATAGAACAATATGGTCTAGCAGCTTGAAGAACATAGCAGAAACTGGCTCCATCAAAGAGGGAATAATGCACAATTAGCATTGAGTCATCACATATCTTATGTGTTGTTTGTGGGCAGCCATCCCTCTAGGATGGAATTCTGAATATCAAAAGTGCTGTCAATTACCTTTGTTGATTAGAGACATTGTCCATTCATATAGTGATACTTACATGAGAATATTATAACAGTGATGATTACCTAGCAGTGTTTGCCTTAAATGAAAGTATACTTGCTTTTAAAACATAAGCAGATAAGTAGGGATAGGGGTGGCATTTTTGTCTTTGTTTTAAAAATAGTGGTCCAACTTTTGATCATGCTGTAGTTGACTTTAACATGACTTTTATTTAATTATTTAGACTTGATTGACTTCAGTGTCAATGTTTTGTTTTGGTTTGAAGTGTTCACCTTATTGCTATTCACATAAATTCTGAGTTCCTTAGCAATAATTTCAGAGAGGGACCCTTTAGCCATCTGTTAAGTATAAAATAAGCATATTTCCATCCCCATTCCTTTAGACCAAAAGTGTCAGGCACATAGTTCACAGCATTCCCATAGCCCAAAACAGATTAAAATGTAATTGGGAAATATTTAAGAAAACAAATAAAGCACAGAATATGTGGTTTTCTAAGTCAGTATGTGACCCACAGGAATTCTTAGGTATGGTTTAATGCCCCCCTATTTCTATTTGATTTTGACATTACTACTCTATCCCTCCTATTTTCACTCTTCTCTGTCTCTTTGGACACGGAGGACTTGTTGGAGAGTATGCTTTGGTTGCCGCTACTTCAACTTCAAAGAGCAAAATGGGACAACCAAGGTTACAAATGTTGACTAAAAGTTAAAAAGCATTTAATTAAGAATTTCATTTTTATTTAAAAAGAAAAAAATGGCTTTTTAATTAGACTTTTGCTATATTTCTACTTGTACTTTTTTATGTAATTCAAGAAGAAAACTGTCAAGTAAATTTTGAAAATTGAAATGGCAAAATCTTTTCAGGAAGTTGTTTGAACTCAGTGCTGTATTGTTTTCTGAGTGACCCAAAGCATAATAGCAAATGAAAAATAGAAGCCAACATTATAAATAAAATTTGCTGCTCAATCATGTTTTACTTTATTTTGTTTTCAGACCTATTTTGACTTGGCTGTAATGACAAGTTAGGTTGTAATTCTTCAGCAGTCACCCTATATCCAGTAAGGTGAGATCATCTAGTTAATACACCACATTAGTAGACAAAATTTTACTTTAACTCACCCCAAGCTAGACGTATCAAGGCAGCAAATGAGGAACAAACCCAGAAAATATGTTTTCTTAGATGTTCCTTCAGGGAGCTGTAGGGGTTAACTTGTCCTTGGGAACTTTCAGATCATTTCAATTTCTGTCCTGAGGCAATCTCAGTATGGGGTTTGTATTTGGTGAGAGATGGGAGGATGGAGTTAGATTCACTAATATATGCACGAATGATTATTGATAGTTATGAATCTAGCCTCAGACTATAATAATATCAGTGGAAAAAATCCTGGAATTGTATCTGTTTAAATTTAAACTTCAGACTTTTACATTTCACTAATTCCTCAGGCTTTTAAAAGTATCTTTCTCTTGAATAGTGGCACCCTATTAAGTAATTCATTTGTTAAACTAATTCTTTCATATAGTGATGTTAACATATAAATATGTTTTTCCTCTTTGAATATTTTCAATTTTACATATATTTGTAAGTATATATGCTTATATCTACTTGTGTATATACATACATATATACATCCACATGTGTATGCATGCTCATATATCGTTATGCATGCATTTTGATGCTACAAAATGGATAATGAGTTAAACTCAGATTAAAATAGGAGTAGAAGGGTAGGCTAGATTATCTTCAAGAAAAAGAAATTATTTTAATAACCCTAAACTTCTCCCAGAAATTTTGATCCATTCATAAAAATTGCCTAATTCATTATTTAGAATGGCTGGTTGTGTTTTAAAATAATAAATAGCACCTAAGCTTTCCTCATCTGGGAAGCATATAGAAAGTACGCTGTGTATAATTCTGAGGTTCTATTACCTCATTAAATCTAGTTTGTTTTACTAATCCATCATACACACATACACATTCACACAAGCTCAAGAGGTTACCTAATTGTGTGGCATACTTGGGGCAACAGACATGCATCATCCACTTGGTTTTTTCTTTGTGGGTGGTTACACTAAGCTTTTTGCATATATGTGTACTTCTTCCATCTTTTTAGTACTAATATTCTACCATATTTGTTGCATGGTACGAGTCATGAAACCCTGTAGTCTCTGAAGAATCAAGAATTATTCAATGAAATTCATAGTTTCTGAGTCACCCAAGTATCATGCAGAGACAATATGGATGTACAGAATGGCTATCAGGTGACAACATATGACAGATAAGTGTGTTGGTTCTTTGTTGCCAAAGAAGACGATATCATCAGAAAAATGATGACGTTACTTGCACTTGACTTTATTTTGAGTGAGGGAGAGCTATGCAGGTCACCAGCCTCACTTCTCCTCCAGAGCCATCTGAATCCAGTCAATACATATTCATCAGGATGACTGGAGATGACCCGGGATGAGGTAATTGGGGTTAAGGGACTTGCCCAAGGTCACACAGCTAGAGCGTGTCAAGTGTCTGAGGTGAGATTTGAACTGAGGTCCTCCTGACTCCTGACCTGGTGCTCTATCCACTGCATCACCTAGCTGCCCCTCAACAGATAGAAGAAGAAGAGCTTTGAAGAAGAGCCAGTGTAAGAGTTGCTGTCTGAGAAATGCTGACCAGAAATAATGATGGAAAGCAAGGGACCATTGGTGGATAGCCTGTGGGCTT
Organism: Potorous gilbertii; assembly: GCA_028658325.1. Lineage (NCBI taxonomy): Eukaryota > Metazoa > Chordata > Mammalia > Diprotodontia > Potoroidae > Potorous > Potorous gilbertii. The sequence goes on from CM053772.1 coordinate 160,061,234, forward strand.
CATTGGTATTCTCAGGATGTCTGAAGAAAGCAAGGAAGACATCAGGTACATTGTGTGTACTTAATATGGCCATGGACGAGAATCACACACAAGAGTGGTCATGGATCTGACATGATCAATGTCATTAGAAGAAACTTCCAAATCAGTGACATCACAGATTCATTTGATGATTCAGACTAGAATGAAACTGCTTGTAAGTATTGCCTGAACATGCTCATTTAAACCGCAATTTCAGAACTGGAAGAATAAACAATTTTAGATGGAAATCTAAATTGTTACAAATGGGAAAAAAAGGACATGGATGAGCTTGAAGAATAACCAGAGGATGGTGGAAGGCCTTAAGATCATGTTCTAGGTAGAAGGAACTAGGTGTTTTTATCTTGTAGAAGGAAGGGAACTGTCTTCAAGTATTTGACAGGTTGTCACTTGCATTAGATTTCTTCTGCTGTGCATAGAGGAGAAAGCAAAGTACATTAGGGAAGGCTGCAAAGAGGCAAATTTAAACTTGATTGGAAAGACAAGATTCCCAACAGTATATTGAATCTAGTGGGAATGGGCTGATTTGGGAGGCTGTCAATTCTGACTCACTGGTCCAAGTAGAAAACTTAATGACCATTTATCAGACATGTTGTGGAGGCGATCCTTGTTTGGATAGCGATTAGACAAGATGGCCCCTGAAGGTGTTTTCCAACTCAGAGACTTTGTGAAATATTGTAAATGGAAACAATATATAGAAAAGTAGTTTTTCAAAAACATTTACTTCACCAATATCCTTTCACTTTTCCTTTCTAATGATTGATGTTGATCCTTTGTTTTATCCACAAGATTTAAGTCTGAAAAGACATCATCTGAACATAAAACCAGTGTATTTGGGCCATTGGGCAGGGAATCAAGGAATCCAAGCATGAAGGCTACACACTGCCTAGAGAATTAAATGGATTGGAAAAGGAGGAAAACATTGGAATGTTCCTTGAAGGCTGTGGATAAATGACGTTATCATCAATATCCTTTATATATAAAACACACCAGAACCTGAGAAACCTAACTTCAGTAATAAACTGCAGTTCCAAAGCACTGACAATTACATATGCTACCCACATCCTGACAGAGGTAATGGACTCAAGATATAGAATGAGATAGGATTTTGGACATGGCCAATGGCAGAGCTTTACTTGACTCTACCTAATTGCTAATGACTTGGTTTTTGCTTGATTCTACCTTTTTGTTATCAGGATTTTCTTCTTTTGTTATTCAGATTCTTTTATGTGGAGGGGTAGAAGGGAACAAAATTAGTATTTGTTAACTGAAATAAATGAACTTAATTTAAAAAATAAACTATACTTAGAAAAGTCACTAGTTAGAGGGATTTTATGCTGTTTTTAATAAACATTATTTTTAAGGACTAAATACCCTAATTTGTCTGTTATATAAATCAATATTTTCATATATTGTATTTGAATAAAGAAGGTCATTTCTATACTGATTTGCTACTCACATGTAGTTTCTCTTTATTATTGCACACCTTCAAGTCAAGGGCTTTTCTTGGTGTTTGGCGAGTTCTGAACAAGCTAACCCTGTTAAGCTGACTGATTGAACATGAAAGGCACAGTAAAAATAAGCTAGGTAATATATTTTCCAGTTCACTGCCTCTTTCTCTTGCCTTATTCACCCCTTTGACCTTGTTTGAACAGTAATGTATCTTCATACAACATTCTTAATGAGACTGTTTACCATGCATACCTAATGAGAGTGTACCTTATATAATAAATTCTCCTCTCCAGCATATTCCTCAGAAAGCAGACCCATTACCTTTTAGAAGAATTAACCTTTTGACTAGAACAGAGGTACCTCCCTTAGTGGACACAATTTTCACATTTCTTGTTTTTTAATTTTTAAGAACGTCACGTTAACATCTGGAACTTTTGCATATATACACCGATCAAGCTTGAGAATAAATATTCTCTAGGAGGAGAAGTTCGTGCCATGTTGGTTTTTAAAGTGCCTGTTTTCCCCCTTAAGAGTGCTGATTTCTCTTTTTAGACAATTTACTTATCTGGGTTAATGAGACACTAGAATATGAACTCCTTGCAGGAAGGGGTTGTATCCTTTATGTGTCCCTAGCACTTACCAAATGCTGGGCACATAATATGTATTTAATAAATGTTTGTTTACTGATGTAGAGCTATTTGACAAAAAGAATAACACAGAAACTTTACAGTAGCACAGAATGGCAAGGTCTCTTTCCTTCCCTATATCCTTTCTTTCCCGTAAACCCTTCATAATTGCAAACAGGAGAGTTTGCAAATCTGGATTTGCTTGCTCTCCAAACCAACAAGAAGAAAAAGACCTGTATAATCCACAAACCGGGTAACATTTCAATAATCAAAAAACTGGCATTATCTTAGGGAAAAGAAGCAAATTGGAGATTAAAAAAACATCTTATGTCTTGGTAAGTTTTACATAACAAAATGTGCGGATTATTATGGTTTCCTATGTTGCATATTTTGCTCAATTGCAGTAGAAAGGACAGTGGGCTGTGTACTTGGTAAATGTTGTTTTGGGAGAAAGTGAAACTCCTAGAAAACAAAGAATCCATTGGAGATAGGAGGGTATATAAAAAAGTTGGAGAATTCATCTAGGAAGGAGAGAAATAAGCCTAGACTAAGACCTCTACCAAAGTAAAGAATCACAGAGCTGTAGAAGGAGGGGATTGAATGCTTTTTGGTGAAGATAGCCGTGATACTATTGGCTGTGGGCAGAGCAAGCATCTCTTGTGCTCTGGGAAGCTCCTACTTCCAAATTAAAAGTCCAGACATGGCCCCCAGTAATCCTCAAAGCCCCACCCAAGGAGGGTATCATCTGTAACTTACTCTGTAAGCTCACTCTGTCCCATGTTTTGCCATTTCAAGAAATTTCTTCTCAGACTCTTAACTCATAATATTCTTTTCCTATATATCTGTACACCCTAGCCAAATCTGAGCAAAACAGACTTCTACATAATTTTGAGGGTATGAAACCTGTTACATATTTAGTGTGGGGGAAAAGATTAATTCAGCTTTCGGAAGTTTATTTCAGTCTGATTGTCCATGTGGTTAAAACACTTCAAAACCTACATTCTGAAAAGTTGTATTTGGTTGAACAAATATTTGTCAGGTGCCTACTATGTGCAAAGTACTGTGCTAGGAAATGAGGATACAAAGACAAAAAACCAAAAGAGACCATGCCCCTACGGAGCTTACATGGTACCAGAAGATACATCATCCTTCAAAAAGCACAAGGCCTTTGGAGAGCATGGTAGGTATATGTAACTGTGGTGATGAGGGAAAATATAGTGGAAGAGAAGGCATCAGAGCCAAGCCTTAAAGAGAGAGACAGACTGCAAGGTGGAGAAAAGACGGCAAAAAGCATTTCAGGCTTGAGTTACTACAACCTGGGCAGGATGCACATAGGTAAAATACGGATTTCAAAGAGCCATTAGTAATCCTGTTTGGCTAAAGCCCGCCATGGTGCAGCAGCAGGAGCTCTGCCACTACAGTTAAGACCTAGAGTTGTAATCTTCTCTCTAATACCTCCTGCCTGCATGACCTTAGGCTAATCAACCTCCCTGGACTTCAGGTTCCTCATCCTTATCTCGCCACTGAATCCAGATGACTCCAGAGCAGAAGGCGAGGCTGGTGACTCCTCACAGCCCTGCCTCATTTTATATCTAATTCATGTTATAGTCATGGCAGCACCTTCCCGGTGTCCTGGTTTTCTTCAAAAGCCAAGGACAAACCACAACCTATAAAATGGGAGCATTAGAATAGATCGCTCTGAGGTCCCTTCAGGATCTAGATTTGTAATTCTAAAATTGAGTGACTAATGCAAAATCATTATCTAAAGATAAGTTGGAGCCAGATTGTGGAAAGACTTAAATTTTGCAAATTGATTTCTATGTTTATTCTTCAACCCACTATTAAAAGTATAAGAATCTTTTTAAAAAAATAGATTTTAATGAGTAGAATCAAGAGAAAGTTGAACATGGTAACAGCACGATTGTTCTAAGGACAACTTTGAACAGCTGAGTCATTTTGAGTATTATGAATACTCAAATCAGCTACAAAGGAGCTGTGAAAGAAGATGCTGTCCACATTCAGAGAAAGAACTGATAAATACAAGTATGTGTGGTATGGTTTTACACACACACATGCATGTACACGCACACATACATACATATAATTGTATCTAATGATAGCCTTCTCTAGGCTGGTGTAGGAAGGGGGGCAGGGAAGTACACAGCAGAGAACAGAAGAAAACTTGGAAAGACATAAAAGGAGGGTAGCTAAAGACAACGTATAGTATTTGTTTATTAGTTTTTCAAAAAAAAGGTGTGAAATGGAAATTCATGGTTTTATATTGAATCTTTTAATATTGTGCTGTGTCCACAGAAATGAATAAAAATTTTAAAAACTGATTTTATTATCTTTTAATCAATTAGTATCTTATCTTTTATGTTAATATTGATACCTTTTGTTTTTATATTGTATGTATTTCTCCTTTTATCATCCACCATCTTGCCTCCCAGAAAATCCTCCCTTATAAAAGCAAATCAATTTTTTTTTTTAACTTTAAGATTCATTCCTGTTATTCAGAGACACAGCTGAGGTAGGGAAAAAGTATATGATTTGCCAAGTATTCTCAGCATAAGAATTACCACGTGGAAAAACCTCCATTTCCATTATAAATAAAATGATAGGATTATTTCAGGGTGGTGATTGTTTTTTAAATTTCTCTTTCTTCTCCCTGCAAATCCACAGCCAATTAAGAGACGACCAAGTGGACCCACCATTTAAGAAGTAATGTTCAGATGATGACATCTCTTCCTGATTGTGAGATTTGTTTATTGAGAGAGGTTTTTATTATAGCATATTTAACTTTTCAGGGTCTCCAGTTCCAATTTTATGTATCTTTCATAATTATAAAAGGAAGGTCTCTGTGCTAATTGTATATAACTATACCTTCTCCTGTAGTTTATATGGGTATAGCATACACATACTCTTATTTGGAAAAAAATCACTGTTGTTTTGGAACTGGTCTTTTTTTGGTCCAATATCATGCCATCCACCAGAAGACCAGGGTCCTACTTGGTTATCTTGTCACTACTCTGATATGACCCCCCTTCCTCCTCTATTTTTAAATGGAGCAGTGAGTTTCTAGTCTGTAGACAGACGTCCAGAGATCATGACTCCTGCCCTAGAACTGAATTATCCCAATGGAGGAATAAGTGAAAACTTAACCTAATCTACTATATCTACCCAATTGTCCAACCCAAACAACACTTCACATCTAGGAATCTACCAGGAAACCAGGACCTATCCAGTCGTCTTGCCACAGAAGTATTCCCATTACCCACTTTCCACCTTTGGCTTTGGCTCAAATTGTTACTGCCACTGCTATTGTGAAAGTTCCCAACTCCCCAGATGAAAGATGCCTTCCCTTGACTCAATACCATCATAGGTGTTGTATCCTTCATCACAACGTAATAAACTCTTTTAAGGGAATGTCTCACTTTTGCATTTGTAACTCTTAAAACCTACTGTTGTACAACGAGTCAATAAGCCTTTATTAAATGCTTTTTATTTTCCAGGTGCAGTGCTAAGCACTGGAGATATAAAGGAAAGCAAGAAAAAAAATTAGTTCCTGATGACAGTAAGCTCACAGTGTAGCTAGGGAGATAACATGCAACTATATACAAATAGAATATATATGAGACAGACTGGAGATGATTAGCTGAGGGAAGGACACCAGCATAGTAGAAGGTGCTTAATAAGTGCTTATTCATTCATTCATACCAGTTCCCTAAAACTTTTACTTATATTCCCCTACTGTAAGATAGGAATACATTCAAACCATCTTTACTACCTTTTGTTTTTCTTAAATGTTTCCAGTGAGAGTTTTCTTATTAATGGTAATGTATTGTAGTGTCTTAGAATACTGCATTCCAAAGAACTTAGAGGAAATTCTCATGATGTCTATGTTAAATTCCATTTACTGTAGTTTCAATCTTTTACTTCTCATCATATCCTCTAGTGGAATAGGGAGCAAGTGTATAATAGCAGTTGTTCTGTATCTTTTCATGCTTTAGAAAATTATCATGATATTCCTCATTTCTTCTCTAGAATAAATCAGCATGGTTCCTTCAGCTTTTGCTCATAGGAGAATTATTTTGTTGTTTTTTTAAGGTAACTTTTTATCTTTCTCTAAGCAGGGTAGATTCACACACAGTTACAAACTGATAGTGTACAAAACCCTATACCAGGATTTGTGGATAGTTACAAAAGGAAGCAGCCTCTATAATACTTCATTCAATAATCAGTTAATCAACAAGTATTTATTAAATGCTTCTCTGTGCCAGACACATTGATATGCCCTATGATTATAAAGAAAAAAAATCTGAAATAGTCATTCACCTGAAAGGGCTTATGTCAGGTAGTTGGGAAAAGAGTAAATATTGTGTAAGTAATATATAAGTAAATACAAACTGAATACAAAATAAATGCAAAGTAACTTTCAGCTTTTCATTCTTTTTTTTTCTTTATTACAAATTCAAACAGGATTTCCTTTGGTTTTCCTTAATTAGTGAGATTTTTCTGTTTGACCAGTTATAACAATTTATAAGTGAAATTCAACTATTTTTGTTTTCCTGACTTATTCTATCTCAGCTGTCCTACCATAAATAAAATGATGCCCTTGGTTTTATTTCTGGCTATTAATCATATTAATAATTAAATCGTTTAATTTTCTTGCTTATTATGAATTTAAATACCAACAAACATGAACGTTTCGATATACAAAGAATAAAAAATATTAAATATGAAACTGAACTTATTTTTACTTATTAAACTTTAAAATAATAAATATAAACATTTAAAATGATAAATGTAAATAATTTGTTTATCTCATTAACTAGCTTTCTTAATTAGTATTATATTTTATATTGTTATATTTATATATAATTATATATATTATATAATATATAATTATATTATAATTAGTATTATAATTTATATTGTGATCTTAAGGGAGGGATAACACAAAGAGACCTGCACCTTCCAAACTTTTGCCATTATAATGAAGGAGATACAGTACAGGGTCCAACTTGAAGAGAAATTCTCTACAGATTGTGAGGTACTCCAATTGCTCCTAGTTATAGATGAGATTGTGCTAATTCCATAAATCCTTGGATATCTGTAATCATTCAGTAGAGTTTGGCCCAACATTCCACATAGAAAGACCAAGGGGATAAGAAATATCTATTGACAATATGATGATATGCAATTGGATGGAATAGTAGGCATATCTAGATAGACGCAACAAATGGACAATGAGTTGGACAGGAACATGATTAGATGGCAGCTCAGTTGGATAGAATGTTAGACGTGGACTCAGACTGGAGTTTACATATGGCCTCAAGTGCTTAGTAACTCTGTGTAACCCTGTCATTTAACCTCTGTTTGCCCTAATTCACTGGAGAAGGACATGGCAAATCATTTCATCATCTTTGCCAAGAAACCTCCAAATGGGGTCATGAAGAGTCAGATACAACTGAAATGAAGGAACAACAATAACCTGGTCTGTAAAATTTTGGATTCACTTAGTATTAATTTAGTGACACATAGCAAATGGTGATAAGTCCTGAAATTTCTTTATACTAATAGTTTAGGTAAAATAAGCATTCTTAGAAAATTTGTAGCCAAAAACGTAGGTGTAGCTAGATGGTCATTCTGTCTATATATTTTTATTTTAAGCTAAGCCAGCTCTTAAAACAGAAGCCAAAAAAAAAAAAAGAGACTAATAAGAGAATAGACTTTTAAAAGAATTAGTATGCACTTATTTTTAAGTATAAGGAATGGGAATTTCGAAAAACAAGTTAACATAAGCAATGAAGAAATTATCAGTAAGATGACAGTGAGGCATTCTTATAATGGAGAGAAATAGACTGTGGGTGTAGAGTGACCTCAAAGGTGCCAGACATGGTCAATTGATGGATTTATTCTTTTTAACTCCATTTTTTATGAGGGAGGGCTCGTGTACAGGTATGGGTAGAGAACAGTGTAAAGAGAACATCAGTAAAACATTTAATTATTTTTAATTGTAAATATGAATAATGCAAAGAAATATGGGAAGACATATATACAAAGCACTTAATAAAGAAAGTAAAATGAAAACAAAATGATTCAATAGGAAGGAAGAGTTCTGGATCCAGCATCAGAGGATCTTGGCTCTGCTATTTACACTGTGTGACTGTGAATTGGTCACTTAACCACTTTGGCCTTCAGTTTTCTTACCTAAAAATGAAAGGGCTGGACTAGATGATAACCTCTGAGGTCTTTTCTAGTTCTACATGTGTGAGCTAAATATAAATGCTAAGTGGGGGGCAGCTCGTTGACCCAATGGATAGAGTTGGGAGGACTTGAGCTCAAATCTAGCCTCAGATACTTACCAGCTGTGTGACCCTGGGCAAGTCACTTAACCTCAACTACCTATTCTCTCTCTCTCTCTCTCTCTCTCTCTCTCTCTCTCTCTCTCTCTCTCTCTCTCTCTCTCTTTCACTTTCTCTGTCTCCCTGTTTCTCTCTCTCTGTCTCTCTTTTCCCCTATATGTGTGTGTATAGTGTATGTGTACATACACAGATTCATACATATGATATATATATATACATATATATAATACACATGCTAAGTGAAACTATGATAATAGCAATAAAATCAAAATAAATTCACAAAAGAGTTCAGAAGGAACATGTGAATTAGTTAAAACTCTGGATGTAGAGTCACAGTAGATTGATGGCCTTGCTGTACCAGTTGCTGGCAGTGTTGATTATGGGTGTCTTTGGCTCCCTGGCCCATGCTTTCCTTATCTACAGAACGAGGAATTTGGCCCAGATCACCTGTAAACTCTAAATTCTGTGGTACTGGAACCTTTATGTAATGGAGCCTTTCAGGGGAGTATCAAGTCTATTGAAATTCCCTAGTCTCTTTGACAAGATCCTAGGAGATCGGTTTTTATAGAAACACTTCCTATTGGAATGTGAGCAAGCCCTACCTGAATACCTTGCTGGTAGGACCCAGGGCTCTCAAGATGATCAGCTTCCTGCTACTTAGGATGATGGGTTATCTTCAAACAACGGCCCCTTCCCCGTTGTACGTTAAAAAATAAGCCGAGAAACCACCTGTCTTGTGCTTCTCTATCATCTGTGTTTCTATTTGACTGTCTTTTTCTACACTTTTCTCTGACTGCCAAGCCTGTGGACAGCAAAGCACTCTTGATGGGGTTGTTTGTTGTTTATTTAGGGAGGGGGACAGAGTGAACCCATGCTTCCTCTCTGGGAGCGCTTGGTTTTAACTTGTCATAGGAGTGCATGGCAGAGGTGGGCACCATGCTGACTCAGACTAAGAGTGGATATGATTTCATACACAGTCCCCCCGAGGAAAATTTGATGATAGCTTAGGTCAGAGGTAGACATGAGGTTGCCTGTGACCTGAGAGGATCATAGGTAGTGTTCTTAAACAACAATTTCCTATGTAAAGAAGGAGGGATTTTTAATTTTCTGGACAGTTTGATAATGAAATTTAGTCTTCTACACAAAGAAGGGAGATGTCCTAGGAAACACCAGAAGCTATATCCTAGGTAAGTTAAGAATTCGAGGGTACCCAAGTATAAGAGTTTGAAGATATAGATGTTTAGACAAAGCAACAGGTTTCTTGATGCATTATGTCCCTTGGAGAAAGAAGTTAGCCCAGCTTAGCACTCCTATGTGGAGTTCAAAGCCAGTGACCTACTAAGACATTGTATTTCCAGTGGAAATGTGATTACTTGTTCAGCATACACAAACTATTTTTGATGTCCAAGCTGATGGGTGGAGGGAAAGGGGTGATTCCTAAACCACCAGGCGGTAGAATGAGTCTTCAGGAGATAACTTTGTAAGAGAGAGAGGTTTTATCCTCGTGTGACCTATTGACAGTTCCAAAAATAGTTCCCTTCCCTAGTGATGTGATAGACCACTTAAGTTCTTCATGTGTTTTTATATATCTCAGTAAACTCCTGAGTTCTTTGAATCGTCTTTTGTGAAACAAAGGCGGTCCTATGCTTGAGGTACATTTGGTACTACAAGTGCTTTTACTAGATGGAGCTGGTGATCCATTTTATCCACATTTGGAAAAAACCTAAACTTTCCAAATGTGGATATATATATATATCTTGAATCTTGGGGTCACTGTAAGTAGGGGCAACGAACCAAAAAGATAAATTGACTCACGGGATCAGCTCCCAGTCTAACCCTGTCTGAGTAAGTCTAGAGCCTTTGGAAGACTGTGAACTGTGAATTACAATTAGATATTTCCCTAGACAAAAATGAAAAATGTATAAGATTATTATACTATTTTTGCATACATTATAGCAAGTCGATTCAGGAGACTGACTACGTACCTAATTCAGCACAACTTTGATTCCTAACTATCCTCCTTATAGAGGAGGTTCGTAAATTTAATGGCATTTTTAAAAGTCTTCTTGGGACAGTGTAAGGATAATTACTAATGTACTTTTCATCCCTCAGGAGCAAACAGTATCTGGAGAGCATAAGAGATAGTAGAAGAGAGGTATAGAAAATACAAATAAATTATAAATAAATAAATATGGATTATCACCTCATTATTAAATACCCCAAATATATTCAGAAAAATATTTCATAAAGTTAAATATAACTGAGAAATTAAAAACTTCCTGGTTTTCTCTTTTGTTTGCTCTATAAATTTAGGTCATAAATTTTACATGCAACATATTATATTGATTTTAAAAAAAACACTGGCTCTGGAGTCAAGGGACCTGGGATCAAATGCTGCCTCTGGCCCTTACTACTCTTGCATAACCTCCTTGGGGCTGTGTTTTCTCATCTGTAAATGAGAGGGTTGGACCCTACCTTTGAAGTCCAGTCCAACTGTAGGTAAAAGATCTCATAAAGACTTTTGTAAAAATGAGCTTCATCTTCACAGAATCTTCTAAACTTCTTTGTGTGTATATGTAAATTAAGACCTAAGTAAACTGGAATTTAAGAATGCCTCAAAGGACCAGGTAAATTTCTGCATCACATGATATACTTGGTCCCTCTAATGTGCAAGTTGAAAACAAAACCTCCACAACAAACAGCTTAAACAAATTCAAATTATATGCAAGTAATTTTAATATAAGATGTAATATAACATATTTATATAGTATATATCCCATAATACACCAACATGAATGTAATTTGATGTGTATTTAACCTGTAGCTCGGTGCTGGGCATATAGTAGATGCTATATAAATATTAGTTATTATAAATGAAAGTTTTAAAAACATTACTGTCAAGTATTTATCTTCAGGCAAGTTATACTCAGTTTTGCTATTTACTGTAAATCCTGGAAGGAGTGAGATTTTTATGAACTAGATTTCTTTAATCTTTATAAGAATAGAGAGTGTTATGGTTTTAAAAAATAAGTACAGCGCAGTCTCCTTTATTCAGGCTTTACTATATGGGCAGCTAGATGACTCAGCAGACAAGAGCACCAGACCTGAGGTTAAATATACCCTCAGATACTTTGTAGCTGAGTGACCCTGCTCAAATCACCTATGTTTGCCTCAGTTTCCTCGTATGTAAAATACGGATCATAAAAAGCTCCTGCTTTCTAGGCATTTTGTGAGGATAAATGAGGTAATAATTCCAAAGCACTATGTAAAAGTTGGTCGTGATGATACTAATGATGGAATTTGTTGGCACTAAAGTAAACTAAATTTTTGGAGGTGGGAAGGATTTGTTAGGCAAATTTAGTGTACAGATAAGATTTGTAAGAATGTTTAATCACTTGACCAAAACATGTTTCTATTATTTTAGAAGCTGCCTTTTGTTTGAGATTTGTTAAGCCAATTATAGGTCCTACCTTGTTCCCTTTAGCAATTTCAAGCACTTTTTGTTAGATTTATTTCAGTTACAGTACATCTTCAAGCGTAATCATTTATTTTCTTTTAAAAACATTTTATGATTCAGAATTTTTGATAATTCAGACTAATCCCAGTTTTCCTGAATTACTTAAAATACATACATATATATACATATATACATAAATACAGGTATATATATATAGCCATAATTCTAATAAGTTTGCTCTTTTTTCTAATTGTTATTCAAATAACTGTAATCTGTAGGAAGTTAAAGAACTTCATAGATCACAACTCATGTACAGAGCTCACCGTCAGAGGATGAAGTGAACACTCAGAGGTTATACAGTTCCTCAAGAGTTTGGGGTTCTCTGACTAAGTAGAATAAATACCTAAAGCAGGGATTCTTACCTTAGTTTGTGTCATGGCCCCCTTTGGTCATGGACCCTTTCTCAGAACAATGATTTCAAGTGCACAAATTCAGATGAATTACAGAGAAAACCAATTGTATTGAAATGAAGTTATCAAAATATTTTTTAAAAACCCACAACTTCAGGTTAAGAACCCTGAACTAGAGCAAGAATGTACAGTATCCCATAGTCCTTTGGCTCCACATGACTCCAGAGTCATATGTACAACCTTTGAAGTAGCATGAACAAGGGGGAAATGCCATAAGATGTGTTGATTCTATGTTTTCAAATATTTGTCTTCTAAAATACCTGAAATGACATTGCATTTCAACATAACATTTATCTACTCTGTTCAGTAAATAGAAATTAATTTGGTATTTAAATTGTCCCAGATGGAAAACCTAGAGAGTAAAGAATGCGTTTTCAATTGTAGTTAGAAGGTTGAGTATCACACATTACTCCAAACAGGACCTTAATTTTCTCCTATATTAAGAACTTCTGTAGATGCGTTAATTGGATTCTCCATTTTATACATTACGAGGTCTTTGCATTCATTTCTTCTTCTTGCATGTTGTCTGGCTTGGACCCATTTGACGGTCATCCATTCAATAAAAACTTTTTTATTATATGATGTGATTAAAATATTTTCCTGGGTGGATTGAGGCATTTGTAAAAGTAGAACACATCATCCCTGCTTTTCAGAAGCTTTTGGTGTAGTCAAGGAAACAAGAAAAACAGTATAGGAGAAAAATAACTACAGGATTTAATCAAGTACATCATGATAATTGTCTGTCTTTACTCAGGAAAATCAAGTGAGAGTTAGGGAAGGTTCATCAGAGTGAGCAAGAAGCGCAATGTATGCCATTTTTGTCTTTGTTCTTAATTCTAAGTTTAATGGAGAAGACAGAAATTGTTGACTCTTAGGAGGTGTTTTGATTATATATTTCATTTATCTTGTATTTAATTTGTTAACTCTATCCTGCATTCTGTTCGTTCCCAAGAGCCTGTGTCGTTGAAACCCCATAGTTTTCAGCTTTGTCACATACTGTCTTTAAACTTTAAAGAGATAACTCCCACACTGTTATAACATGAGGTCGGATGGTAGATGTACACTTTAAATCTCTGTATTCAAATGGTAAATCTTAGAGTAGGTATTAATTGGATTCACCTTGGTATTTTGACACCTGGAGAATCTTTGATTTCCCTCTGCCTAATATAGAATGCAACCCACAAATAAATGCCTGTCATTAAATCCCTTAGATCTTCCACAGAGGATCTATCCAATATAATGGAGGCTGTCTTCTAGGTCTTTGTGCTTTGTGACCACTGACAGCACCTAGGGTACATCTGTTACCCCTTATCTCTGTTAGGTGAATGTTTCACCCTTTTTCTCATTATATGTGCTTCATTGGTTTTATTGGTTTTAATATTTTTATTTCTTACATCCTAATTTGAGCATCTTAGAGTTATTACAAATGGAACTTCTCTCTACCTGTTGTAACAAGATCTTTCTGCTTTCAGCTCGAAAGTCAAAGAAATTAGGAAAGTTGAAAGGGATTCATGAAGAACAGCAGCCTCCACAACAGGCTCCACCACCACCTCCCCAGAGCCCGGAGGAAGGAACAACATATATTGCACCAGTAAAAGAACCCTCTGTTAATACGGCACTTGTTCCTCAGCTCTCCACAATATCGCGAGCACTGACGCCTTCTCCTTCTATGATCCTTGAAAGTATTGAACCAGAGATTGTATATGCAGGCTATGATAGCTCCAAACCAGATACGGCAGAGAACTTGCTCTCTACCTTAAATCGCCTGGCTGGCAAGCAGATGATCCAAGTAGTAAAGTGGGCAAAGGTACTACCAGGTAGGATCTTACTTTATTATATGATTTTCAGTCTTCACTACGTAATATCTGTCCATAGATATGGGTTTAGTTTTATTTATATTCCTATCAGATTTTCATTTTGAAAAAGATATAGCGAGTGTGAATTTCAACTTAATAAAGATGAGATATCTTCATTCATAGAGACACACAGACACACCCCTTAGGTTGATGATGAAAATGGATGGACAGTGTGTTCTTGTAAAGATAAAAGAGGTAAAAAATATTTACTTTAAGAATGGAGAATCCTACCAATGAGTAAGTACAGCCCATAGGTGAAAAAGAACTCCATGTATAGCCTGTGCAGGCAGCAGCCTTGTAAAGTATAATTAAGAAACATGAAAAGTTCCACCTGTAACAAATAAATATAGTCAAGAAAAACAAATTTCCAAATTGGCCATGTCCAGAAATGTATGAGTCATCCTGCATCTTGAATATGTCATCTGTCAGAAGGTGAATAATGTGTTTATTTCTTTGTACTCGGGAATCATGGTTTGTTACAGGGGTTTTGTTTTTCTTTTCCTACAACAGAGGAGAGGTGATAGGGAGAAGGAAACTAGAGGTAGGGTCCCTTTCCTCCAACCCCACAAAAAAAGAGAAAAGTACGGAAAGAAGACCAGAAAGAGTCACAGACAGGCAGAATAGCTTTGAAAGTTATATATTGATTTTATTTTATACTTAAAAAGAAAAGCAGCTCTGTAATAGAGACATGCAATTCCATGTATAATCCTCTAGTCTTCTATAACATATATGTAAATACTCATTTTATCTAGTGTTTATTAAGTTTGGAATAAAAGTTAAATTAAAAAATATATCCAGTTATTCAAAAGCATTTCTGCTGTGGTTGTCATCGAACTGAGAGCAGTGTCCTGTGGACTTGAGGGTAGGATAAATAAGGAATAAGATCAGGATAGGTTCAGAGTAGAGGTTGGGGTACTGCCCTGTCAAAGCAGCATGAAGCGTGTGTGTGTGTGTGTGTGTGTTATAAAAGGGGAAGTGGAACATGGGGTTGAGAGGTGGTATCAAGAAAATAAAAAAGGACAGAGAAGCACTGCAAAGAGGAAGAGGGTACACCAAAAACAACTGATCTACTTCGTAGTTCTGTCAAGAATGAAATCTCTTGTTCAGATTTAGAGAAAAGTAAATAAGGCTTGTTTTTAGTGTATAAAATGGATACAGTGATATTGAATTTTATAGGATCTTGATCACAAATGCATTTTGAGTTTAGCAGTTGTACACGTCACTAAATAGTTAGGGTTTGAGAGAATGTTCAAGATTTATCAGTTTTAAAAGCAGGGAGAAAAAAGAGTATTTTGAACCAGTAGCCAAGCTGAACCACTCTAGATAAGTTCCACTTAGATTTTACTGCCCACAGTAGCTGAAGATGTTAAAAACCAATTCATCATTGACCATGTAAATAATATTTCTTCAAGACTTGATGAATTGAATTGAGTAGTAAAGGAGCATTTGGGGCATCTTGTTTCATCATGGACAGCGTGTGAACTGTCAAGTGTAGTTCTATGATTAACTGTTCTTTTCTCCAGGATTCAAAAATTTGCCTCTTGAGGACCAAATTACCCTAATCCAGTATTCTTGGATGTGTCTATCATCATTTGCCTTGAGCTGGAGATCTTACAAACATACGAACAGCCAATTTCTCTATTTCGCCCCAGATCTAGTCTTTAACGAGTAAGTATCTATTAATTAGCTATCACATAACAAACTCAATAATTCTTCATTACGTTCTTTATAATTTTAAAGCATATACATCTGAGAAAAATTTTACTGACCCAGGTATTTTTTTAAATTGAGGACATGAAACTATTTTTAATAAAGTGATATAATGTACACTTCTAAGTTATGTGGCAGTTGTCCCAAAATAAGGATGGTCTATTTGGCTCTGAAATATGACTGATACACAGCCACAATTAATAGAAAACAGTCTTTTTTTGGTATCTACTCTATTGGAGAAGAATATCTAATTTCTAGGAAATCTGAATGTTTAAATTGCCAGTTTTTATAAGCATTCATATAATGGCTCTTTTGTTAACAGTATACAGCTGCTCAATGTGTTTTCATGACAGTCATAATTATCCTTCTTTGGAAATCATAAAAGAAGCCAAAATGTTTTTCTGTAGTGAAATATTCTCAATTTTATGATGCATTAAAAGATATTGAAAGAATCATAATGGATTCTTCCTTGGCTTTGCATTTTCTCCTATTTTAAGTTCACATTTTAGTATTGTTTGTATGCCACATTAGCAAATTTCATTTATGTTTATATCCAGTGGTGTTTCTCTATAATTGTAGGGTCAAGATACACTTAAAAAGAAAAGGAGTATTTGAATTATGATAGTGTCGCAGCTTTATCCTAACAGATGGCTTTCTCTAGAGGTATGAAAATAGTGGATTTGTTAGGATAGAAAACTAAAGGGAGAAGGATTGTTGATAAAAGAGAACACAAAGGATTAAAAACAAGCAAATAGCCTCAGTTCTCCTGAATTTTCTACTCTTTTATATCCTTGTATCAGAAGAGGATCACAGCCATCGGTTGATTACTCTTATTCGTACCTCTCTTTTGGGAGTTTACTGTAAGACTGATGGCGACTTACATCATATATACTTATTCTCAAAAGTGATAAATAAAATTAAGAGACAGCCGGCTCCAGCACTGGTTGTGTGGTGAATGAGCGAACAAGAGATAACCATATGCTGATGGCTGAAATGGACATTTTCAGTGAGGTTTGTTTAGCTTACGGCATAAATTAACTGCCACTGAATAGTAAAATTTCTTCAATAGCTTCTGTAAATTGAAAGGAAAAAGTGATTATCAACAATCATTACCATGCCTTTATATCCCACAGTGAGACATCAGTGCCATCAAAATGTTATCTTTGATGCTATTTGGTTTATTTTTATGTCTCTTTTGATTTTAATTAATGTGTTTTCCTTTTTAATTGTGCATGAAACCAAAGACATTCATGAACTAAAGAGTATTCAATGACAGAATAAAAAGTTTAAGTGTATATTAGGAAGTTTATTAACAAGTTTATTAAATGCTTACTGTGCGCCAAGCACTGGAGATAACAAATACAAGAAGCTCATATTCTGGTAGTTTAGATAACATATATACGACATTTTAGCTACAAGTAGGATGGAAGAAATTGAGAATATTGGGTGCAGTAGTAAAGATGATAATGTATATTATGTGATACCCTTTCCATTTATAAAGTCCTATCTATTTCTGATGTTTTATCATTTGACAGTGGTGAGGACTGTTATGGCAAGAGCTATCTTTGGGAGGGTTATTAGCAGCTGAAAAAATGCTTAAAATTTTGTGAAGTTGAGAAACACCCAAACCTTGGTAGCTGGACAGTGTCTTGTTGAAGTCTTCTCGAAGAAAACACAAAAAGATGAGAAACAGAAAGACATGAAAAGTTATGAGTTTTCGCTATCCTTTTGTTTCTGAAATCAATGGAGAAAATGATTATTGAGTGAACGAACAAATGAAATGAGCATTTATTAAGTGCTTACCATGTAAAATCACCGTGCCAAGTGCCAGGAAAGCAAAAAAGAAAGTAAGACAGTCTCTGCTTTCAGATGGCTCACATTATAATGGGAGACAATTTATCTGGAAGGTTTCAGCTAGAAGTCACGTGGAAAGGCCTCATGGTTCTTAGGGTTTAGCAGCAAAGCAGATGGTAGTGATATTTTGTGAATGTCATTTCCCACTGATAAAAATCAGTTTCTGATGTTGAACCATTTGTCAGTGCCAACTTTCTTTTGTGGGTCTTCGGTACCTATGGCTGTAAGAGTAGTTCCTAGACTATGTCTCCACAGAAGTTGCTCCCTGGGATGATGGATGAGCACTGGGCATTGCTATTTCCAAAGCTGTTGGATTCAGGCTCTTGAGTTATCACCATCAAGGTTTGAGAACTTTGTCAAGGTTGTGGTGTTTTCACCTGCCTGACACAAGCTGACCCTTGTCCCTTGTTCAGGGACCCTGCTATTCCAGGGAGGCTATTCACCTGATCCATGAGTGGCATTTGGTTGTTAGTGCAGTTTGCTGGCCCATTCCCCAGAGAAGTTGCCTCCCCAGATGATGGCCATAAGGACTGGAAGAAAAGCTGGGAGATTCTATCACCTCCAGGGCTCCTTGAGATTATGCATCGGTTTGTAGCAATTGACCAGCAGCTATTGCTGGTAGTCATAAGGAAGGTTCTCCCCTGTTTGATGGCCACAAGTACTGAACTGAGAGGAGATATGATGGATTGGGAGTCATTGCTATTCCCAAGGCTTTTGGGTTCAGGGGCCTAGACTGCTTCACAGGGTCTAAGGAGTTGGTGGTCGGGGTGGTGGGTGGGAATTGTAGTGGTTTGATTTGTCTAGAACATGTTTCCTCCTGTCTCTGCCAGGGTGTTCAACTGCCAGCTAGGCTGACTTGCCAAAGCTCTGGGTGGTAGTTGGTTGGCAAGTGATAGAAATCGAGTAGAAGCAGAGAAAAAGAAAAATTGTCTAATTAGACATCATAACCTGGTATCCCCAGTCAGGTCTATCTATGAATAAATTTGGGGGGAAGGGTCCATGATTTTGGTATTTCAGTATATAATTGGTTTCCTTGTAATCTTATGTGTCTTATTTTATGAATTAAAAGCAGTACTCTGAAAGTGAGTATTGCCATTTTGCAATATTACCAAAGGGATCCATGGTACAAAAAGGTTATGAATTTTTGTCTTAGTTCATGACTCTTAAAAAAAATGTAATGTAAGGAGGGAGAGAAAATTTAGAACTCAAAATCTTATGGAAGTGAATGTTGAAAACTAAAAATAAATTAACTTTGTAAAAAAAGTATGATGTGATATAAGTATAGCTAATTAAGCTTTACTCTTAGACATTTTCAAAACACCAGAACTTAAACAAGTTATTGATTTTCAAACTATTTTCAAAGCTGTATCTTCAGATTAAGAGAACAAAGTCTAAAAGTGACCAAAGAGAACAAAGTCTAATTGACTAGATTTTCTTGGTTTGATGTATTCACTGATCATATTTCCTTACTACAATATCTCTTTCATTTAGGTCTAATCATATCAACAAATATTTATTGAATACTTACTATAAGAAAGAAATGATATCTAGCACATGAAGAACCTGGGAATGAGATGCCCTGTGTGTAGTGGTTACAGCATCCAACTTTAAAGCCAGGTTCATGTGGGTTTATGTCTCACCTCTGGTAAAGACTGGCTTTTTGTCTCTGGGCAAGTCATTTAATTAACTTATGAGTTTTCTTGTGATGACAGCAATATGATGTGACATTCAAAAAAGCTAACTCAATCTTAGGATGTGCTTGTAGTTATGTAACATCCAGAATAAAGACGTTAGGTTCTGTTCTGGAGTCCTGCATTTAGTTTATGAAAAACATATTTTAGGAAGGATATAGTGACCAGGATGGTTAGGGGATTTGAATTCGTTACATTCAAGTATCATTTGAACGAACTGGTAGAAATTAGCCTAGAATAGAGAAGGCTTAAAGGAAATATGTCCACTTTCTTCAAATTGTTGAAGGGATATCATGCCAAAGAGGGATATGACTTACTCCTTTTGGTTCCAAAAATCAGCACTGCTATGCTAGGGAATAAATTGACTCTAAAAAAGAGACAGACTTTTAAAAATCTCCTGACGAGTAAGCTGCATGGGCTTTCTTTAGAGTTGTAGTGGCTGACTTCTTCCATGCACAGACTCTTAAAGTAGAAACTGGATGACTGTGCGTTCAAAATGTTATAAAAAGAGATTCATCTTTTTAGCTTGAGTTGGACTAAATGATCTCTGAAGTCCCTACAAAATCTGGGATTCTTTCAAACTATATCCAGAGCACAAAAGAAATACCTTGCAAAGTAGCTGGATGAGATGTTGTCTGAGAAGGGTACATTCCAAGGGTATCATAATCCTGTAGTCCAAAAAAGACTTACAAGATATAGATATACATACATATAAATACATACATACACACATGTACATACATACATAAAATATGTGTGACGTGAGTATATATAAAATAATGTTAAATGGGATGAAGCATTCATGTTCATTAAGACATTTTTCAGACTACATGATTTTGCCCTATTATGCTTTGGCTTTCTTCTTCTTTAAACATTAAATTTCCTTGAATTTTAGATGGTCTGTCCTAAAAATGTTTTCTAGTTAGATTTCAAATTTTAGAATAACAAAATATTATTCAAAAACGATAAAACATCTTGATGTAGAGAAAAAGAATATTGAGCTTGGGACCAGCAGGAACCTTGGTTCAGATTTGGATTATGTCACTTACCACATGACCTTAAACAATTCACTTAACATCTCTGAGTTTTTTCATCCATAAAATGAAGATAATAAACTGTGTATTACATACCTCAGCACTGTGAAGAAAATGCTATACAAATATATGAGTTGTTATGAACTCCAGGGAAACCTAACATTAAAAGTGAAACAATACCTTGTCTGTAATCTTTAAAATAACACCTTTGTGAAACTTTGTTTTGTGTGTTGGAGTGTAAAAACAAAACAAAAGAAAAAGCCAATAACAAGCCTTTTAATTCCTAAACAGCTGTCCAACTTTTCCAGCTATATACAGCTGTGGACAGAAACCAGCCATACAAATTTCCAGTCCAAAAGTCTAAATTCTCTACAGTGTTTAGAATGATTTTAATGGGGTTTGGTATGTTTGTGATGGAATCCAGTTCCCTTACAACTGTGGAACTATGATAACATGATATTTTCTATCGTGAAATTAAAAATGATATTATTTAACCCTTTTTGTGAGAAACCAAGAGGAAACCAAAATAAATGTCTAATAATTATGAAATTCACAGGGTTTCCATTAATGGACCAAGACATGTTTCTTCCTTCTGTCCGGTCTAATATATTTTAGTTACTATAAGAATCTTAGCTTGAGAATCCTCTGATTTTTTTGGTACTTAAATTTATATCATAGTAATGAGAATTTAGTCCATAGAGGTGAAATTCAACTTTTTTGTTTCACATACTAACAGTGGCAAATGATTTGATAAATTTTATATTCATTCAAATCTGTCACCGCCTCCAATTTGTACTTGACATTTTCATCCTGAAATAGAGTATAGAGAGCCCATGCAGACCTTTGGGAGTTGGTCCCTTGCCCTTGTTTGGCTTTTGCAAAATGATTCAAAGAATTATAATGGAAACTATGTGAAAGTCTATGTGCCAGCATTTTTGAGAGAGAGAGCCAATGCAAAATAATTTGCAAAGCCTTTACTTTGCCAAGTCAAAGCTTACATTTAGGCCTTTCTTTTCATGTTTTGTATTTTAATTCAACAAACAAGTACTAAGTACCTACAGTGCACCAGAACCTATTCTAGTTGCTGAGTATACAAAGATGAGTCCTTCCTTTCAAAAAAAGTTTAAAGCATGTGTATTGCAGAGATGGAAAACGAAGCTGGAGCAGCCTCGGTGACTCACTAAAGAACCTCAGAAAAACATTCAAGGAAACCACCAGCCACCTGGATAATGAGCATGATTTTTACTCAAAATTCGGTACCCAAAGCCCAGAGAAAGTGGTTTGGTGGGGGGAAGGAAAGGCAGAGACAAAGAGCCAAGAGACAGCTGGATGCAGATGGAGAGTGGTGAGACCTGGCTTGTCTTTCCCCTCTGCCCATTCTGGCCAGTGGGACACAGCTGTCTGCTACTTGGTTGAACTTTTAGTACTTGGTTTGCCCTGGCATTTGACTTTTTGTGAAAAGTCTTCGCTAATGAGAGAGCTGAGTGATACCTCAGCAAATCTTTCTGAGAACTTCTTTATAATGAAATACATTGCTAAAAACAGCTAACACTACAAAATTTTATAAACGCGTCCCTGTTCCTACAGCTTGACAAGCCTACCTCCTTTTCTAGTAGTAATCCTTTAAGTATATCTTAATGACACTTCTTACACACAAATCATCTTGGACAATGTAGTTCAGGGTATCTTCCCATTGCCTCCTGATTTCATGGACAATCTACAAATGGGTACAGGTATTACGAGATAATGAAAGAATGCCCAAAGAACAAGAGGAAGACCTTCCACTAATTGTATAACTATTTTAAGTAGGATTAGTGGAGGAAATAGGGATTTAAAATCTAACAGAATAAAATAGTAGGGAGGGATTTTGATCTGTACCTGTGAAGGAATTTATCACACTGAGGACATCATGAGTCTTTCAAAGTAGTAGAATGAATCACACAAGACAAGCAAGCTTCTTATGACAAAAATATCTTCAAATACATCTGTTTACCCATTTGGGCAGCTAGATGGTGCAATGGCTAGAGGATGGGCCCTAGAGTCAAGGGAACCTGAATTCAGATCTGGCCTCAGACACTTGCTAGTTATGTGACCTTGGGCAAGTCACTTAACCTCAATTGCCTGCAAAATAAAAAAGAAAGAAAGAACCAAGGCAAAGTTCTGTCATCTTTGAAATTTGTTTTCTGTGTCATTTCCCACTTCTCTACACTTCCCTACCCACTACTACCTTCTCCTTAAGGACTCTGTACCCCTCTCTCTTGCCCCCGTAGAGTCATAATCTCAGCATTGAAAGGGAAAGCACCTAAGCAAGCATCCTTCTCTACTTTATAGATGGAGACAGAAATCCAAGGTAAACTGTTCAAAGGCTAATTAGCTGTAGAGCTAAGACTAGCCTGAAGGGTCTTGTGGTTTCCTGTCCAATATTTTGTCCATCGACACATGATGCTTGGAGCCTAACAAAAATCAATTGCTCTATGATTTTCCATGTTGCTTCTTCTCTTATTTTCTTCTCTTCCAACTCCTAGGGAAGATCTGGTTTGTGAACCCAAGAACATACCCCCCCCATAGGGACTCCAATATAACATACAAATAACAGATTTCTTAAGTGCTTAATTATTAATACATCATTGTGCCACAAGCACAACAACAACATAAATGGAGTTCTACTCTCAAGGACTTTATTACCAGCCTATGAAATATTTTGCACAGACTTCAGGGAAAAGAAGGTATTGGGAAAACTATAAAACTTTTATTTTTAATTTGCTTTATTTTTCATCTTTATGTGCCTGCCCAGCACCTAGCTCTGGACTACATGCATAATAGGTGCTTAACAACATGTTTGCTGGATCCATACTGAAGGAATAATTCTACTACATCCTATTTGGAAAATAGCACTTCCCTCACCCAGGGCTTGAGTGCCAAGGCTTATCCTGGTTCTCATTCACAGAAGGGAGACTTTCCCTGGTGAGTAGGTTCCACAAACATAAGGTCCTTACTCCCCACAAATATTTCCACATTCACCTGAGTCTTCTCCTATCATAGCAAGGGAAATTAAAAATATTCATCTTTTGCCCTTACTGATTGAATGTTAGCTTTTAGGATAATTATGTTTCAACCAGCAATATAATCAATATGTTAAGCTTTTTGTCACAGCTAAATAAAAGCTCTTGAAAAGAATTTCAGGAAGAGGAGATTTTTAGGGGGGCAGAAAGACCCTTTAAATCACAGCTTTACCCAAAGTAGCCCCCGTTCACATCAGGGGGAAGGGAGATCAGATACGAACTAGCTAAGCTGCAGCTATTGGGGTCCTGGCCTGTTCCCAGGAATTGCTGAAGAAAAAGGAATCGTTGCCACTTTCTACTAGGGCCAATCCAACTTGTCCTTATGTGAAAGTTCCCTTCCTTCGCATTAGGGATTCCATTCCATTTTAATTCGTTTTTAATGATATTTTCATATCGTAAGACCCTTTAACATGTTGGAACACATCCTTGCGCCTTTTATTTTATGTCTACCATAATAATGAAATTCTAAACAGAAAGTGTCATTGAAATTCATTCTTTCTGTTAATAGACATATTAGTATATTGAAAAACATCACAATAGTATTATGATCAAGGAATTGCTGGATATTTTATGTCTTTCTTCAAAGGTGAAACTAGTTGATATTTCTAAAACTCCCAAAAATTGCCTCTAGGGGCTGTATTTATTATATTAAAGTAGGAGAGGGAAATTGGGGAGAACCATACAAGAAAACCTTTTTTTCTTTAAATATTTTGCTCCAAATTAGGGTACAGTAAGCACTTCAGCATATGGAACCTTTCTTTTATGAAACTCAAAATCATTAACGTTCATATAATTATTAACTATTTAGATTTGCTTTGAAAAGATTGTCAGAGATCACTGACAGTATCCAGTTCACTTATCCATTCAAAACATATATTAAAATCTTCATGTAAGTCTATAATTAATTTTTTAAAATATATTCTCCAACATAATCTCTATCTCTCCCTAAAAATGATATTCACTGTACTTCTGCTAAATCATTCTACATATTTTGAAATTGAAATTATGTTTTAGTCTACCAGTCTTTTGGAATCTCAAGTAGCCTTCCGTAATTCCCACATTGATTCCAGAACTTGTTGGGAGAGTGAAGGTAAAATTAAAATCTTTCTTGTTTGATTTCTTGCAGGCTTTACTGTGGGTATCCAAGTGTAAAGACTTCTACAGTTTTTGGAATGAAAGGGCTAACTCAACTAATTATTTTTTATTACATTTTATTGATACCTTTTTCTTGAAATTTCACAATCATTTCTACCACCCTTCTTGTTTCCTTCAATAGATATAGGGATATATTCAGAAATGAATAGGATGTAAAAACAGGATAGAAACTAGGCTAGTAATTTCACTGATACAGGGAGTCCCAACATGAGGAATCTCCTTCAAATTATTTCACAATAGATAATTTTAGGGAATTTGCTAGAGCAGTGAGAGGTTAAATGTTTTGCCCAGTTTAATGAGTAGACTTGATTCAAGGCAGTCCTTGGGTTGTTTAGGTTACGTGTTACAATGAAATGGGACTCTGATGGATCATTCTGCAATCTAAAACAAAGGTTTATTTAGACATGTCATGGAAAAAAATATTTGGCAGGGATGAAATGAAATATTTTTAAAGCGCTTCGTAAACCTTAGTGTATAAATATGTAATAAACCTTAATATACATACATATAATAATTATTATTTACTATGGCACAGGTCTTAGCTTGAGTATATTTGGCCCTTCACTTCCATATGGGAGATAGCTATGTGGTGCAGTGACTAGAGTGCCAGAGTGGGTGTTGGGAAGACTCATTTTCCCAGGTTCTAATCTGGTTTCAGACACTTACTAGTTTTGTGACCCTGAGCAAGTCACTTAACTCTGTGCAATTCAATTTCCTCATCTGTAAAATGAGTCAGAGAGAAATGTCTGTATCTTTGCCATGAGAAACCCAAATGGGTTCACAGTCAGACACAACTGACAAAACAACAACTTTCATTTGACATATCTGACCATCAGGCTAGGGAGTGGACATCTGCTGAGCCTAAAGGGCCGCTTCCTCTGCGTGGGTAAGTCACTTAATGTTTTGTGGTTATGGTTTGCCCTTAGTTCTTGAAGAGGACCATGACATCAGGGAGATGATGACATGACTAAGTTGAATTGGATTTGAGGGAGGGAGGGCTGTGCAAAGTCACAAGCCTAACTCTCTTCAGAGCCATCTGATCCCAGTGGCAATGTCTAGAGGTGGCCCCGCCATTTTATGTCTGTGACTAGAGACTACCAGGCATCTGGCCTTAATATGGGGGTGGGGTGGACTTTGAGCCTTAGCCACCTGAGCCATTAAGGTATAGGGAGACTTCCAAGGAACACTAATGTAATTTGGATGAGGAGTGGATTTGGATATTGTTATCAACACATCCAAGGAACACACAGCCAGTTGAGACCATGAAAAATACAGCATCAGGAAAGCAAGAAAAAAATTTTTGTTTCTTTCCTTTGACAACTTATCCATAGGAAATTGCTATTACTCATATATATGTATATTTGTGTCATTTAGACTTTTATAGAGGATTTGAAGCAAATTCTTCCACTTAACAGTGTCTCATACTTTCATTTATTACATTTGTGTAAAAATGTTTTTAATAATATTACATTTGTTGACTTCCTATCCGTGACTCTTAAAGATAAATTTTTAAAATTAAATCAAAAGGTACTATGTTATCTTCTCTATTTTTTTTAAGAATGTGATCTTTTCTATTTCAAGTTTATTGTGGTAGGTAGTATAAATAACTGCTTCCTCCAAACTGCTTTCCAATTTTCCCAGTAGTTCTTGTTTAATAGGATAACTGACCTAATTATTATTGGATGTTGATTTCAATTCTTATATACTCTTAAGTGATGGCAAAGAAACTGTATAAAATGTGGAAAAACTCAACCTAACCAAGGAATTTTCAGTCTTTAAAGAAAAATAAGTTTTTATTTGAATTCTGCCTGAGCAACTAATGTGTAGACATATCCTGAAAGCAAAACGTTCATTCAGCTCTTGGTTGCTTTTAGACAGTTCTCTAAGGGCTGCCATGTTTGAGAGTCCCCAACACACTAAATTCAGAGTAAATCGTCATCTTTATAGGGAGCATTTATAAGTTTCACAAAGCATTTTTGTTCACTCTTTTCCTCCTCATAAGAACCTGTAATAGAGGTGCTTTTATTATATCTCATTGTGGATGAGAAAACTGAGTCTAGGCGAGGTTAAATGACTTGCCCAGGGTCGTGAAGTCTATCAGTGTCTAAGGCCAAATTCAAATTCAGGTCTTCCTAAGTCTGAGCTCAGTACTAAAAGTGCATTGAATCCAAGACCTCTCAGTTCTGATCGCCCTCATTCAGGACCCCTAGCTTCACTGTAACTCATTTTGGGGAAGAAGAAAAAAGAAAAAAAAACTGTTCTATGATTTGGAGATTTTGTGCCATGAATAGCTACTGTGGAACCTTCTAGCTCTAGGATTATGTTCTCATGAACCTTTAAAAAAAACCTGGTCCTTCATGCTATAGGAAAACAATAGAACTGAGTTCCAGTGGTTCCCTACTGCGCTTAGTTGTAAAAGGAATCTCTTAATGAATACTGTATATTTTCCTAGTTAAACTGTGCAAATTCACCCACTTTGTTTTATGTGTCCAACAGTCTTCCATGGGATTTTCATGGAACCTGAAACCATTAAAATAATATAATACAGAATAAGAACACAGTTACCTTTGTATGACCCTTAGATGTTTAGCTTTTTCCCAGTGCTCAGATTTCAGTAGAAACAATGGAAAGGAAAAAGTACTGCAATTACTTGAATATTTAATCATTTCAGGAGTGAGGGGAAATTACTATAAGCATTAATGATCTTCATATCATGGTTAAAGCATCCTATGTTACTAACATTTTCTTACTCCAACCTGTTATTACTGTACTAACTTGTAGTGAGTTCATCGTGTAATGAAAGGAATATGTATTCTGTTACAGAATTCTATTACAGAAATCAAAGCCATTAATTATTGTCCAAACAGTTGTTGCTTCAGTAGGTTAATGTTCTGACTCTACCACTGTGTGTTCAGTTGTGTCTGATGTTTCTTGACCCCAGTTGGTGTTTTCTTGAAAAAGATAATGGAGTGATTTGCCATTTTCTTTTTGAGCTCATTTTACAGATGAGGCAACTGAGGCAAACAAATTTAAGTGGCTTGCCCAGGGTCACTACAGCAGGATTTGAACTCACAAAGCTGTTGTCCTGATTCCAGGCCCAGCACTCTATCCACTGTGCCATCTAGCTGCCCCAGGATGCCACTAATTAAATATTACTGAATTTGTCAGAGTGTCAGTGAATCCAGTTAATAGTGAATCTTCACTTTGGTTTCTACCAGTATATGCGTTACATCAAAACAGACCTTGAATTTATGAAATTTAAACTATTTCCTAAGTTGACATACAAATACCTTACCACACTGTGCATAGATTTACTAATATAATATCTTGTTAAAGTTAACCCAAAATCCCTTATGAAAGATAACTATGTTGGCTAAAATGGCTGTTGATTATGTCTACTTTATATTGTATGTTTCTTGTTTATTCATACTTGTTATCATGGCATCTTCCCCATTAGATTGTGAGCTTCCTAAGAGCAAAGGCTGATTTGCTTTGTTTGGGGATGGGGGAGGGCAGTGTTTGTTTGTTTTTTTGGTTTTTGTGTCTTTATTTGTGTCCTTAGAACTTAGTACATTACCTGACACTTAATTATTGCTTAATAAGTGCAAAATTTTGTAGCTAGCCCAGTTTCCTAAGACAAAAAAGCCCAACAGAGATATTAATGGAAACAGTGATCAATACAGCCAAAAGTAAGTAACAATAAATTCATTCATTCAGTGAAGGACAAGTACAAGTTGTGTTTGTCCTTCATTCTCGAAGAGGACCATGACAGCAAGATGATGACATGACTTACAGTTGGTTTTGATTTGAATGAGGGAGGGCTGTGCACGATCATCAACCTCTCTTTCTTCTCCTGTGCCATCTGGGTCTAGTGGCCTGATATTCATCAGGACAACTGGAGATGGCTCAGAATGCAATGTGGGACCTTGGTCATTTTAAGCTAAAGTCTTATCATATTCTCACTTTGAGTGATATACAACCATTCATTGAATAGACCTCTTTAAGTAGTTAATCAAGGGATGGCCCCTTTTAATAAAAGAAAAAAAAATCAAACTGGGAGGGGAAGACCCTCAGGGTTCTTGGGTAAAAGGGGACAATACAAGAAGACAGCCAGAAGGCTGTGAGAATATATGTGGAAAGTTTTCAGAAGCCAACTCAATGTCTAATTAATGAGGCCTGGAGGTAACTGGATCGAGTCAGTCTTCCATGGGTCATTGTGAACAGAAATGGGGGGTTTGGAAAAATATGTACTTATGGGAGCCTTCCAGAAGCCAGTACCCTCATCAGAGTCAAAGAAGGAGAGATCCAGCTTAGCCTCAGAGCAGCACACCCTCTAGAAGTGAGAGGCTCTCCAGGAGACTTCAGATCAGCTGATCTCTAACAAGTGGTCAGAGTCAGTCAAGTTTCTCAAAAGATGGAGCCAGCTCCTGACTAGTTATTGCTCAGATATGGAGACAGGTTTGAGGCCTGTTGTACCACCAAGACACAGTAGCAGAAAACACCCATCCAAAATTAGTTGACAGCAACCTTAAGATTGCAGAGGAAACATGGATAGGATTTATCCACCCCATTCAGAAACATAGGAGGATGGGAAATCTTGCCTTGGCACAATGTCCCAATATAGAAATTGAGATTAGGGATACATATAACAAAGAAAACTTCAGATATAATAAAGAAATACTAAATAGAAGCTGAAGAAGTAAATTCAAAAGGAGTAATTTCACAATATGTACCAGCAGAACCTCAGAAAAATAGAATGGCTTAACTATTAATACTACATGAAATGAAGAGAAAAAATGAAATTTAAAAAGGTTGTGTGTGTGTGTGAGGGAGAGAGAGAGAGAGAGAAAGAACAAAAATATGAATTGGATATGAAGCCAAAGAAGCTAAAATTTTTAAAAATCAGATAAACTCCAAATATAGAATTATGAAAATCAGAAAAATAGAATCATGAAAATCAAAAACGTGATAAAACTGGGAGAAAATATTGAATTGATAAATACAACAAGAAGCTATTTTTAAACTGATTAAAAAGCAGATCTAGTTAATTTAATTACAGAAATATCAAGGGAAAACAGATGATCATATTCAAATTTGAAAAAGGAGAATTCACAAAAATATGTTATTTTATCCAGTGATATACCACTGGATAAATGAAGTGGATGAATATTTCTTAAAATATAAAATATCCAGATGAATAGAAAAAGAAATAGATGTTGTACCTCACCCAATCTTAGAAAAATAAATGAGCCATAAAGGAACTCCAAAATGGAAATACAAAACTCTAAGATCAATTGGATTTACAAGTGAATTCCGTCAAACATTGAAAGAGCAATTTACAAATAGGGTCTTGATACCTAAACCATGGCAAGATAAAAAGAAAGAAAAAAACCGATAGGCTGATGTTTCTCATGAATATTGATGCAGAAAATATTTAAATAAAATACCAGCAAAGAGGCTATAGCAACATATTAAAAACAATTAAGCCAAGAATGCAGGTTTAGTTCACTATTAAATAACATTCATAAAGAAAAAAAGTGATTGCATTAATAGATATACATGAAACTTGACAAAAGTACAATAAGTATGTTTAATTTAAAACATAGTAATTATTGGATCTTAATATGGTAAGTGGTTGTGTGTGTGTGTGTGTGTGGCAATAAGAGCTTGCATAAATCTATGATGAATAATTGTGAAAGCCTTTCAAATAAATCAGAGGTGAAACTAAGATGTCCGTTGCTACCATAGTAGCTATAACAATAAGACAAGATTAAGAAATTGAGGGAATAAGCATAGGGGAAAAGAGTCCCTGATCCATTGATTGAAAAAAGTTCCTGACCCATTGATTGATCCAGTGATTTACTTAACTCTAGAAACTAAATTTTAAAAATTGAAATAACTTCAAAGCAATCAGTAGTCATTAACTGCAGCTTTTTGTTTAGTCTACCAAGCACTGTGCTAAATGCTATGGATACAAAGAAAGACAAAAACAAAGCAAAATAGTCTCTGTCCTCAAGGAGCTCATGTTCTGTTTGAAAGGGAAGACATGTAAATAATTACATACATACAAGATGTATACAGAGTAAATTATAATCTAAAAAAGGAGAATAGAAGCCAGGGTGGGAGCAGACCCAGCTATTGTGCTATCCCAGGTGGTAACCATGGATAGAATTCGATAAAATAGTACCAATTCTCTTGAAAGAACAAAAACTCAAGAATTTAAAGGAAAAGAAAGGGGAATGAGTAGTACCAGATCTTAGACAGTATTTCAGAGCAGTAATAACCATTTGATATACTGGTTAAAAAATATTTTAATAGATCAATAAAATGGATTTGGTAAACAAGTCACAGAAACAATCAGACATAGTAACATGGTGTTCAGTAAACCCAAAGACCCCAACTGTTGGGGTAAGGATTTAATCTTTGATTAAACTACTGGGGAACACTAAAAAGCAAGATTTTAGAAATTGGTTTTAAAGTAATATATCATCCCATGGTCTATAATACATTCCAAATGCACACATAAACAAGATTTTTTAAAGTCTTATAAACAAATTAGAGAAATAACTGTGGATAGGGGGAGAAATCTTGACCAAACAAGGGATAGAGATGGTCCTGAGAAAATGAGCAAATTTGATAACATAAAATTGAAAAACTTTTGCTCTAAATCAATGCTGTTAGAATTTGAAGGGGAACAGTTAGGAAAGAAAAATTTTATAGCAAATTTCTCAGAGAAAGTGGTTATATACAAGATAGAGGATTGAAACATACATAAGTATTGATTGATCAGATTCACGTGATACACATATCCCTGTGGGAAAACCAATATGTGTCATTTTCACAAAATGTCTTTGAGGCTCAGCATTTTAGCTTAAGATGGATTTAATATTGCAGATTTATGCTAACAGAGAAAAAATTAGATATAAAGAGTATTGCTATGTGTGATTAACTCTTAATCATATGTTATGTTCAGTGGTATACTTGAGGCTCTTCCAAAGATTTAATGATACTAGATAACTCTTAATATCTTATGAAATAAAATAAAAACAAATATAAGACTGCAAACGGACTGTGTTCTCTAACACCATATGAATTTAAATTCAGTAAGATTTAATAGCAGTCACTCAGGAAACCTGTCCAAGCTTTATTGTGGATGGTTAGACAAAGATAACACTCCATTTAGGGGAAAAAATAAAAATTTAAAAAGAGTAAAGATGTGTTCTCCTTAAAAGATGTGTCCTTGATGCAAGGATACCTTTTTAAAGAATCTGTAATTAAGTTATCAATGACCTTGATCTCTTCATCTTAAAGATAAAATGAATTAAAAGGTAAATCAAAGGATGCCATCAAATGCCTTTTGCATAACGTTTCATTATTTATCATTCAATATGTTGAGAATTGATGGAGAGAAATTTGTTTTTCTTAAATTATTCATGTTGTCCAAGTTTTTCCTGAGATAAGGAAAAGTTAATGGAAAAAGGAGTAACCAATTATGAAAAAGATTTCTCCAGCCACTTACATACTGATGGGGATTGAGCCTGGACCTGTGATTTCATTGGTATAGGCAACTCCTGGATACAGAATTTCCCTTTACCAAGGCATGTTGGCACCATTTTTATAATTTATAGTCTCAGAGTGTTACCTAGGACAGAGCCCTGAGAGGGTAAAAGACTTGCCCAGAGTCAGATGATGAATGTAGCAGAGGTCTCCCTAGCTGTTAGGCTAATGTTCCCATTGCACCTTGTCGTCTCTTACAGGTTTATAACTAGATCAAGATGATACAGGTGTTATATCTTTATAGCCATCAAAGGAAATCAAGCTGAATAAGTAACTGCCCATTTATGTGGCATTTACAGTTTGTCAAAATTATGTCTCTCTCCCCATCCTCAATCCCTCAACACATCAGTCCTTATAGATAACTAAAGCTGCTGTAGAATTAAAGATGGCACATCTAGGTGGTGTTGTGGATAAAGTGCCAGCCTGGAGACAGGAAGATGAGTCTTTCCTGAGTTCAAATCCAGCTTCAGGTGCTTAGTAGCCATGTGACCCTGGTTTGCCTCCATTTCCTCATTTGTAACTTTGAGCTGGAGAAGGAAATGGCAAATTACTCCTGTGTCTTTGCCAAGAAAACCCCAAATGGGGTCATGAAAATTTGGACATCACTGAAACAACTCAACAAAAAGAACCACTGAGTGTCTATGAGTAGTAGTTAATCATGCAAGTAGCATTTCAAAAGTCAATTCACAAAAACACTGAGGACCTAATACTATGAAGAAATTTTTGTGGTGCAATAAAAAAGTGTTGGATTGAAGTCAGAAGGTCTAGGTTCAAATTCCTGCTCTTTTATTTACTACCTGTCATTAAACCTCTGTGAATGTCAGTGTACCTCATCTTTAAAGTTAGGAGTTGAAGGAAATGATCTCTGAGGGTCTTTCCAGCTAAAGACTATGCAACATGTGGTAAAAATCGCATGTAGGTAAAATCTTATTTAAGAATGCAAAATATATGGTGAAGGTTCAAAGTGCTTCAGGAGTTGAAAAGAAGGGGAGAAAGGACTGCAGGTGAGGCAAGGACAGTGTGGATTAAAGCTTGCATGAGTAGAGTGGAAGGGGGAAAGCCTTCTAGGCAGGGCTATCTTGTGAGCAGTGGCACCCAGAAAGGAGGAATGTGATAGCTAAGCAAATTACACATTGTAGGACCTAAATGATTAATGAAATCCAGTAATACTGAAGACTAGTCCTAGGAAGCAGGAAGCAGTGATAGGCTGTATTGATATATAAACACTACAGAGAGAGAGAAAGAGAATGTATATGTGATTACATACATATATGTGCATACGTACATGTATATAGACCTCACTCTAAAACTTGAGGGGTCTTTTCTTTTTACATTATCCTTCTTTTTGTCTTGTGTGTGTCTTCCTCTCTGGGACTGTAGGTCTCTTTGGACCTTCTTTCTCTGCCCATTTGACTTTTCTTTCATGTCCCATCCCTTCTTTACCTTCCCCATTTTTGCTTTCTTCTTCCTGTCACTATTTCTGGCCATAGCATGGAATTGTAGTGTATTTTCAAATGACTTTTGTATTTATTTGGAACTTTTCCACCATGTTTCATATCTCTCCAGGAAAAAAAACACAACCAGATAGTCTAGTCACTTCAGAACATCTAAATAAAGTTGCCTTTGACTACCTAGGGGAAGAATTTCTAGAGAAAAAAAAGTTCCCTTCTCCCTTCTCTACTTATTTACTTCACATGTAGTTACTGAAATTTCTGTTTCATGTGCAAGACTCCAGAAGGGTTACTACTTTATTAGCGTCATAATTACTTTTGTCTGCCTTTGTTTCCTATCAGCTGTTGTTGATAGGAGGCATGTGATCCCTAGAATTTGAACTGAGTATTTGAAGTGATTTTCTTTTTCCTAGTTCCTTTTTCTCTGACACAAACAAAGTAGTTGGCAAAGGATTAGTTTATAGAAGTTCAGAATGAATAAAATTCACTCATCATGTGTACCATGGAGAGAGAAAAATATGAATTTATTAAGCACTTAGTGTGTTTAGGGCATTTTCATACAAATATAAGCAAAGAAAACAGTCCCCCAAATCCTAGGAATCTTATATATTAATGGAGAAAGACAATACATAAAGAGAAGATGAGAAGAGTGAGGTAAGGGTACCCAAATAGAAAAGATGAGGAGAAAGAGAAGTCAAGAGAGAGAGAGGAAAAAGAAGAAGAGGAGGGACACCAGCCATGAATGAAGGCAGCATTTTATAGAGGAAATATGGTGTAGTAAATAGGGTACTGGGTTCAAATATAGACTCAAATGCTTACCCTGGGCAAGTCATTTATCCTCTCTGTGCCTCCATTTCCGAAGCTGTAAAATAATATGTTTGGACTTGATATCATTCTAAGGTGCCTTCCATGTTTGTGTCCGTGATCTGTGAATGTAATTGCCAATGTCAGTCAGTGAGCACAGACAGCTGAAAGGATTGTACATTTATTCATTAAAGAAAAAGAGTTTAATGTTACTAACCCAACAACCTTATGATTATAAGACTCCCTAAGGATCTCAGGATGCAATGGGGTAATCCAGTCTATTCTTCAACCACATTTATTGGCTATTTCATCTCAGCATGTGGAGTATCAGAAATGTTTAGTGTAGAAATAGAACAAATGTCTTAGATGTTCATTTGAAATATTACTCAATATATGTCTGTGTTTGTGGAGAGGTTGGACATAGGGATGTTTCAAAGCTATCGAAAGGTAGAAATTCGATACCTTGAAGGTGTGAGGAAGGAATTATAATATGGTTTAGACCCTAAGGAATGATAAGTGATGTAATTGTTCACAGTGGGCCAAAAGAGGTCTGCTTTGTGGTGAATGATGATTACAATCTGTGACACACAGGGTTCTTTTTAGAGTGTCCTGAATTACAGTATAAAGTCGTCCTTTCTAGATCAAAGTAGATTTATACACCAAGTTTTTCAGATTTTAAAAGCTTTTCAGAGGCATATCTCGAACAAAAATCTTTACATGATCAAATGCAGTTAATGAGACTGTGGTCCCTAAGTGATATAGTCTTAGCATAAACCAATCATCTGAACTTAAAAAAAGGACTTGTAAATCTGTGAAAATAGCCACATTCTCCCTCCCCACCACCACCTTCTCACTAACTGCTGACATCTGAGATATAGTAAAGGATAGAACAAAAGTACTTCTTTGGTACAACCTAAAGCCAGATTCCAAATTAAATTGACTATTACATTTTAGGGCATTATTTGGAATTAATTGAGGAAAAATATATACTTCCACCCTTTCTCAAAATAGCAGTCTGTCTCTCTGTGATCAGGGAGTTATTCAAAGAAAGCAATGTTAAATCTTGTGCTTATTTCAGAAATACCATGTTAAGGACCCTTCAAACTGCCCATCTTTACAAGTGAGACAGTTAACTGAAATTAAATAATATACTTAAAGTTATAGAAAGCAAGACTTAGAATAGCTACCTGTTCCCATGTCTCCTTATGAGCTCCTTACCCACTGAAACAGAAAGGAAACTGCCATCATTTTTCAAATTTGCTAGTTCAAGTATTAGATGAAATAAAACTCTAGACAGAAAGTATGACAGGGAGAAATGGCATTCTCTGAAGGAGAAATTACTTTATCTATATATATATACATTTATATATATTGTGGGAGAATATTTTCTGAAGCAGTAAAAATTCATTTCTTTTAAAGTTAGCAGTCGGTACATTTTAAGAATGAACTAGTTTTTTTCCCATTAAAAAAGTGACAAAAATTAATCTAGTCTTGAATTCTTGCTTTTAGATGATGATGAACATTTGTTCAGTCACTTTTCATAACCCCATTTGGGGTTTTCTTGGCAAAAATAGAGGAGTAGTTTTCCATTTCCTTTTCTAGCTGAGTTTACAGATGAGAAAACTGAGGCAGACAAAGTTAAATGACTTGCACAGGGTCACACAGCTAATAAGTATCTGAGACCAGATCTTCCTGACTCCAGGATCAGTTCTCTATGCACTGTGCCACTTAGGTGCCCAAAGTGTTGTTCAGTCTTGCGTGATCTTTGTGACCCATTTGGGGTTTTCTTGGCAAAGATACTGCAGTGGTTTCCCATTTCCTTCTCTAGTTCATCTGACAGATGAAACTGAGGTAAGTAGGATTAAGTGACTTGCCCAGAGTCACACAGCTCTTAAGTGTCTTGAGTCCAGATTTGAGCTCAGGAAGATGAATCTTCCTGATTCCAGGCCTGTCATTTTATCCACTGCATCATCAGCTACCCTGACAAACATAAGATCTTTGAAATAGTGAGGTATCTTAACCAGAGGTCCATGTACCCCCATGATGTCTCTGGATAGAGTTAAGGCAGTCCATGAACTTGGATGGAGAAATTCTCTCTTCATTAATGTCCAACAAATTTAACATTTCCTTCAGTCATTTAAAAATATTGTTGAGAGAAAGGTTTCTTTAGTCTCACCAGACTGCCCAAGGGGTCCATGACACAAAAACAATGGCGAACCCCTGATCGAATTTGACATCTCATTCCATACAGAAATCAACTCTGCAACATCCATCCTCTTCCTGAAGCGGTCCACTTTTTAAGGAAGCCTGTTCCAGCATGTGAACAACCCAACATTAAAAAAATTTTTTCCTTAGTGAGCTGGTTTATTCCATTTATAGTCTCTGATCCTAATTCTAAGTCTGGAACAACAGAGAATGTCATCTTCCC
This sequence comes from Potorous gilbertii, assembly GCA_028658325.1. NCBI lineage: Eukaryota > Metazoa > Chordata > Mammalia > Diprotodontia > Potoroidae > Potorous > Potorous gilbertii. The sequence continues at coordinate 160,098,245 of CM053772.1, forward strand.
CTCTACTTGTTAGCTCATCAGCTATTGGAGGAACATAATAGAGAGCCTTTTTATAAGAAAAAGTCTTAGGATTAATTATTTGTTCCATCATCCCCCTTCTAACTATGAGTTCCAACAGTCCGTGTCTTAAAGATCCATAAAAAGGTATCTGAGTTTTCAATTGAGGCTATGACCACCTGAGGCCTGCATGAGCATACCCCACCTACGCACTCAGGAAACACAGGCAAATGAAACAATCATTTATAGTAGTGGTTTGCTGCAGGGTAAAGGATAAAGAGAGACATTAGGATGGATGATATTTATATAGCACTTTTAAGATTTACAAAACCTCTACCTACATACATTATCTAATTTGATAATGTATTTATTCACCAGACACCTGCAGTGGCCCCTTTTCCCCTGTAAAAATCCTTATAGGGTATTTTTAAATAAATTTATGTGAGCCTGCTTGTCAGTTCAGTTTTAAAAATCAGTTTTATAAAATGTTAATGTAAACTACATTAGAGTATGTAGCAGATCCTAAGAAATACATGAGTATACTCAGTCGAGTCAGTTAGTTTTATTCATAATTCTAATTTCACATCCTTATTAGCCCGTAGCCCCAAGGTACGGGGGTGTCATGGACACTGAACATGAAAGCAGACATCATGCTGTAGAGAAAGGCCCCAAAGCCTAACATAGCTGAGTAGGATTTTCATCCGTCCATGCCAGGGATCTCATTATTGGCATGGATAATTAAGTGAATTAACAGAAGCAACATGGTGCAGTGGGTAGAGATTCCTGGCATTGCTTCTTTCAATTTATGTGACCTTGGGCAGATCATTTTTCTCTGGGCCTCAGTTTCATTGTCTGCAAAATGAGGGAGTTGGACTCAGGGAGATGCTAGTGACTGAGTCACTGATGTTAAATGTCTTTCATTATGTACCATTTGTAATACCCATGGGTTGCACCTTTCTTTATGCAACAGATGTGTTCTTGCAATTTTAACTTAAAACTAATTTTGGTAATGCAAAGAATCAGTTTGTCATATGATTGATTGCCCACAAAATATCTGTCTTAGAAACCTGAAGTTTAATAGCTCATGTTTGTTTGTAAGATGTTTAGAGTAGATAATCTCTGCAATCTATCCCACTTTCAAAGCCCATGATCCTATTAAAGAAGGCTACAGCTAACTATATTCTAATCCTAATCCACATAAACAGATACCCTATGCTACAGATATAGATACCAGAAAGAGCCATACTGTAGGAAAAGCTGTTTCACAAAAATGGTGTAATATATAGATAAGACATTAATATTAATACATGAAGGCTGTCTACAATGTCAGTGGTATAGCATATATCTAGCACTTTTAGATTTGCAAAGCACATTGCCTATTTCATTCACAACAGTCCTGCAGGATAAGTGCTATAACGCAGGAGGAAACTGAGACCGAGAGAAGGTAATTGACTTACCCAGAGTCACACAACTACTGAGTATATCTGAAGCAAAATTCACAATCAGGTTTTCCTGACTCCAAGTTCAACTCACTATCCTACCTATATTATGGTTCTCCTGTAACTGTGCTTCTCACCCCTTTTAGGTTTCCAGATCGTTACGTGCTATTTCTTTATATATCATACTCTTTAAGGTCAATGGAAATTCTGGTGCTTAAGACCTACTGCAATTCTTTAAAAATATATCCCTTACATGATAGTACATTTATAGCCTACATTAGATTGCTCATTGGCTTAGGAGAGGAGAGAGGGTTACAATTTAGACTCAAAACTTTTTTTAAAAAATGTTTAAAATTATTTTTACATGTAATCAGGAAAAAATATTAATTAAAAAAATCCCAATTAAAGTGATTGCCAAAAACTGAATTAGCTTTTAGGTAGTAGTTGAATTATATGTCACAAAGTTAATAGTGTGCATGTCATAGAGACTATTGGATAAGAAATCTTTCTTTTCGTGTATTAGCCCAGTAAAAGGAACTATAAAATTACATCCATAAGCGATTCCTGGAAATAAAGTCCAGGATCCTGCCCTTGCTATGAATGGATGAAGTAAACATGATCAACAATAATAGCCTGATAAAAACTCAAATGAACATAATGGTTCTCCTTCAGACAAGCTTTGCTTCATCAGTAAAAGAAAAATAGAGCAGGACTGCTTTTTAAAATGTCAGAAGCAGTAAGCTGGATTGATTTCAGTGTTTAAATTGAGGTCATTTTTATCATAAGCCATGAGACTGTGTGCATACTATTTTCTAAAAAGTGAAATAAAAACATAACATACTAGAGATAGGGACCATCTGTTCTACTGACCATGCAACACAATGTTCCATTTACTCAAACATAACGATGAGGTTTGTGGGATCAGCTGTAAGGGCTGAGGTTTTGTAGCCTTGTCCATTTTGTGTGTGGGGAGCATCATATGGAAAGGCTAAGGATCTTAGCCCATAAATTCTAATTTTGAACATATATATGTGTATATATATATATATATATATATATATATATATATATATATATATATATATATTCAGTTATTTCCATTAATACATAAAGACTTAACCAAAGCCTTTCACCAAACTTATTAAGCTGCTTTATGTAGGAGCCCATCTCAATATTTCAAGGACTTCAGAGTTCAGTTTTTTCCCAACCAAGAAAAACACCATCAAAATACATGACATGAGTGTATTTCAATATTTCCAGTTGGTCTTTCATTTGCTTTTCCTAAAATTTCATCAAATATTATCTGTTTAAAATATTCTTTATGATCTTGGACCTGTATGTTATTTCAAAAATTGATTAGAAAAAAGATAAAATTTCTACTCTTGGAGCTTAAATTCTAAAGCTGTTATTAACATATGCCTTCAGGATAGTACAGGCTTTCAGTTTTTATTAACATAAGAAGGGGAAAGCGAAATAAGGATGAGGGGCGGAATAGTTTAAAATACCAAATAATATCCACTCACCAGTGCCTCCAGCTCTTTTCTTTGGAGGTACATTTCAAGCTGCTGTGGTACATATCCATCCAGTAAGAATTCTCATTCCCCGATTTACCTTTATTGTATTGTGTATGTATCAAATAACTTGATGTATATACATAAATCAGCAAAAGTGAGCACGGTATTTCCAAAGTATAAAATGACAGATTTAAGAATGGGTGCCATTTTGGGGGGAAGCCAGTGTTGATCATTCAGAAACAGAGAGTTGCCTTCTTTCTTTTTCAGACCTTCTACTTTCTTTAATGGGCAGATATCTTGCCACACTGATCTCTCAATTTCTTTGTAATATAGGCCATAAATCTGCTGTGGTCATAGATTTAGTTTTATTTTTATAAACTGCACCATAAAATTTTACCTGTTTTCCAAAATTCAAATTAGATCATCTAGTCCAGGGGTGGTTCTTAACTTGAAGTTTTTGAGCTTGTTTGAGATAACAGGGAGAGACTGACAAAGTGATTTCCATTGTTAATCCTGTGTCTTTTATTTTACATATTTAAAAATGCTATTCTGAGAAGTTCATAGGTTTGATTTCCATATGAATCCTGTGTCTTTTATGTTACATATTTAAAAACACTGTTCTGAGAAGTTCATAGGTTTGATTTCCATTATGAATTCTGTATCTTTTATTTTATGTATTTAAAAACACTTCTGAGAAGTTCATAGGTTTCACAACAGAGCCAGAGGGATTCATATTACAAAATAGGTTAAAAACACTTGATCTAATTCAACTTCTTCATTTTATATATGAGAAAACTAAGACCTAGGGATGTGAAGTGATTTATATGTCACATCTTCTTAAAATATCGCAACATACATCTCCTGATTCCTGTCTTTTGCATCAACTACTGTGCATTGCAACTTTCCTTACCTGTCAGCATCTTTTACCTTATTCTGCCATTCACAATGAAACCTTGGATCATCAAAGGGATTAGGGAGATATTAAATATAAGTAATAAGAAATAGAGTAGAAGGTTTTTTTTT